>LPNX011158522.1:160777-508125 GCA_001517045.1 Pseudotsuga menziesii | reverse complement strand
CCTTGAATAGCTCGGTATACTCCAGAATCTCATCTTGGGAACAATCTGCCCCAATGTAGACATTCTCAATTGTACCAGGATTGCGAGAAATGTTGATAGGAATATTTGATGATATGTTTGCCATGTTTCCATCAGCCATTGGACTAGGAGAGCTTAATGGAACCATAGGTCTACCAACTTTCTGACTAAGAATCTCCCTATAATCCTCATGCTCCAAAAGGTCAAGCTCTGGAAGGAAGTATGATCTATGTTGAAGTTCCTCCCATGGTGGCTCAACTCCTGACATAGCCTTGATAATCGCTTCATCTAAAGGGAAAACTGTATCAAGGTAGTCGTGGGCATGAGAAGACTGTACTGCCCATGCCGGTAGCACATAGGGGTCTTCCTCCTCCATCCGTGAAGAGGAAGAACAAGGATTTGCAGCAGACTAGAGATTAGCTTGGTAAGCTATCATGACTGCAGGCAATGACACGCTCGTCTTGATGGCCTCACTCGAAGGACTCGGTGAAGGAAGAATCCAAGGATCTCCCATATGACTTGTGCGAAAAGGCATCAATCTCATAGATTTCGAAGCACCATAGAAACTAGATCCTATCATGAGGATGGGTGCAGGACAACTAAAGGTTCCCATGAGGGATGGATACATGCCTACACCCACACTCCCAGTTGCCGGCTGCGAATGTTCAACTTTCAGAACCGAAGCTTTCGAAGATGCAGTAATAGGCGGATTCTTGAATTCCATTTGATCAATCGTTACAATCTTCCCATTATGTGGAAAGAATACAATGCGAAACATGGAAGATGCAACGGCTTGCATACTATACATCCAGTTCCTTCCCAGTAAGAGATTGTAGTCAAGGGGTGCATCAACCACCTCAACCTCTATCGCAATGGTCTTCCCTCCCAAACGGAATTTAAGGGAAGGAAGGATACCGTGTGGCCGAAATGATCTCCCATCAAAAGTAGTTAACATGGTCATAGATTTTGACAACTCAGGAGAACCGAGACCCTTCCAACAAGACAAAGACATCACAGAAGCAGCAGCACCCTCGTCAATCATAGTGCACTTGACGATCATATTAAGACATTCCACATGCACCAAAAGGGACACATAGTAGGGCAAGAGAGGCTGATGTCTTGCGGTTTCAAATTTGGTCACTGAGGAAGAATCATCACCATTCACACCAAGAGCGGAAAGCAAAGCCTTCCTTTGCGACAGACAACTCTAAAGCACTTCCAATGTAGACATCACACAAGGAGTATGGCCCAAGTCCTCGACAACTGAATAATTATGGGCAGTTCGGGAATTTGGGTTATGCCCCAAACGCTTAAGTACCCCCTTAGGAATGTGAGGTGCAGCCTCAGGTTTATCCACAGGTTTCTCAATGTGCAAAGGGGTTCTTGGTGGATCAAGTTCTTTTCCTGGGTTGGGTTGTGATGAAGTATAATCTTTCACATGCGTCACAACTTTCATGGCATAGACCATATTAATGCACCCACGACCACTAGTTTCAGCTAGATCATCATCAATAGATTGATCATGGGACTTCGAGTTCATATTTTGGTTATGCGGTAAAGGGTTTGTTAACAGAGCTGGGACCTGTGCTATGAAATTCGAAGCTTCATCCATTCTATGGCACAAGTAAGTGAGGTGATCATCCTTAAATAGCTTGCAAGGAAACTTAACCTTACATTTATTCTACTTGTCCCCCCCAGCATTTTTACCATTCTTGTCATTATTATTGGCATTCTCGTTCTTATTCCCACCCTTTTTATTATTATTGTTTTTACACTTTTTCTATTCCATCCGGGTTGCTGGTTACCCTTCTGGTCGGACGATTGTACAGCAAGTACATTCACCATTTGGGCAGGCTGAGACGAAGCCGTAGCTTGTCCCTAGGCATATTGGTTGATTGACAACTGAGCAACTTGTTTCACAACCAAACCTGCAGGTTTCTTACTTGCACAACCCATAATGCCGTTGACACGTGGTCCAGGTTTGACCTTGGGATTGAAACTAGAATGAGGAGCATTAGGTATAATCTCATATAACAAACCAGATTGAGCATAGATCAAGTCTAGTTCCTGTGCCCTAAAGATTGCTTGTTCCTCATTCTACACTCTGGATGTGGAAACATCCTTCGCTATATATGGCAATAAATATTTGAGGAACCACTCAAGGAGGAACTCCGGTGGTATAAAGGCTTTAATTAATCTCTTCCGTCTGCGCCACTCCTGAATATGATCAGAAATATGGGTGGCTTTATCTTGCCGAAATGTAAACAAGAGTTTAGTACCAACATCATAGCGCACTGGTAGTTGGAAGTGATTAAGGAAATTCATCGCAAGGTCGTCGAACAAAGTAAAGGCACCCCTAGGCAACTCTATATACCATTTCTCCGCAGGCCCTGTAAGGGTGCGTTGAAATAGTCTCAAATGGACTGAGTCCTGATGCAATGAATTGGAAGAGCACCATAGGTGGAATGTCGTAACGTGCTCGCTTGGATCCTCTCCTAGTTTTCCTTCGAACTTAGGTATGTCTGGAGGAAGCTTGGTAGGGACAACCGGCCAAGCCGGTTCATGAGCCACAGGATCGTTCGTAAGTCTCGATAAGTCAGGTAGATTGAGTGTCACGAGGAAAGGGAGCCTAGGATGATGAGGCCTATGGACCGCTCCCTCGTTCATATAGGATTGATTACCACCATGACCTTGGCCATAGTGACCTCCTCCTGTATGACCCATACAGGGTTTTGTGGAAGCACCATAATGAGGTGGACCTTGACTAGTAGGAGCTACAAAGCCGTAATTAGGAGAGTAAGAAGGTTGTGAATACCCTCCTCTGTAAGGTGAAGAAACCTGTCCATACTGCATCCCATAATAGGGTCCATAGGTCATCGCTTGCGATGCCCCATGAGACACTCCATAGGTAGGGATATACATTCCGGAAGTAGGAATATACATACCAGAAGTAGGGATATATGTTGTGAAAGTAGCAATCTGACCTCTAGAAACATGAACATAACCTCCCGAAACCACGGGCGGTATGTAGGCTTGAGACACAATTGGTCTAGTAATCGCAGTACAGATTTGACTTGTAGCTACGTGCCGACTCGAAGGACCACGTGAGTAAGGTGGAGGGTTCACATTTGAAGAACTCGGAAGCGAGGATGAAGGAATCTCTGTAAGAAGATATGTACTAGTGCCCATCGTCACTCGTCTGGGACCTGGTATCCCTATCGGATCACTAACTCTAGACCTAGGAGGTATATAAGATGGAGCTTCCACCACTGGGATGGAAGGTGCAATGTGACTAGTACTCCCAAAACTCTCTGCAAGGTAAGGCATGGGATTGCCCCCAGGCATAGTGCTAGGCTCAAAATCAGATTCGACATGAAATGTCAAATTGTGCATAGGAAAACCAGTCGTAGCATAACTACCGTAGCTAGTAATAGCAGGTTCAAAGTGAGTCTTGGCGTCTTTTGGCATTCCATACCGGTAATGTGTCAATGAGGGGTCAACCCTAGAATGAATAGGTCTATCATGCATGGTTCCTATCTCTGAAATCATAGGTCCTAACTCAGTTAGGTCGGGTGAAGGGTCATAAGTGGGCGTGAATTCCTCATCGTCAATGCGAATGGGAGGAGGTGGCTCAGATGTATCCTCTGAATGATCTCCCATGGTGTGTGAATCAATGTGTGACATAGTCCGCCATGACTGTCTAGGTCCCTCTCCCAAAGGAGGAGGATAAGTAGAAGGTAAAAGTCCTGCTAAACGAAGAGAACGGCGCGGAACCGCACCCGACTCCACAATGACTTAAAAAATAGCAAAGACTCTCTATTTACGTCAACCCTAGGCCAACTAACATGCACAGAGCAATCACTAATAAAATCTAAAGCCAAATGCAATCAAACAAGGGATGGATAAGTGAGCTCCCGAATGTGGCCAGTATGTCTCACCTAGGAGAGGCTTGAGAGGCCCTTCTCACCACAAGCAGAGGTACGCAACCAATTATTGTGGCCCTTAGCTTCAACGCGTAAAGTGACTATGCTGTCCGACCATAACCTAGCTAGGACACATGCAGAATGTCCTCTACAAGTACCCCCTCGATATCCTAGGTAAGGTCACTAAGGTCACCTCAATATAATCAAAGCTCAGGCAGACAGTCGCAGGCGGGATTGACCGTATGGGCAGGGTAGCAAAGCCCGAAACTCTCAAAAGAGCCCCCAGATACGAATACAATCCTGGCTATATCACTGGTGCTACATAGTTACCAACCAAGGGTTATCCCAATCAACAACCGCTCACACTGCCTCGTGCTTAACTCCCTTTTGAGAGGAGGATCCTGAGAACGCTGGTTATATCAAGGATTTCACACACTCCCTGGACAGACACCTAGTTGTTGTTGTTTAGTGATCTTGGAGAATTAACTTTCAATGAACTATTCCAAGATCCTAAAACCTAAGCTTGTTGGTGCACCCTAGAAAAGAAAAGAGTGTAATTCATTTTAATTAGCGTTGATTTTAGTTGGCTTTATTAATCAAAAATAGGATATGGTCGTGCAACTAATGGTGTTATGACGCAACAAGAAGCAAAATGCACACCTAACAATCAATGCAAATGCATTGTGTCCATGAAAACAGGGTATGCGTACTACGTGTAATGCACAATTTCTTCTTCAAATGCTGAATGCAAATTTCCCTATATGAAGTCCTAACTATTACTCCAAAGCAAATCTAGATCTAGTGCAAGTACAATGCAAAGTGCGAAATGCAATGCATGATGATAAGCAAATGTTTTTGGATTTTTTGAAAATAAAGAGATACAAAAAGCAAACGAATGATTCTACCCACCCCAGACTCTACAAGCACACATAAACATCATTCTAGCAAAGTACTAAGGTAAAAGGACTCTAATGCACTAATCTCAAACAAAAAATCAAAGATGCCATGACAAGAACTTTCCTAAAAGAAAAAATTTAGGCTAAAAGAAACGTTTCTGGTCAGAAACAGAGGTATTAACAGACTTAAGCAGTGCCAAAGGAGACTCAGCAGCTAACAGAATTCACCCAGCAATCCACTATCTTCCACAAAAAGGTAAAAACCAGGGTATACGTGACTGTGCGCAGTGAACCCGTGTGTATACACAGAAATACCAGGGGAAACCGCATGTATACGCGACTGTAAGTGACAAACCCACGTACAGGAAGAAAAAGAAGCACAAATCCAAGGCAAACAGATAGGCTGAGACTAAATTCACACCAATCAGGCTCTACCAGGCATACATGCTCCCATACCTGACACAGAAACAAGAGAGAGAGAGCAATTCAAATACATTGAATGCCAATAAATCAACCCCCAAAGGACAATTACTAGGAACTCCCCAGCGGAGTCTCCAATTCTGTTATGGAGAGAAATTCCTATGGCTTGGGGTACCACAACAAACAACTAGACTCCAGAAATCAATCTTTCCCAATATGCAATAGAAATAAAATGTCTAACACTAAAGGATCGAACCTCGTACCTTATTCCGGACAGTTGAAGTAGATCCCCGTTGAGCTTTCCAATCTTCAGCTTGAATTGATATAATACTTCCTCAACAATAAGTAAACAATACAAGCATACTATATATCATGGTGTTATATCTATTCTAGCATATATAATCAATAATGTAAAAGCATTTGCCATATTCCAATGGATACAATATTCATTCAAATACACATTATTGGACAGGAAAAGATATTTCTATTAATATGAATCAGAGATTACAAGTGACAACCTCTAATGACACGTCTGCGAACCGAGGAAACTGAATCCCCCAATTGGGCCTCCACCACCTCAATCCTCCATCACTCAGATAGCAAGCTCACTAGCAAAAGGAAAGCTTGGGAAGAACACAACAGTGCTCCAAGGGACAAAGGGATGCAGACTCAAGCATAAGTTTTGGCAACAATGGACTATAGTTTCGTTACTCTCAATTCTCTCTTATGCTTTCAATGTCTCAAGGGGTTCCTTATATAGCTTTTCAAAGGGATACTGAAAGGTCGAATCCATGCGATCTCAAGGCATATGGAAGGCCAGGAGTCATATGAGTCGGATCCAATTCAAGGAATGCTCCAAAAGGATTTGGATTATGTACACATCCCGATGTACACGACTATAGGGGTAATATCCACGGTTATCAGGAAAAAAGCCGCGTATATCACTTTTCTTATGTTTTTAGGGATGATCAAGGACACATCAAAAGACAAAAAGCAGTCCATGGGGGCTAATGAGTCTGCAACGGTACACGGGAAGGCCATACAATGTGTGATTCACCTAGTGTGGTGAAATCCGCTATAACACCCAACGACATTGGGAAGATGCTATGCACAAAATGGGCAGAGGTAGGGTGTCCAACCCCTACCCAACTGATTTCTTTCCATGGTGACGATGACAGATTATTGCCATCGATGATTACCCTTATGAAGGGATATATTTTTGGGGAGATCCCAACATGCCCATACCAGCAGGATCAGCATATGGTGACATTGGTAACGAATCCCAACCCTATTTTTAATTTTTTTGAATTATTAAATTTTTTTGTGTTTTTTGATATATAGACTCAAAAGACATGTTTTTGCGTGATGACACATAGTGAAAACCTATTATGTGTGTGCAGATGTTGGACCATGGTGGCCTGATGGCTTCCCTCATCATAGACAAAGGGGAAGAGGAGATGATATAATGGGTGTGGATGTGGAGTGGATGCTCCAAAGCATCCACACAAACTTTGTATAGCTGACACACATAGTACCCATGGCGCAAGTTGAGGACTTTCTTGACGCCATGTAGTGTCAGGTGGGTGGGGTACCACGAGCATGGGTTAAGTTATTCCGATGACTAGCTAGAGTTGTGGAGTGATACCACGATTAGAACACCCCTCATCCTCCAAAGGCTTAAAGACCTGAGAGTGATTCATTTTTGTAATATCGTGTATTATATTTTTGTGGCTCGAAAGCCCCATTTTTGTATTATGACACTTATGTATTATGATGTCACATTTTGGATGTTTAATGAAATTTTTTTATGATGATTGATTTTATTTATTTACATGTGTGTAAAAATGTATGTTTTTGATGTGCTTATAGTCCATGAAACAAATGCCAATCTAACACATAGTTAGCATATGAGTTAGCAACTTGATTATAAATTATTGAAACATGTATGTATGTTATGTTGTCAAATTTTCGTTCTAACAATCTCACACGTAAGAATCTTCGTAATAATGTCATATCCCTAACATGATACAAGACATTAAGATATGACACTACTAACTACGAATCAAGACGTACCTCAAGAGAAAGAACACCATGTGAAATGGCATCCTGTAATAGCTCGATAATGACACTATACTCAGCAACATTGTTCGAAGAAGGCCATAAACATATGCCTCTTGAAGACAATACCTGACTTGTAGGAGTATAAATCACCCAAGCAGTAGAGGATGAGTGTTGAGTGTGGAAGCTAGCACCATCGGTGAATCCTATGTAAATGGAATACCCCATCGACACTTTCCATAAGAAACGAAAGCTAATAAAAAAACCCAATCACCATAAGAAAACCTAACTATGCAAAAAAATGTACAATAATATACAACAACCAGCCCTGGCTGAAGATCATGCATAGTATTTTTTAAGATAGAGCCCATCTATAGGCATTTCCAAGGCTGTTGCTTCATAATCTACAAGCTCATAGGTGCCCTTCTCTAACACACGTTTGACCACATAAGAACCATGCCACATGGGATTAAAATTCCCTGCCTCCAAGGGTTCTTTAGCTTGGTCCCATAAAAGGACCAAATCTCCTTCACTAAAACTCCTTGGACGAATAGAATTATCATACTGGACCTTAACGAGACATTTATTCACCTTTAGAGCCACTAAATCATCTCGACGCTGCTCATCAAGGTGCTCTAAGTGGACCAAACATTTGTCCAATGTGGAAGTGTCTGGTAAAATCTCTATAGCTAGTTTCAATGAAGGGATTTCGCATTCAACCAGCAATATAGACTCCACCCCATGTACAAGATGATATGGAGAAAGACCGGTGGTAGTCTTAACCATGGTCCTATATTCCCACAAATTAGGATATAACATGATATGCCAATTTGGTTTGCTTTGTGCGATGGTTCATTGGAGAATGGAATTAAGTTATTTTTTCACTGCTTCAACCTATCCATTCACCTGAGGGTGATAAGAAGAGGAGTGGTCCTGATTATAACCTAGCTTCGAGGACAACTCTTTCATCATTCAATTCTGAAAGTGCCTACCATGGTCAGTGATAAGATCTTTCAGAATATCGAACTGAGTAATAGTTTGGTTGAATACGAAATGTACGGCCATCTCACCATTAGATTTAATCATGGGCATAGCCTCAACCCATTTCGTGAAATAATCAATAGCCACTATAATATGATGATGGCCCCCAGCTGAATCTGGGTTGCAATCCATGAAGTCAAGCCCCCACTTGGTGAAGGGACCGATGGTAATAATTGGATGTAACGGGGCAGGATGTGAGTGCATATTACATGCAAACACCTGGCAAGGGTGACACTGCTTGACCACATTAACGCAATCTTTAAATATCGACAACCAAAAATATCTTGCTCTCAATATTTTTTGGGCTGTAGAAAGCCCAGATAAATGACCAGCACACACCCATCCATGGCAATCATTTAGCACAACCTCTGCCTCCTCATGTGTTAAACAATGATGTAAAATGGAATCTACTCCACAACGGTACAAAGTGTTATCCACTACAAGGTAGTTCTTAGATACACGATGTCATCTTTGTGACTCATCCCGTGAGAGGTGAGTAGGTACCTTCAATGTTTGTAAATATACGATAATATCCCCATACCATGGATCCAAAGATGAGATAAGAATGATATGCTCATCGACAAACGTATCTTCATAAACTTCCTCCTCCTTCTCACTTGGGAAATCAGAAATGAGCTTCACAAAAATTAACGATTTCTTCGATTTCGCCGAAACAAATTCGAGATCGAATTCTTGCAAAATAACAATCCATTTATTATGCTTTACCCTAATCATCCTTCTAGTGAGGACAAACTGAAATGGATTGACATGAGCTACCACCAAGGTTTGGCAAAGAAGAATGTAGTGCCTCAATCTCTAAACTGCATGAACGGTAGCTAAGGCAAGTTTCTCCACATGGGAATAGCAGATTTCTGCATCTATAATATTCCAGCTCAAATAGTATATGACATGCTCATGGAGCTCCTCATCCTCCTGAACCAAAACCATACCAATCGTCTCCATGGACGCGGCCACATAAATAAAAAATTCATGGCTACAGTTGGGTGGACTAAGCATGGGGGGCAATGCTAAGGCTAGCTTAAGAGCTTCAGAGGACTCCTGGGCTCACTCATCCCAGCAAAAGGTAGTGTCCTTCTTCAAAAGATGCATAAATCCTTTAGTCAAATTGGCAAAGTTAACCGCAAATCTCTGTAATAATTTTTCCATTCCTTGCAAACATTGAAGATGTCTAATATTTCTCGGGGGAGACAATTGAAGTATTGCCTCAACCTTTCAAGGATCGACTCTTATACCCTCCTTGCAAACAATGAATCCTAGCAAGCGACCTGAGTTCACGCAAAAGATGCACTTATGAGGATTTAACCTAACCTAGTAGTGGTGGAACCTTTCGAATACTAATCTAAAATGGTAGGAATGACACACTCTTAGCCGAGAGTGAGCATCTAGGTCATCCAAAAGTACTTCAATAATCGATTTGAGATCATGAAAAATCAAGGTCATAGCTCGCTGAAATGTGGCTTTGGCATTTTTAAGACCGAAAGGCATATTTCGATATGAAAATGTACCCCAAGGAAAAATAAATGCAGTTTTTTGTTGATCTTCGGGTTTAATTTGAATCTGAATATATCTAGAAAAGCCGTCCATGAAGGAAAATACCTCGCTTCCCGCACACTCATCCAAAATCTAGTCAATAAATGGTGTGTGGAAATTATCCTTAGGACATGCACGATTTAAATTGCGGAAATCAATACATATACATATCGATCTCTGTTTCTTATCAACTGGAATAGGGTTTGAAATCCACTCCATCAAGGGAATGGGATAGATAAAGCCGGCTTTCAACAGCTTTTTTATCTCATCCTTAATTGTCGGTTCTTTTCTAGGATTCACTGCATGCAAACGTTGTTGAATAAGTTTGGCATTGGGATAAGTTTTAATTCCATGTTCGACAATGAGAGGGTCGATACCTGGAATTTCCTCGTACGACCAAGCAAAGACATCACAAAATTCTTTGAACAGCTTGGTATACTCTAGAATCTTGGCATGGGAACATTATACCCCAATATAGACATTCTCAATCTTTCCAGGATCGTGAGAGATATTGATAGGAATCATAGGTAATGTATTTACCATGTTCCCATCAGCCATATGACCAGAAGAGCTTATTGGAACCATGGGACTACCAATATTCTCGCTAAGAATCTCCCTAAATTCTTCATGCTCCAAACGGTCAATCTCGGGAAGAAAATAAGATCTATGATGTAACTCTTCCCAAGGTGGCTCACCTCTAGACATAGCCTTAATAATAGCTTCATATGACGGAAAAACACTATCAAGGTAGTCATGTGCATGAGAGGACTCAACTGCCCATGCAGGAAGTACATATGAGTCCACCTCCTCTGCCCATGAAGAGGAAGGACTAGGATCTGCAACATAATCAAGATTTTCTTGGTATGTAATCATAGCTATAGGAAATGACACGTCCATTTCAATAGGTCCGTTTGAAAGACTCGGTGTAGGAAGAATCCAAGGATCTTCCATATGGGAAGTGAGAAAAGACACAGAATTCAATGAAGATGAAGCAACATCGAAACTAGATCCAATCATAAGGACGAGTGCAGGACAACTAAATGTCCCCATAAGGGATGGATACATACCTACACTCACACTCCTAGTTTCCAACTGAGAGTGATCGATAATCGGGATCAAAGCTCCCGAAGATGCACTAACACTCAGATTTTTGAATTTTGTTTGATCAATTGTAACAATCTTCCCATTAAATGCAAAGCATACAACTTGAAATAGAGAAGAGGCTATGACTTGCATACTATACACCCAATTCAGACCCAGTAAAAGACTGTAGTCAAGGGGCACATCAACCACCTCAAACTCAATTGCGATGGTCTTCCCTCCCAAATGGACCTTAAGAGAAGGAAGAATTCCATGTGGCCAAAATGACCTACCATCAAAGGCAGTCAACATGGTAGCGGATTTAGACAACTCGATAGAACCCAAACCCTTCCTCGACAACAAAATAGTTCTAGGTGGCTAGGGCATTAGGATTGTGGCCCAAATGATTTAAGACTCCCTTAGGAATGAGAGGTACACTCTTAGGTTTATCCATAGAATTTTCAATATGTAAAGGACTCTCGATAGGAGGAGGTTCTTTCCCTAGGTCTAGTTGTGATGAACCATAGTCTTTCGCATGAGTCACAACCTTAGTAGCATGCACCATATTGATGCAACCATGACCAGTACTAGCTTCTGGCAGATATTGATCTCCACCTGACGTAGAATGAGGATCATGGGTCCTCAAGTTCATATTTTGATTATGGGGTAAAGGATTGGTCAGCACAGCTGGTCCCTCTGCTATGAACTTCGAGGCGTCTTCCATATGAGGGCACAAGTGAGTGAGGTAGTCATCCTTACACAACTTGCAAGGAAACTTAACCTTATGTTTAGATTGCTTGTCCGCCCCAGCATTATATTCATTCTTTTCATTAAAATTGGAATTTTCATTCTTGTTCCCACCCTTGTGATTGTTTTTACCCTTTTTCCTATTCCTTCTGGGCTACTGGTTGCCCTTGTGGTCCGACAATTGCACAGAGAGTACACTCGTCATTTGGGTGGGTTGAGACAAAGCCATAGCTTGTCCTGACACAGATTGGTTAAATGACAATTGACTCACTTGTTTTGTAACCAAGTCCGCAGGTTTGGCACTTGTACATCCCACAATGCCATCAACATGTGGTCCAGGTTTGATCTTAGGATCAAAACTAGAATGCAGAGTGTTAGGTATGATCTCATATAATAGCCCAGATTGAGCATAAACTAAATCCAGTTCATGTGCCCTAAAAATTGCTTGTTCCTCGTTCTATACTCCAAATGTAGAAACATCCTTTGCGATATAAGGTAGCAACAATTTAAGGAACCACTCAAGGAGAAATTTCGGCGGTATGAAATATTTAATAAACCTTTTCTGTCTATGCCACCCTTGGATATTGTCTGAGATATGTGCGTCTTTTTCTTGCCGAAACGTCGACAAGAGTTCTGTACCAATGTCATAATGCACTGGTAGTTGGAAGTGATTGAGGAAAGTCATAGCAAGGTCATCGAACAAAACAAATTCCCCCTTTGGTAAATCTATGTACCATTTTGCTGCAGGCCCTATGAGGGTGAGTTGAAATACCCTCAAACGGATAGAATCATCATGTAAAGAGTTGGAAGAGCACCAAAGGTGAAATGTAGTGACATGTTCACTAGGATCTTCTCCTGGTTTTCCCTCAAATTTGGGAATGTCCGAGGGAAGCTTTGTAGGGACAGCCACCCAAGCCAGGTCATAAGATACCAAATCGTTCATTAGTATCGATAAGTCAGGTAAATTTAACGTTGTGAGGAAAGGGATCCTAGGTTTCGCTGGTTTATGCCACGCTCCCTGATATTTTTGGTTCATATAAGGATGACTACTGTAAATACCATGGCCTTAGCCATAATATCCTCCTCCCATTTGACCTGTATAGGGATGCATGGAAGCATTATGATGTGGTGAACCTTGATTAGGTGGTGCTACAAAGCCATAATTAGAGGAGTAAGTGGGTTGTTGATACCTATACCCATAAGGTTGATAACTCTGTCCATACTGTGTTCCATAATATAGTGCATGAGAATTCCCATAAGATGTCCCATGGGATACCCCATGAGAAGTTCCATAAGTAGGGATATGAGGAATGCCATGCGATGGATCATAAGGTGATCTAGAAACAAGAATATGACCTCCTAAGACAACAAGAGATGCTTGAATTTGAGAAACTACTGTACGAGTAGTTGCAATACGAACATGACTAGTAGAAACATTCCAACCCAAAGAACCATGTGAATGCGGGGGAGGAAGGGTTGTCATGAATGCATTTGAAGGAGTAGGAATAGAGGATGAAGGGACATGTGAAGGGATATAAGTGGTATTTCATATGGTCACTCGTCTCATTTCTGGTATCCATATATGAATACTAGCATTAGGCCTAGGACAAACATGTGAGGTAGCTTCCACTGTCGTGATGGAAGGTGCAATCTGACTAGTGCTCCCAAATCTATCCGCACGAAAAGGAATGGGAATGCCTTCAGGCATAGTGCTAGGTTCAATTTCTAACTTGGCATGATGTTCCAGATCATGTGTAGGGATATCAGACATGCCCTAACTAAAATGACCAATGCTTGTGGGTTCATGGTGAGTGTCATCGCGCAACAACCAATACCGACAACCTGTGAATGAGGGATCATAACCAGAATGTGAAGGTACATTAGGTGAAGGATCATACACATGAACTTCCTCCCAAACCTCATGAGGTAGAGAGGACATCTTAGGAATCTCATCCTTGCGATATTCGATCGTGTGTGAATCAATGTGATAAGTAGTCTGCCTGGACAGTCTATTTCTCTCTCCCAAAGGAAGAGGAGACATGGAAAGTAGAATTCCTGCTAAATGGAAAGAACGATGAAGTGTCATACCTGAATCCAAAATGACTCAAAAAATGAAAAAGACTCTATCTAATTATGCAAACCCTAGGAAAACTAGTGTGCATAGAGCATACACCTATATAATGTAAAGCCAAATCACAAGAAAGCAAGGGTAGGATATGTGAGCTTCGGAATGAAGCAGGTATGTCTTGCCTCGGAGAGGCTTGAGACTCCCATACACAACAAGCAGAGGTTCGTAACCAATTATTGTGGCCCTTAGCTTCAATGCATATAGCGACTGTGCTGTCCAACCCCAACCTGGCTTAGACACCTGCAGAATAACCTCTGCGAAGTACCACCTCGATAACCTAGGTAAGGAAACTAAGTTTACGTCAATATAATAAATGCTCAGGCGAAAAGTCGCAGGCGAGATTGACCATATGAGCAAGGTAACAAAGCCCGAAACTCTCAAAAGAGACCCCAGATATGAATACAATCTTGGAAATATCTTCAGTTCTACTTAGTTATGACCAAGGGTCATCCGAATCAATAACCGCTCACACTACCTCGTGCTTAACTCCCTTGTAAGAGGAGGATCCTAAGAAACACTAATTATACCAAGGAATTTCACACTCTCACCTAGAAAAAAACATACATGTTGTTGTTCATTGGTATTGGAGAATTTACTCACAATGAACTATTCCAAGACCCTAAAACCTAATCTTGTTGGTTCACCCTATAAAAGAAAAGAGTGTAATTCATTTTATTGTGCGTTGATTTTAATTGGCTTATTACTCAAAAGGGTAAATGATCATGCAACTAATGGTGTATGATGCAACAACAAGAAAAATCCACACATAAAAATCAATGCAAATGCACTATGTCAAATGAAAAATGGGGTATGCTACTATGTGAAATGAAAAATTCTCCTTCAAATGAAAAATGCAGTCATTCCTATATGAAAATCTAACTAATACTATTCCAAGCAAACCTAGTGCAAGTACCATGCAAAATGCAAAATGAAAAAATGCATCATGTTGCAAAAAGCAAATATTTTTGTATTTTTTGAATTAAAATAAGATAATGAAGCAAAATAATGACTCTACCACCCCTAGAATCTACAAGAACTATCAAACAACACCCAAGAAAAGCACCAAGGTAAAAGAGACTCCTAATGCACTAATCACAAAACAAAAAATAGAAAATGCAATGACAAGAACATTTAAAAAAATTATAACTAAAAGATGTCTCTAGTAAAAAATAGAGGTGTATAGAGACTCTAGAAACCTCCAAGGAGACTCAGTAATCATCAAAAATCACCCAGCAACACTTAATCTTCCCCTAAAAACCAAAACTCAAGGCATACGTGGATGTGTGCAGAAAACCCATGTATATACGTGAAAATCCCAGTAAAAACCACGTGTACATGCGACTGTGAAGCAAAACCTCATGTATAAGAAGAAAAAGAGATAAAAAGAAGGTAAAACAGACAAGCTGAGGTAGAATTTATTCCTATTAGACACTACCAGACATACATGCCCCCAGAACCGACTCAGAAACAGAGAAATCAGAGCAATTCAAGAACATTGAATGTCGATAAAAACCCTGAAAGGAAATGACTAGGAACTCCCTAGTATGGTCGCCAATTCTGTTATGGAGGAAAATTCCTATGGCTTGGGGTGCCACAAAAGACAGAGTAACCATATAAATCAATCCTTTCCTATATGCAAGAGAAACCAAATATATAACACTAAAGGATCTCAATAGATACCTTATTCCGGATGGTTGATGTAGATCCCCGTTGAGCTTTTCCACTCTCGCTTGTATAAGTAATTTTCTATCTCAACATTTAGCAAACAAGACAAGCATGCTATATATAATTGTGTTAGACCTAATCTAGCATATATAATCAATAACATATAAGCATTTAAAAGCATACATGGACTCAATACCTATTTAAATACACATTATTGGACAGGAAAAGATATTTCTATTAATATAAAACAAAGATTACAATAGTGACAACCTCTGTCGGCACGTCTGCGAATCAAAGAAACTGAGTCCTCCACCTAAACTCAACCAATTCAATCCTCCATCTCTCAATAGCAAGCTAACAAGCAAAGGTAATATTAGGAATAACACAAAGTGCTCCAAGGGACAAAGGTATGTAGACTCAAGTATAAGCTCTGGCAACAATGGACTATAGTTCTCTTGCTCTCCAATTCCTCCCCTTGTAATGTATCCAAAGGGTTCCTTATATAGTGCTTCAATGGGGTTATGGAAGGTCAAATCTAAGCGATCTTAAGGCATATGGAAGGAAAATATACAAGTGATTCAAATCCACATCAAGAAAAACTCCAAAACTATTTGGCTTTTTGCACACATCCTGATGTATGCAGGTTTAAGCGTCAAATCCACATAGATACGTGAGAATGGGTTTAAAAGTCACGTATATCAAATAAGACATGTTTTTAGGGATGATATTGGAAACATCAAAGGTACAAAAATGGTCCATCGGGTCTAAAGAGTTAGCAGAGGGACAGGGAAGGCCATAAAGGTGTGATCCACCATGTGTGGAAAAATCAGCTGTAACAATACAATTGCAGAACATTCATTCCAACACTTGTAAGCACTCTTAAATGTTTTTTGACTCCATTTTCAAGGCATTGGTCAACTGTTTATTTCTTTCAATCTATATGTTATTGGGTGTCATTTTCATGCTTACTTGTGATTATTTTATCATGTTATTTTTTGTCACAATTTTTAAATCGAAACTCCTAAAAAACATACTCTTTAATACCATCATCATACTAAAATAATTTTGCCTTAGTAACTTAATAGGGTCTACCTCCCTTGGCTTCATTAGGAGTTGGGCCTAAATGGAGGAGTCAAGAACAAGGTGATAGCCTTGACTTGAGACTTGCCCCCAAGGACACACTGAGTGGCTTGAAGATTTCTGCCACGTAGCCCAGCTGTGTGAAAGGTGGCAACACTTTTTTGCATCATTGCCGGGGATAAATCTTTTTATTCCTGAGTACAAATTTTGTTTTCTTCCTATTTGTTTTTTCTTTGTTTGATGAATGCTTAGAGGAGATCTTTAATTTTCATTTGGTGACTCCACTGACCATTTTTAGTTTTCTACAAAGAAAAGAAAAAAATATTTTTGTGAGAATTCTTAAATGTATATTTTTATTCTCACATGGGGACTCCATTGAAGGGATCAAACCCTTGTTTCTCACAAAAAATTTTGGGATTGATTGTGTGTAGGTGATCCCACCTAATAGTGAAATTTAAAGCTCAACTCCATTTTTCAGTTCTAGACATTCTCCATAATCACTATTTCTTGACATGGATATTAAAAGAATAGAAGTTGCTGCTCGAGCTTCCTATGATTGTCCTCCCATTGATTTCTCTAGGATCCCTGCCTTTCCTAATCATCTCACTAGTGAAACGACATCTACTTCCCTTCCATGATTTCAGGGGAGATGATAATGATCACTCAGCCAGATTCCATGTTATGATTTTTCTGTCACATATGAGTCAAAACAACATTCAACATGAGGATCATATGACGGTGATGTTTGCTCATTATCTGCAAGGGGATGCTTCATGTTGGCTTCATGAGTATTTTACAAAGAAATCTATTACTCCCCTTGCAAATTTCTTCGAAATATTTTTGAAGCAATGGCATTATGATGGAAATGATATTGAATCATTCAATGCTAAATCATTCATTAATACGAATTTGAGGTACTTATTTCCTTGGAATGAGTTTCATATAGAGTACCCTAAGATAACTAGTATCAATGTGGTGTACAAAAACCAACATTCAGAAATCCATTATGATCCCATCGAATCTGTGCATCAAGAGCCATTAATTGAAAAAATTGTTGAAGACCCTCCTCATGTAACATCAACAGAGAGTAGTGATGATTGGGAATGATTTCTTGATTATTTTAGTGATGATGATCAAATTTGTACTCCAGATCTACCTAAGGATGAAATAATTGCAGAATATTATAGTGAAACTTATGATGAAAACTGTAATGTGCATGATGGGACTCCTACCCGTTCTCCATATAATGACGACAGTCTGGAATATTTACTGCCTTGTTCCCATTTTTCTGAAGAATATGAGTATGAAAATGGGGACAAGTATAACTTGGATCATGATACAAGTGACGAAGACTCCCTTATGTCTGACAAAGATGTTGAAGAGGAGTCCTGGACATTCATGGAAAATTCAATCTATGAGGAAAATAACGAACCATCAACTTTGGATGGTTTTGTTGATTCTCTTGTCTATGGTATATCTAAAGGTGAGAACATGGACCTTGTGGCCTTGGAAATTTTTGATATGGAAAATGAGCATGCAGTATATCCATATGATCAGTCTAAGCCATATATCACTATCAATAATGAATACAAAGAGAACTTGATATCAAAATGTAATATCGACAATGGAGAATCCATCACATCTGACATAGATGGCGGTGATGACTATTGGAATTTTTGTGAATATATTATTAAGAATCCCATCTATTCTATATCCAGCAAGGGAAGTGTCTATTTAGAAATTTTTTGGAAGTCCAATTTACTATACTTCCACAGAGGGAAGCATGAATCTGGAGACCTGGGAAAATCCTAGTATGGAAGAGAAGAATTCAAAACTCTTATATGATCATTCAGAGTCATATCATTCAGAGCCATACAAAGGTATCAATAATGAAGACATTGAGAAGCAGTGTTGTGAAAAGACAAATGTGATGCAGTAAGTGGAATATCAGTCTCAACTATCATCTTCACATATGGATTTTCCGTATGATTTGGAGCCGCTTGGGGCTTATACAATGAGTTATCATCTGATAATCCTTGATGATCAGTATGATGGTGTAGTCAATCTGCCTCATCACTCTGGTTTGTATATCAACCCTATCCAGTCATGGATAGAAGCAGGCTGCATGAGCACATACCAGTTTGGGAAGAATTTTTATGACATTATTCATGCCTATGATTTCCCATCCATCCCACCCATTTCGGGTCATCATGCAGGTTTTCATTTTTTGAATAAGGCATCCTTACTTTGGTTGGTAACCAAAGACAAGGAAAACTCTTTTTATGTTAATAAAATTCTTAGGTGGTTACATTGGATTTTTTATTACACCTAACCTTTTTATATCATGCTTAGAGTAGGAAAATAAGCTCCTAAAAGAGAGCATTTACTTTCTGCATTTATGTTTTGTACTTAGCTATAATAAAAAAAAATCATTAGTTAATTACATTTATTTTTTTTAAATAAGTTAGCTTAATGGTTCATTTGGTTTTTATATAAAGCTTGTGCTACTGAGGTTTTTTTTCAAGTTGAGATGTTTTTACGGGGTATATAAACCAGAGATTATAGTGTTCTTGTATCCTCTCCTTGCCTTAAATACCATATCGAGCACACGTCCCGTAGTTGGAGTCAGAATGTTACCACCTAAGTTGTACTTAGTGGTTTTTTATGAAGTGAGCCTAGTGAACCGGACAAGGATAACTTGTTTGGAATTCAGAAGACCTTCCGTCTTGTTTCTGGAAAACTTTGTTGTACTATATCACATGTTCATACCCCCTTGGGGGAGTTGTAATAAATTTTCTAGCATGATAGTGTATGTAAAAGACTCAGTTTCTTATAATTTATTTGTCAATCCGATCATCCCAGGGTGTTTTTTCCCTTGGTTATTATTGGTTGTTGAATAAACAACTGATAATTTCTGAGTTTTTCACTCAATACCTGCAAAGTTGGGGTGGTTTCCTTGGCATTTAGGCATATTGAGGTTATTAGAGTCTACGTGTCAATGTATAAACATG
Organism: Pseudotsuga menziesii; assembly: GCA_001517045.1. Classification (NCBI taxonomy): domain Eukaryota; kingdom Viridiplantae; phylum Streptophyta; class Pinopsida; order Pinales; family Pinaceae; genus Pseudotsuga; species Pseudotsuga menziesii. The sequence goes on along the minus strand of LPNX011158522.1, from coordinate 488,507 downwards.
CTATGCATTATGGTTGAGTCATATGAACATGTCTATGTCCCTCTAGGTTTTTTAATTTTTTAATTTTTTTAATTTTTTCAGTGTTTTTTATTAAAATTTAATTTTTCCAAAACTTAGGCTATTTTTTAATAATTTAATTGGGGAAATTGGTTTTGTACTAAAAGTGGGCTCAGAAGTCAGATTCAGTCATGTAGGTGCTCATTTTCAAGCTAAGAGCACCCAGTAAACCTATAGACACACTATTTCCCAGTTTTGAGTGATTTTCCATCACTCGGGTTAGAAAGCCCCAAAAAATCAATTATTGATTATTTTAATTAATAAATTGATGAATAACGGAGAAAATCCAAAATCCTAGATCAGTGGATTCTCAATCTATTTGATTGAAATCAGTCAGATATGCACCAAATTGACTAGATCCGACAAATCCTTGACTGAAGGAGGTGATCTGGATAGATCCAGAGTTGAACTTCAGCCTCCTTTATGGGGAATTGCACCCTCTCTCTATCCTCCACATGTGTGGGATCTCCTGGAAGATCTGTGGATTGATGTGTCAGTCTATGGGTTGATGTGTTAGCTCAATCAGCCCCCTGATTGAGAAGTAGGCTCAGTGGAAGCTCAGTTCAGCTTCAGATCGGCATTAATGGACTCTCCTTCAGCTACAGTGGTCTGTCTCCTTGGGATTTACACCCCCTGGGATGGATATCCTATTTTTTGTATAAATAAAGCTCAGATCACCTCTTCCAAGCTAGTTATAATTGGGATTGAGGTTTTGTTGCTCTTGTAATGTGTTATTGTTTATTATTTTGGAATAAATAATCTTTGGAGGCAAGATATATGGTGTAAGGATCTTCATGTGTGGATGGTGATTTTCAAATGCTTATGAGACATAATTTGTGTTATTTATCATTGCTTTTGCGGGTTAATTGTTGGCCTTGAAGGAGAGAGATCCCTCCTATTAGGGTAAGATTTTATTTTATTTTGATTTATGCTCTTACTGTTTGCTTGTTTCATATCTATTGGAGTTGCATGTATTTTTAGTTTAATTGCATGCTTTCCAATTATCTCTTCCAGCAGCACCTATGTTTTGACCATCTATTTGCGTAAGGATTTATAAGTTGTGGGTGATCTCACTTGTAGAAGAGGTTGAAATGGTTTGCATATTCCTCATCTTCAATATCTTTTGAATGACATAGTCCCTTGGTGTTCCACCATAGTAGACTCCAAAGCCCAACATTCCCAGGCTTCCAACACTCTTTCTCTCTCTTTCTCCTTTAGAAAATCAATTTTCTTACCTGGTTACTGTGTTCGAAAGCTTTGTTATAATTTGGATTTGATATATTAAAGTAAAATTTACATAGATATTCTCTTTCAAAGTTCATAGTTTGGATCTCATTTATAAAAAGTATCATTAAGCATTCTATATCTAGCATAAGGAAATTGTTCATTTTGCATGGAAAGTTAAAGAAAATCAGTAGGTTGCATGCTCTATATTTCCTTTTCTATTTTAAAAAAGATTAAATCCAGAAATCAATGCATATTTCATTGGATGGACAAAAAACAAGCCAATATCTCAAGGAAATCTTTCTTTCCTTGGTTCCTTTTTCACATGTTTAGCTAGTTTTAACTTAGTTGTTTTGAGTTAAGGTAGGCTAACCCAAAGGTACTCTTAAAGTGATTTTGGGAATATTTTATTCTAAAATTATTTCTGATTTTGAGTAGGTGTAACAGAAAATAAAAGAATCTTCTGCTCGAAAGTGGCCTCGGGAGCGTTCAAATCCCCCAGGGGTCTCCCCTTTCACTAAAATTTAAATTTTTTGAAAAGGTGTAATATCTTGGTTTCATCCTGTATAAGGACGAAGAGGTTTCTGATATTTAAGTTTGTTGATATTGTAACCAATACTAATAAAATAAAATATATTTTGAGTAGGCTCTTTCGAGCCCGCTCCCCATCCCCCCAGGGGGAATCTGCGTCCGTTTCATTTTTTTGCATTCTTCCTTTTTTTCTGCTCTAGTTTAGTACTGGCATATAGGATTGTATACTTTGATATAATTTTTCATTATTCCATATTTTAATTTCAAAAGTAATCATACTACTTACCCCATGACTTCCCGATTGACCCACAAGGGGAAAGAGATGCATGGTAGGAATAATTAGAAAACCGGTGTTGTGTATCTTTGATTCCATTTTCATTAATTGTTTCAGTAGTCATAATAAAATCAACCCCTTTTTTATTCCCCGATTGAGGTCCACTTGGATTGAAAGAGGTTCCTGGAGGGTTTTCTTTTGAACAAGAACACCTATTTTAAAATTTACTAAAAATAACAAAGACTCCAGTGTGTATGCTCTGTACTTGGTTGTGGTTCATTCGATCAGTCAAGCTACATCAAAATCACTTGAGTGAATAGAATAATTAGGATTTACTCTCCCCAAATTGACAAACCGTCAAGCGAAAATCCAATGCCTAGATCAAACCATTACGGTGGAAAAATACCAAAAGGAAGCGGGAACTCCTGAAAAGTGACCTCGAGGTGCCAATATCTATTATGCCTTTGGGTGTATTATGAACAACAGTCTCAGAGACACCATTTAGCCCACATATTCTTTGCAAGTAGCCGTGACGGTTTAGTTTTGGACATACTTCAAGTACCCCCTGGGTATATCTGGAGTCCCCTCGCCTAAGTTAAATTACTCATATTCTTACATTAATTTACAATTAACTAATATACAATTGCACAACATTCATTCCAGCACTTGTAAGCACTCTTAATTGTTTTTCGACTCCATTTTCAAGGCACTGGTCAACTGTTTATTTCTTTCAATCTATATGTGATTGGGTGTCATTTTCGTGCTTACTTGTGATTATCTCATCATGTTATTTGTTGTTCACAATTGTTAAATTGAAACTCCTAAAAAAATTACTCTTTAATACCATCATCATACTAAATAATTTTGCCTTAGTAACTTAATAGGGCCTACCCCCCTTGGCTTCATTAGGAGTTGGGCCTAAACGGAGGATTCAAGAAAAAGTTGACAGCCTTGACTCGAGACTTTCCCCCAAGGACACACTGAGTGGCTTGAAGATTTCTACCACGTAACCCAGGTGTGTGAAAGGCAACAACACAGTGAATCAAGAACTATCTTTTCATCCTTGATGGAACTATAATTGGAGTTGTAAACTGAGTTAGAATCCAACAGAGTCGCAAATGACAAGGTCTGTGGATGAATCTGACGGAGTCACAGCCATTTTGTGGACAAATATGGAGGAGTCGCAACAATTTTGTGGACAAATATGGAGGATTCACAGCCATTTTGTGGACAAATCTGGAGGATTCACAACTTCGAAAGTAGGTAAAATAGGGAACATATAGTGGAATAGAAAAAGTATGGCATATTTACAACTGTGAAAATAGAGAAATAGGAGAAATATGGTGGAGTCACAGCTGGAGAATAGAACAAGACTGGCGGAGTCACAACTGCGAAAATAAGGAAATAGGATAAATTTGGCAGAGTCGCAGCTGGAAAGTAGGACAAGTCTAGTGGAGTCACAGCTGCAAAAATAGAGAAATAGGAGAAATTTGGCAGTCATAGTTGCAGAATACGACAAGTCTGTTAGAGTCACAGCTCCAAAAATAGGGAAATAGGAGAAATTTAGCAGAGTCGCAGCTTGAAAGTAGGACAATTTTGGCGGAGTCATAGCTATGAGAAATGAGAGAATAGGCAAAGTTTCATCTCATCGTCTTCTCATACTGAACTGTTCATCTTTTTTTTTCCAAGGAGTTTTTCCAAAACAGGAAAATAAATTAGGGCATCCACAGTTGTTTAGGCCTAATCGTGACCACTTCTCCTTAAGTACAGTCCTGCACAGATTATTCAAAGAAAACCAATCAAGTGTAAAATAAACCAGAATAAAAATAAAACAAAGCATCAAATTATTTATGTACAACTTCCTGTGTGGAAATCATAGTGTCATTTTAAAGATTTATAGGGGTAGAGAAAAATTCCTTCCTTTGCATTAACTAATATCCTGGATCAGGTGCAACATGTGTGTTGAGCCCAAATTCATTATCATTTTTTGCAATTAAATTACTCATTTAAACATATGTTTCATTATCTTTTTATGTATTTTATACCACACAAATCACCATTTAGCCCAAGGTATGAATAAATTAAAGGTTTATATATAATCCATTTATTATTGTCATTTTATGATTTTATTGATTTAAATTAACATTATTTAAAGCATATGTGATATGTTACTTAATGTGTATATTCATTTGCAGGTTATATAGTCTGTTTGGGAGAATCAATAACAAGTACACAAACAGAAAAAAAACAGATAGAGCATCCAGCTCACTATCTAGCTTACGATGTAGCTCGTTTCCCAAGTCATGATCTAGCTCGTTGTCCAGCTCATGATCCAACTCGTTATCCAGCTTTCCATCAATATCGCTAATTAGTATGCATGATGTTGTTAAAATATTCCACGCATTAAAACGTTGGAATAGTCAGTAAACCATTTTTTTGTCCATGCACCGAGGTCATAGGATGATCGTCAGTGTACAAGGTTCATTGGTGCATTGATTTCTCCTAACACCAAGCTGTTTACTAGCCACACGTTCAAAGGATAGAGCATCTTTAGTCTAGAAGAATCACTCATGGCCTCCTCTACTTGACTCCCAACTACCACCAGTATGCACATTTAAATAATGGAATGACTTGCGTTCTAGAAGATCGCCACTATGTATTCTTCTTTGCTCGCCACCGCCCCATAGCCACGATAAAGGAGGAGCATGCATACCATATCATGCCACTGTTCATGGTAAAGAAGGAGCTTGCATACCATGTTCACGTTGAAGAAGGGGGATGCTTATGTGCTGGCTGTGATCAATTAAATGTCAATTAATAGTCAACTAAATTTAGAGAGTAGTTGACCACTAAAGGGTCGACTTGCTTATCTTTTGTAAACAATATAAATACCAGCCTCTGCGTGAGTGTTGGGTGTTGATCATTTTCATTAGTTAGACAGTCAATTTTCTGAGAGAAGAACGTTGTAATATTGTTTAATATTTTTAATAGAAGTTCTACATTCCACTGTTCATGATTTTGTTCATGTAAGCGCTAGCTTGGAGTCACCACTAATTGCTGAGAGGGCCCCTCATTAACCAAAGGTTTTATTTTCTTGTTGTCGTTATTTTTTCTTTGTAGCTAGTTCAGTTTTGATTTCTAGTTTGTTTATTTCATTAAGCTACTGTAAATGTTTGTTTCATTTTCTTTCTATAATGCATTTTATTTCCGGAATTAAATAGCTAGATTGCGCGCGTAGTTATTTTCCATTTGTTATGTCATTTCATTTCCAACTTATTATTTGGTTTTGTTCATAAGAAGATAGAGTAGATTGTTTTTATCAATTTAAATAGACTAATTTCTGTTTATTTCTTCTCTGTTATAATTTTATGCAATTTTAATTTCAATTTTTTTATTAATAAGCAATGATTCTTGATGTTCATGAATTTGTTTAAGTTTATTTTACTGCTAAATTTGATGATTAAATAGGTTTATTTACTACTCCTTATGCATTGCATATTCATATGCATAAAATCAATTGAGAAGTAGATCATTTAGGATATTCTATACTATTTTCTTTATACAGACTATCATTCTGACAGTCTGTTCAGCTTGTCATTCTGACCTTCCTTCCAGTCTGTTTTGTAGACCTACAGTTCAGTCTACCATTCGGCCCATAGTTCTGTTTTAAAATTGTTTTAAGTTCTGGTTCTTTAGTATTTGATGTATGCTTTGACTATAGTAGTTAGATAACAATTTTTATTATTATTTAGACTATAAGTTTGAATTTTTTAGGTTATTTATTAAAGTTTTATTCTTTTCTCTACCTCTTTTCCATTTTGAACATGCTTTTGAGTTAGGGTATGTTTTGTTTATTTTATTTGTTTTTTATTCTTCTTACTATTGTATTGTTTTATAATTATTCCTTTGGACTAATTTATCCATTTGCATGTAAAACTTAGGATTAATACTGTTATCTTTAGGAATGGTTTCATTTTTCACTATGTGATTACCAACAAAGACTTGTAGGATAGAATTTAGTTTCTTTATTAAGTTTTCTACTTGCTTCTCTTATTCAGTTTTCTTTATTAAGTTTTCTACTTGTTTCTCTTACTTAGTTTTCCATTCACTTATTTAAGTTTTCTTTGCATAATAGCCTTTTAAATAGTTGTTGATAATATCCTTTTTAGTTAGGAGTTATTTGTTTATAAATGATTTAGTTGTTGTACTTGCATTTCCAAATGTACACTTTCTTTTCTTAGTTAGTTTTTGAAGTCACTAAATAGACTTTGTCATAAAAAGTAGTGATTACATTCTCATTTGTTAAATAAAGTAATATAGCTTGATCTTATTTTAGTTTGATGTTTTGTCTTGGTTCAATTATATTAATAATTTCATTCTTAGGAGTTTGACTCGGTTTTTCGTTTTGAAATATATTTTGATATTTTGTTTGTTAAAATATTTACATGACACCCTCTACCTTTGTATATATTTTGTAGCAACTTGAATCCTACCAACCCCAGTGGATAATTAAATATTAGGTGAATTAATCTAGGCATTATAACACCCAACATTTTGGTGTTGTTGCCAAGGAGTTGTTTTGTAAGGTAGAATAAATATAATTTCCTTATGAAGTTTAGTAATACGCTGGTGGTGGGGGAGCGATAAGACGAGAGGTAAGAACCTACGCATCTGTTATAATAGGCACCCCCAAATCCAGCAGTGGTAATAGCATAGGATTATCTTTATTTTAGTTTTCATGAACAGACCTAAAGATTCTAAAGGTAGATACACTAAAAGTAGTTCCCCCACACCCATTTCCTTTCAGTATTCTATTTCTTTCTTTTATACAAAAAGTTAGCATGATTTTATTTTTTTCATGCAAGTGTGTGACTTATTTTAACATTTAAATCACATAGTGGTGTTGTAAGCACCATCCATCCTGCTAACAAACTGACAGGAACATTAGAAAGAGGAACCTCAATATAAATACATGAATAACTACCTATGTTGTGGGAAGATATGGTAGGGGATAACGATGAAGAATTTTTTACCTTTGAATTCCCTATTAGAGATCCAGGGGGAGTGGCACAAATACAGCACGTTCCCCCATCCATTTTACCAAATTTTCACAGACTAGAGAATGAAGACCCTTACGAGTTTTTATTTCAATTGGAAATACTCTGTAGAGGATATGATGTTCAAAATATGAAAAAATTTCCTCTTACCTTGAAAGGAACATCCCTCCGATGGTTCATGAGCATAGGTGGGAACTGCATTGAAACTTGGGAAGATATGAAACATATATTCTTAAAACAATACCAAGATTATTGCAGAGTCAAGGAGGACATCTTCGAAATAACCCAGGGAGAAGAAGAAATTTTGGAAAACTATGTCGAACAATTTCAATACAACCTTTAGAGATCAAAACTAAGACAGTCAGGGAAGGATACCGTGAAGAAAATTTTACTCAAAGGCATAAAAAATGAATATTTATAAATTTTAAGTCTGATGGGAATAGGTGATGTATTTTAGTTATCATATGATGATGTTTGTCAATTATGTAGAAGGTATTCAAGAGGAAAATCCAAGACTAGTAAGAATATAACTTCTTCTCAGTCATTGCAGCCTCATCTTAACCCCTATCAACCTTGTTCAGAAAGCCTTTCTGTCTCATCTTATGATCATAGGGATACTCTCTCAGAGGTTGCAACACTTTTTTTTCATCTACACTTTCCACAAGATTTTCAACATATTTTTGAGGTAGGATTAAGTACATAAGCCAATCAATTGCACCGGCTGCAAACACCTTCTCATAAAATTCCTCTATGCCCTACACACATTCCTGTTCAATCTATTCCAAATTATAACAATAATAAAGCAGTACAATATGCTTGCAGTTTTTCACTACAACATTTACCCACCTCACCTACCTCACCAACCTTATTACAAGAAATTCATACGAGACCTAAAAAAGTAGTAAATCTAGGAGTCATAGAGAATACAGAAGAAAATTAATTTTCTACTTGGTTTTTTCCACAAGAAGATAAGATTGACATAGAATGCATCTCATTTAATGAAGGACAAACATTAGAACCTGAATATTCCCCATCACTAAACATAGATTCTGTATACATTCTAGGGTTTCATGAAAGACCTCGTGACATAACAAATAAAGAAGAGAACCTAGAATACATAAGATACATTGAATAATGGTTCCAAGAGGAAACCAATCCATGGTACCATCCCCTCCTTCAATGCTTGTTGCTCCTAAATCAAACAAGTTGCTTGGTTCTTTATATCCAGACAATCACTGCTATATTTTTCTTGTATCTAGATAAAGGTATATTTTTAATTTTGCTTCGAACTTGTTTACATTGGAAGGATTCATACACTTGAATATAATTGTTTTCTCTCTTTCTAAGTAGAATACGATATTATGTAAATATGTTTTTGTTTTATCAAATAAATAAGAGTCATTTCTGACAAGCTTAGTACAGGTGACTCTTTTCCTTTCTATAATGTTATATATGTTTTTATAAATAAATAGGGGTCATCTAACAAGTGGTTTTGCAGCTGGTTATAAAAACTTTATCTTTATAAGAATCTCATGGATTATTATTCAGAAAAGGGAAGTACACGAAACACTCATCAAGTATCTTAACTTTTCTTGGGTTACTTTTAAAATTTACAGCTTATAGTGACAATTAAAAACAGATCTCTATATATCACTCTAAATTGTTTCTTTTATGATTCAGATTGTTTTTGGTATTTTGATTCAGACATATATATTTCTGATTTTCTATTTGAACAATTGCTTGACAGACCTACTCTCATTATCATCTTTCTCAAATCTCACCTTATGCCTATGGATTAACTAGTTCATCCTATACTTGTTATCAAAACTTGTCTCTCAAGTATTTTGGTGATAACTCGAGAGTAAGTGGAATTTCTGCTTGTGGGGAACATTACTTATCTTTTATGAAGAAGAAGGACTGTAAGGACAAATAATAGCTTTGAGTTATTCTCTTTTGACATGATCTATGGTTAAGGCCATTATGAAATTACTTATAAGTTTATTTTACAAAATCGAATTATGTGTTTAGAAGGACTTATCATGCTCTAGTACCAATCCACTTCCATATATTTAATATCATTATACAAGGAAACATTGTTGGGGTACTAAACAGGCCTGCTGGTAGCAGGTCAATGCTAAGTAAAAACTTAAAACAAGGAAGATCGATAAATGCAAGTAAGCCCATTGGGGTACTGAACATGCTCACTGGCAATGATATTATGCTTGCATGGTACCAAGATAAACCCATCGGGGTACTGAACATGCCTGCTAGCAACGGGGCAATATCGGGTAAAATAGATCTGGTTAATGCACCATTATGCACATGGTTTGGAAAAAATATAATATATTTCAAACCTATAATATATATAAATACATGTGTAGGCCAATTGTTTATGATGCCATTAGAGAATGGATGTAAGTAGGGCTTGGATATAGCCATTTAATTCAATCAATATCTAGGATATAATTATCTTAGAAATGGGACCCATAGCTGTAAATCTGACACATTTCCAGGTAAACTTAAAATATTTTGTGATGACAAGATATCTTTAAATAAGTCATGGATGACTAGCTTTTCCTATGACATTTGTTTCAGTTATTATTTTTTTTTAAACATTCGAGTGGTTTTTCTAAGCACTGTTATATTTTTCATGAATATACATATCTGCATCATTTCCATTTACTAGTTAGTTTTTCTTTTTCTTACAAAATAATAAATAGCATGATAGCACTTTTTGTTTTATCTGGAACAATCAAATCTTCTCTCTCACGGCTTGAGGACACGCCATATCTTTGGTTTGGGGGGGAAGGATTAAGAAAAATTAGACTATTTTTTTTAATTTATTTACTAGAGGTCTATTTATCTCTGACAAATGATAAGTTTTTTCAATATCATTTAAGCAGTGGAACTTGGTTATAGCATGAAGCATAATTTTATGAAGGATCAAATTATGGTCCAAATGAAATACCAAATGACGATCTAATAAAACTTGGTGATATTACAACACTTATGATTAAAATTTGCTAACCAAATTTTGTTTTTGACAAATAGTTTTTAAATCCATGTGAATGCTTTGAAATTAAAAGTTTTTTAATTATCATTTCACTCTTAGTAGCCCTATCCTTTTACCCAATCATGCGTGTAAATGATCAAATGACCAATTTTCTTGTTAATCAATCTTATCATAAATGCAATTTATGTCTTTGTATCATACGTTCAACCTATCCAAAGTTTACTTTGGATATGGTTTAACTAATTATAAACCTTATGAACTCACTCATTTATGCATATTCCCGTTGCTAGCTCATGTCTCAAAGTTCGCTATGATCATGTGATCTCTTTTTTTTTTTTTGCTTAGTGGGACCTAACATTTCTCCGATTTGGGGGAATGTTGAGCCCAGAGCCATTATCATTTTTGGCAATTAAATTACTCATTTAAACATATGTTTTGTTATCTTGTTATGTATTTTTTGCCACGCAAAACACCATTTAGCCCAAGGTATAAATAAATTAAAGGTTTATATATAATCCATTTATTATTATCATTTTATGATTTTATTGATTTAAATTAACATTATTTAAAGCATATGTGATATGATACTTAATGTGTATATCCGTTTGCAGGTTATATAGTCTGTTTGGGTGAATTAATAACAAGTACGCAAACAGACAAACAAACAGACAGTGCATCTAACTTGATATCCAGCTTATGATGTAGCTCACTATCCAGCTCATGATCTGGCTCGCTGTCCAGATTTTTAGTGCTATAAATTGTTCCTATACTACCATAAGAACAAGCTAACACAATCTCAAAATGAAATAAAATTTGTTTTTAGGGTTTTGGTTTATGGTTTTGGTTTTAAAAACTTCATCGGTAAGGAGGAAATAAACATCCATAAGCTAATACAGAACTGAATCATGCAAGTTGGATAAATTAGGGATCAAACACATCCCAATAAGCCATAAACATTACATATGAAATACTAATTCCACCCACGGGCTATAAGCATTTGCATGAATAAACTTTTAAATAGGAAATGAAATTGGACTGAGCAATAAACTAGATCAGAAATGAAAAAACATGATAGGTAAAAGGTCTTATCAATTTATATATAATCAATAACTATCATCCACTTACATAAGAGTTATAAATGCTAGCTTGAGAAATCAAAGCTCCAAAAGCCTCTCCTTGAGTGAAAAATCCAACCACATAACTGTATGGTTGTCTTCATTTTATCATTACAAAGGTAAAGTAGTTCCATAACTACTTTCTAGGTAGAAATTTGAAATAGTTACATCAATTAGTTACATGATAACTCAAAATATTTAAAGACAATTAACCCAAAAATAGCAAATCGGATTTGGGGAAATTTGACGAATTTATGAAAATTTGGGTCTCAAAGATGCCTTCATATATTTCGATCCGGGACACCTGTGCAAAACCTGAGAGAGGTTTTTTAAATGAGTCCGTTGTGAACAAAAACCTCTCTTGGTTTTTAAAAATTCCCCTTTAATTGATCGGAATATGGGCTGAAAATGTGTGACTAAAACAGGAAATTATTAAATAATTCAAACCCTAAAAAATAGGCCACAAATATGAATTCGAATATCTCAAACGATAATAGATGTTGAAAAAATGAGATATGTTTTTGGGAACGAGTCTGTTGTGGACAAAAACCTATTTTTTTTCCATAATTCATTTCCATTTTCTCATAATATGCTCCCAATGATAATGATGAAAAAAGGAAAAATAGAGCTGCTACAGGAATCTCCTCATGAAAATATTTGACAAAGGACTAAAAAATGAGGGTTAGATTATAAAGAAAACTTGGAATAAACTTTTATTATAAGTTTTTTGAAATCTTAAAGATATACATATTAACTAATAATCCCAAAAGACAAACCTTAAAACTAAATTAATGAAATAGTTCAACCATTAAAAGCATTAAATCCAACAAAAATTACTGATTGTCAAAAGTTCTTAAAATCAACGTAAAATGTAAAATCATTTTAAACCAATGGTTGAAAATTAGGACAAAAAGAACATATAAACTAAGAACAAGATCTACTTATAACATCTGGCTCTTGCTGCGGGATGAAGTCCTCCTTGTGAGGCTTCAAGAACCTGTAGACCTTGTGCCTTATTCATTGGGTGATGGAGTCATTTACCAAATCTCTACAACTTTCTCAAGCTCTAAACACATACCTTTGAAATGAAAAAATACTGCTACAAACCAGCATACTGAAAAGAATCTACATGCTTGTGTAGCGAGCTTATTCTGCTATTTACTCCTACTTCTAATCAGAGGAAACAACCCAATCAAGTGTAATCATACTTCTATTGAATCCAATAAACCATTTGAATAAGAATCATAATTCCATGCATGCTACTGTTTGAGAAAACCCACAAAATATGTGATAAATGCAATAAAGAGTCTGTAGGGAACTGATACTTACGACTAGAAATAGGAAGTATGCCAAAAGCTGGAGCATTAGAAACCTTTGAAAAATACCACTCCATCCAAGAAGCCATGAAATCATGAAATTTCTGATTTAAAACTTCAATGTCTTCATTATATTCATCATAAAGTGAAGCATTCTCTTCCTCTCCATTGTTGGTCTTTTTAAAGTTTGGCTCAAGAATGGAAACCAAGGGCTTTTCAAACTGCTTCTTGACCTTTAAATAAAACCCTTGATCAAAACTTGAACAAATAAATTTCTGAAAGTGACCATAAGTCAAGAATGGCATCTTATTTCTTATATCAATAGTAAGAGGTTGAAGAGCAACAAATTCTTCTTCATAACATGATAATCTCATAGCAGGAACTAGGAAATTTCTACTATAATCCAGTGAAAGGATATTATCATTGAAAAGTTAGCAAAGTGATATTAAGAATCAACACAAGCATCATTTATATCCTTGTTCATATGAAAATTTGAAAATGATGAAGAAAACTGTCTTAAATCTGAATGATACCTACGTTCTTCTTCCTGTTCATAAGCTTGCATATATTCAACATGAAGCTGATCTCGAAGCATTTTGCAAGCTCGTATGTTCTCCTCCAGTCCTTTTGCATGCTCAAACAATTGTCTTAAAGATGATGATTTCATTTCTAATAAGAAAAGGACAAGATCTGAATATTGAGCCACAACATAATACACCATAGTAAGTTTTTCTGAAGGTCTGATCTCTGTAGGCATACTAATATAAAAACTTTGAAACCTCCAATTAAATTTAGTAATTGGCTCATCATTCTCCCTTTTCAAACAATAAAATTCAGAAATAAATTTATCATAAGATTTATTATTACCCCAATACTTCAAAAAGACATCATGTAACTCTTCCCACGATCCAATTGAATTAGCTTTTAAATTTCGGAACCAAAATCCAACATCTGCAGCAAAGGATTTTGAAAATAACCTCATGACAACATCCTCATGCATGATTTCAAAATTATCAATGAAATTCTAAAAAGATCATAAATGCTTCTCTGCTGTAATAAGGTCTAGTAAAATGGGGAAGATATTAAACAAAGTAGGAAGGGTAAGGATGTAAGAGAGATGGAATCCTAAGAGGTTTAAACATCTTCTATCCGAGTCTAGAATGGATATCTGTGAGTTGAAAATGAGGTTCAACAAGCTGTTTGCAAGTTTCAACAATGATGGTAGAAGGTAATAGATCAGCTTTATTCTCTACAAGATGACCAGAATAATCAGGTTCAAGAGATATGGGTATATTTATATCATGTTGTACATGTACTTCAAATGAAAGAATAGGATAAATATCAATAGAAAAAGAAGAATGTGGACTTTCTTCTTCCAAAGAGGGATATGTACCTGAAGGTTTATGATCATCAAAATTAAAAATAAAAAATAAAAAATAAAAATTCTTTTGACATGCAATGGGAAAGACAGAAAGAACTGATGAATAAGAAAAAAACCTCATGGAGGAAAGTAACAAGCTGATACCCACTCTTTCCATTTGGCTTCTTCATTTTTCTGTCAACAAAATTCTCCTGGCAGTGGAATCTTTAATCATGGAGTCGCCGATGAAAAATTGTAGTCTAACATATTTTTTGACTTTGTTCACCTCTCAAAATTAGATGGACAATGATATCCCAGGGAATATATACTTCAGTTTTGTCCTTGGTAATGGTGCCAAAGATGTTAGTGCTAGAAATTGTTCCTATACTACCACAAGAACAATCTAACACAATCTCAAAATGAAATAGAATAAAATTGGTTTTTAGGGTTTTGGTTTATGGTTTTGGTTTTAAAAAATTCATTAGCAAAGAGGAAATAAACATCCACAAGATAGTACATAACTGAATCATGCAAGTTGGATAAACTAGGAATCAAACACATCTCAATAAGTCATAAACATTACACATGAAATACTAATTCCACCCACAAGCTACAAGCATTTACATGAATAAACCTTTAAACAGGAAATGAAATTGTAGAGTGAGCAATAAACCAGATCAGAAATGAAAATGCATGACAAGTAAAGGGGCTTATCAATTTATATAAAATCAATAACAGTAATCCACTTACATAAGAGTTATAAATGTTAGCTTGAGAAATCAAAGCTCCAAAAGCCTCTCCTTGAGTGAAAAGTCCAACTACAAAACTGTATGGTTGTCTTTTTTTTATCATTACAAAGGTAAAGTAGTTCCATAACTACCTTCTAGGTCGAAATTTGAAATAGTTACAGCAATTAGTTACATGATAACTCAAAATCTTTAAAGACAATTAACCCAAAAATAGAAAATCATTTTTGGGGAAATTTGACGAATTTCTGAAAATTTGGGTCTCAAAGACGCCTTCATATATCTCTATCTGGGACACCTGTGCAAAACTGGAGAGAGGTTTTTTTAAGTGATTTTGTTATGAACAAAAACCTCTCTTTTTTAAAAAAAAAATCCCTTTTAATTGATCGAAATACATGCTAGAAATGTGTGACTAAAGCAATAAATTATTAAATAATTCAAACCCTGAAAATACTCCACAAAGATGAATTTGAATCTCTCAAACGATGATGTCTGTTGCAAACCTAAGAGAGGTTTTTGTGGAAAAAACCCTCTTTTTTTTTCCTTAATTCATTTCCATCACCTCATAATCTGCTCCCAGTGATAATGACAAAAACAGGAAAAACATAGTTGCTACAAGAATCTCCTCATGAAAATATTTGACAAAGGACTAAAAAATGAGGGTTAGATTATAAAGAAAAATTGGAATAAACATTTTTTATAAGTTTTTGAAAGCTTAAAGATATACATATTAACTAATAATCCGAAAAGACTAACTTTAAAACTAAATTAATGAAATAATTCAACCATTAAAAGCATTAAATCCAACAAAAATTAATGATTGTCAAAAGTTCTTAAAATCAACATAAAATTTAAAATCATTTTAAACCAATGATTAAAAGTTAGGAAAAAAAGAATAGATAAACTAAGAACAAGACCTAGTTATAACACAACTCATGATCTAGCTAACTGTCCAGCTTTCTATCCAGATCACTAATTAGTTTTCATGTTGTTGATAAAAGCTTCTAGGCATTAAAATGTTGAAACAATCTGCAAACCATTTTTTTGTCCATTTGAGGTGAACTAATGATCATCAGTTTACAAGGATTGCTGATGTTTTCTAGCCATGCGTTCAAAGGATAGAGCGTCTTTAGTTTAGAAGGATCGCTCGTGGCCTCCTCTGCTTGACTCAAAACTACCACTAGTCTGCATGCTTAAATAATGGAACGAACTATGTTCTAGAATATCGCCACTATGTATTATTCTATGCTCACCACCACTCCATAGCCACAATAAAGGAGGAGCAGGAATACCACATCATGCCACCATTCACGCTAAAGAAGGAGATTGCATACCACGTTCACGCTAAAGAAGGGGGATGCTTATGCGTTGGATGTGAACAATTAAATGTCAATTAATAGTCACCTAAATTTAGAGAGCAGTCAACCACTAAAGGGTCGACTTGCTCATCTCTTGTAAACAATATAAATACCAGCCTCTGCATGAGTTTTGAGAGTGGATCATTTTCATTAGTTAGACAGTCAGTTTTCTAAGAGAAGAATGTTGTAATATTGTTGAGTATTTTTAATAGAAGTTCTACATTCTGTTGTTCATGATTTTGTTCATGTAAGTGCTAGCCAGGAGTTACCCCTGATTGCTGAGAGGGCTCCTCATCAACCAGAGGTTTTCTTTTCTTGTTTTCGTTATTTTTTTCTTTGTAGCTAATTCAGTTTTGATTTCTAGTTTGTTTATTTCATTAAGTTACTGTAAATGTTTGTTTCATTTTCTTTCTGCAATGCATTTTATTTCCAGAATTAAATAGCTAGATTGCGTGCATAGTTGTTTTCCATTTGTTTATGTCATTTCATTTCTAGTTTATTATTTTCATTTGTTCATAAGAAGATAGGGTAGATTGTTTTTATCAATTTAAATAGACTAAGTTCTGTTTATTTCTTCTCTGTTATAAGATTATGCAATTTGAATTTCACTTTGTTTATTAATAAGCAATGATTCTTGATGTTCATGAATTTGTTTAAGTTTATTTTACTGCTAAATTTGATGATTAAATAGGTTTATTTATTGTTCCTTATACATTGCATATTCATATGCATAAAATCAGTTGAGAAGTAGATCATTTAGGTCATTTTATACTATTTTCTTTATACAGACTGTAATTCAGATAGTCTGTTCAGCTGTCATTCTGACCTTCCTTCTAGTTTGTTTTCCCATCTGTTCTGCAAACCTATAGTTCAGTGTGTCATTCAGCCCATAGTTCTATTTTTAGTGTTTTTAATTTGTTTAAAAATTGTTTTAAGTTTTGGTTCTTTAGTATTTGATGTATGATTTGACTGTAATAGTTAGATAATAGTTTTCTTTATTATTTAGACTATAAGTTTTATTGTTTTAGGTTATTTAGTAAAGTTTTATTCTTTTCTCTACCTCTTTTCCCTTTGAACATGCTTTTGAGTTAGGGTATTTTTTGTTTATTTTATTTGTTTTTTATTCTTCTTACTATTGTATTGTTTTATAATTATGCCTTTGGATTAATTTATCTATTTGCATGTAAAAATTAGGATTAATAGTGTTATCTTTAGGAATAGTTTCATTTTTCACTATGTGACTACCAACAGAGACTTGTAGGATAGAATTCAGTTTCTTTATTAATTTTTCTACTTGCTTCTCTTATTCAGTTTTCTTTATTAAGTTTTCTACTTGTTTCTCTTACTTAATTTTCTATTCACTTATTTAAGTTTTCTTTGCATCATATCCTTTTAAGTAGTTGTTGATAGTATCCTTTTTAGTTATGAGTTATTTGTTTATAAATTATTTAGTTGTTGTACTTGCATTTCCAAATGTACACTTTCTTTTCTTAGTTAGTTTTTGAAGTCACTAAATAGACTTTGTCATAAAAAGTAGTGATTGTATTCTCATTTGTTAAATAAAGTAATATATCTTGATATTATTTTGATGTTTTGCCTTGGTTAAATTATATTAATAATTCCATGCTTAGGAGTTTGACTCATTTTTTCATTTTGAAAGATCTTTCGATCTTTTGTTTGTTAAAATATTTACACGACACCCTCTACCTTCGCATATATTTTGTAGTAACTCGAAGTCTACCAACCTCGGTCAATAATTAAATATTAGGTGAATTAATCTAAGCATTATAACACCCAACAATACGAAATAAATGCATCCCTTGAAATTGGCTTATGATACATTTGCAGCCTGTGACCATTAGCAAATAATGGCGTAAGATATTTATCAATAGTGACCAGGCAGACTATTCCATTATCAAACACCATATCTATTTGGTATGGTCCCAATCATCTTGTACCCATCTTACCTTTAAAGTCCCTCTTGAACCTTGAATCTTACAATAATGCCCATTCTTCCTCATGGAAGAAATTGTTCTTTATGACCTGATCATGCCAATTAGATCGTTGTTGTTGAATTAATGTTGTTTGATGCACAGCAGTTGTGTACTTCTCATCGAATTCATTTAATATATTCAATCTATTCCTCTGAGCTTCTATCAAGTCTAAGTTTGCTTCCCTAGCTGTCTTTAAATTTTTTATTTCAAAGTCAATGGGAAATAAAACATTCTTACCATACACCAAGTCATATAGGGAGAAGCCCATAGTATTGCACCAAGTGAGGCGATATTCCCATAGTGCCTCGGGAAGTCTATCAGCTCAGTCTCTGTGATGGATTCTAACTTTTTTTGTGAGGATAGCTTCAATCACTTCGTTGGTACTTTCCACTTGGCCATTGTCCTATGGATGGTATGGTGAAGTTATTCTATTCTAAATGTGGTACTTCTGTAACAGAGATTCTAGTTTGCAAAACACAAACTATGGTCCTCCATCTGTGACTATCTCCTTGGGTACTCCAAAATGGGTGAATATTTCTACATATAGGAAATATATTACAGCCTGGTCATTAGCCTTGACCAAAGCTACGGTATCCACCCATTTTGTCATATAATCGGTGCAAACTAATATGTAAACTTTCTGCTTCGAGGGAGGGTTGATAGGCCCAACCAAATCTAGGGCCCATATGTCGAAATGTTCAACCACCAATTGTGGTTGAAGAGGAATCTTGTCTAGTCTGTAAGGTTGGCCCATTCTTTGAAAGATATCACGGTTCTAAACATACTGTTAGATTTTTATCATTTAAGAAAAATGATCTTAGGATCTTATTTGAGAGAATAACATGCACATCAATAATCACAAGAGACAAGAGACACAAAGAATTTTCCTCTAGGAAACCATAAAGGAGAAAACCGCACAACTTCCAAAGAGATAGAATGAGCACCAGTAGCAGAATTAAAACCCAAAAACATAAAGATGATCTCCAACAGCTAATCTCTCTCACTTGTGCTAGCACTTCCTCTCTCACTCATGCACCCTAGTTGAGTGAGTGTGTGTGAAAAACAGAGAGTCTCACTCTCTATTTATACTAGTTCTTGACTTGATAATTACTTACTAGGGATGAAATCTCTAGGATATTCTAATAACCCTAGTTCCCCTCAACTATGGGGACTTTACCCCCCTGATCAACATGGAGGGTTAACCTCAACTCAATTGTGGGGACTGTTGCCCCACTTACAATGGAGGGTTAACCTCATTGAATTTAAATTACTTTGTTACATTAATGACTCTCCCAATAGGAACATCGGGGTATAATATAATATATACAAAAGAATACATTCCAAAGTTACAAATACATCAACACTCCCTCTTAACTAGGAAGGTATTCTCTTGACACAGTTCATCAGCATAAGTCTTATTCATTGGATCATCACTAGACCATCATCAAAGATGGATCATAAGTAGAACATCATAAAATATGGATCATCACTGGATCATCATCAAAGCTAGATTATCACTAGATCATTATCAAAGCTGGATCATCACTAGATCATCATCATTACTGCTTCCGCTATCTCGATCAACTGGTGCTATCTCTCAATTCTACATGTGACAGGAATTTCTATAGAGCCAACCATTTTTCATGCTCATTGTAGAAATAGCCTCCACATTGGTATTCATCTTCTTCCACACTTATATCTGACCATTGGAGCAACACATCCCACATCAATGTCAGAAAGGCCCGCCCAACACTCACATCTAACCATGGGAGGAACACATCTTGTAACCATGTCAGAAAGGCCCAGCACTCACATTTGAACATTGGAGAAACAAAACCTACAATGATGTTAGAATTTCCCAGCACTTATATCCGATCATGGGAGGAACACCTCCCACAGCCATATCAAAAAGGATGAGCACTTATATCCAACCATGGGAGGAACACATCCTGCAACTATGTTGGAAAGGATCTGTACTTATATTTGACCATTGGAGGACCACATCCCGCAACCATGTCAAAAGGGCTCTACACTTACATATGGCCATGGGAGGAACACATCCCACAACCATTTCAAAAGGGATCTACACTTACAACTGACCATGGGAGGAACACATTCTATAACCATGTTAGAAGGGCTCTACACTTACATCTAACCATGGGAGGAACACATACCACAACCATGTCAGAAGGGATATGTACTTACATATGACCATGGGAGGAACACATTACACAACCATGTCAGAAGGGCTCTATACTTACATTTGACCATGGGAGGAACACATACTGCAACCATGTCAGAAGGGCTCATGGACTCATCACTTCCCCTTGGAAGGAACCTCAATCTGGAGAACAACAAGCTTCTCCTTGAAGTACTCGAACTTCACTCTGGCTAATGGCTTGTTCAACACATCAGCTATCTGCTCATTCGTCGTAACATACTAGAGATTCACTTCTCCTCTCTACACCATATCCTTGATATAGTGATATTTGATCTCAATATGCTTTGACTTGTCATGGAACTGGGTTCTCCGACAAATTCACACAACTCTGGTTGTCACAATATATATAAGTAGCATCCAACTGGAGATAAAAAAAAATAGATACTATCTTCCTATTGAAGCCCCAACTATGTATGTGGTTGATTAGGGTGTTTAAGGCTTGCAACACATGAAGAAAACCCATCCAAAGGCTTCAAACAATCCCACGCGGGTATTGTTCTATTGTCGAATTGTTTGGGATGGTAATATCCCACGGATACTTTAATAGCCTCTGCTAGCTCATGGATGGATTTGATCCACAGTGGGATCTATTTTCTAGAATGGAAAACACAAAGTTAAGAAAATAAAAGGAAAACTAAAACCCAACTAGGAAGAAGAACCTAATCTAAATCTAAACTACTTCAAAAGGTGTTGTATGATTGACTTTTTTTGTGAGGATAGCTTCAATCACTTCGTTGGTACTTTCCACTTGGTCATTGTCCTGTGGGTGGTATGGTGAAGTTATCCTATGCTAAATGTGTTACTTCTGTAACAGGGCTTCTAGTTTGTAGGACACAAACTGTGGTCCTCCATCTATGACTATCTACTTGGGTACTCCAAAATGGGTGAATATTTCTACATATAGGAATTATATTAAAGCATGGTCATTGGCCTTGACCAAACCTACAGTATCCACCCATTTCGTCATATAATTGGTGCAAACTAAGATGTAAACTTTCTGCTTCGAGGGAGGGTTGATAGGCCCAACCAAATCTAGGGCCCATATGTCGAAAAGTTGAACCATCAACTATTGTTAAAGAGGCATCTTGTATAGTTTGTAAGGTTGGACCATTCTTTGAAAGCTATCACAGGCCTAAACATACTGTTATATTTTTATCATTTAAGCAAAATGATATTAGGATCTTATTTGAGAGAATAACATGCACATCAATAATCACAAGAGACAAGAGACACAAAGATTTTTCCTCTAGGAAACCATAAAGGAGAAAATGCCACAACTTCCAAAGAGATAGAATGAGCACTAGAAGAAAAAGTAAAACCCGAAAACATAAAGATGATCTTCGATAGCTGATCTCTCTCACTTGTGCCAGCACTTCCTCTCTCACTCATGTGCCCCAGTTGAAGGAGTGTGTGTGACAAATAGAGAGTCTCACTCTCTATTTATACTAGTTTCTAACTTGATAATTACTTACCAGGGTTGACATCTCTAGGAGATTCTAATAACTCTAGTGCCCCTCAATTCTGGGGACTTTACCCCCCTGATCAACAAGGAGGGTTAACCTCAACTCAATTGTGGGGACTATTGCCCCACTTACAATGGAGGGTTAACCTCATTGAATTTAAATAAATTTGTTACATTAATGAATCTCCCAATAGGAACATTAGGGTATAATATAATATATACAAAAGAATACATTCCAAAGTTACAAATACATCAACACTCCCTCTTAACTAGGAAGGTATTCTCTTGACACAGCTCATCAGCACAAGTCTTCTTCTATGGATCATCACTGGATCATCATAAAATATGGATCATCACTAGATCATCATCAAAGATGGATCATCATTGGATCATCATCAAAGGTAGATTAGCACTGGATCATTATCAAAGCTGGATCATCACGAGATCATCATCATTATTGCTTTCGCTATCTTGATCAACTGGTGCTATCTCTCAATTCTATGTGTGACAGGAAGTTCTACATAACCAACCCTTCTTCATTCTCATTGTAGGCATATCCTCCATGTAGGTCTTCATCTTCTTTAGCACTTATATCTGACCATTGGAGGAACGCATCCTGCAACCATGTCAGAAAGGCCCGCCCAACACTCACATCTGACATTAGAGGAAATTTCAACTCAAAATGGGCCTTTTAAATTTTATTCAAATTCCATGTCATCATGTGTTAGCCAATGAAATTTCTTTAAATTTGAAATACCATATAGGTCTTAAACACTTTTTTAATATAAATTTGGGGATAGGTATCATAAAAAAAACTACTTTTTTTGTTTGTATTTTTGACATATCTCCCTGTGTTTTTACTCAAATTTTGATCGGGAGAGCTCGTTGGATGCGGAATTAAATTCCGCATCCAACGAGTACCCACTTGGCATACTTTTGACGGACCCTGCTACCCCAAAAACAAGAAATACCTGAAAAATGGAATGCTGACATCATCATTTCATTTTTTCAGGTATTTCTTCTTTTTGGGGTAGTGGGGTCCATCAAAAGTATGTCGAGTGGGTACTTGTTGGATGTGGAATTTAATTCTGCATCCAACGAGCTCTCCCAATCTAAATTTGAGTAAAAACACAAGGAGATATGTCAAAAATACAAACAAAAAAGTAGTTTTTTTCTTTTCTTCCTCCAAAATTAATAAATAATATTTTATTATTTTAACTATTATTTTATTAGTTCATTTTAGGAGGCCCATTTTGAGTTGGAATTTCCTCTAATTCCATGGGAGGAACACATCCTACAACCATGTCAGAAAGACCCAGCACTCACATTTGACCATGGGAGGAACACATCCCACAATGATGTCAAAATGTCCCAGCACTTATATCTGATCATGGGAGGAACACATCCCATAACCATATTAGAAAGGCTCAGCACTTATATCCAACCATGGGAGGAACACACCCCACAACTATGTTGGAACGGTTCTGCACTTATATCTAACCATGGGAGGACCACATCCCGCAACCATCTCAGAAGGGCTCTACACTTACATATGACCATGGGAGGAACACATCCCACAACCATGTTAGAAGGGATCTACACTTACATCTGACCATGGGAGGAACACATCCTGCAACCATGTCAGAAGAGCTCTGCACTTACATCTAACCATGGGAGGAACACATCCGACAACCATGTCAGAAGGGCTATGCACTTACATATGACCATGGGAGGAACTCATCCCACAACCATGTTAGAAGGGATCTGCTCTTACATTTGACCATGGGAGGAACACATCCTATAAGCATGTCAGAAGGGCTCATGGACTCATCACTTCCCCTTAGAAGGAACCTTGATTTAGAGAACAACAAGCTTCTCCCTGAAGTACTCGAACTTCACTCTGGAAAATGGCTTGGTCAGCACATTAGCTATCTTCTCGTTCGTCACAACATAATGGATATTCACTACTCTTCTATACACCATATCCCTAATATAGTGATATTTGATCTGTATATGCTTTGACTTTTCATGGAAAACCGGGTTCTCTGACAAATTCACACAACTCTGGTTGTCGTAATATATACAAGTAGCATCCAAATGGAGATCAAATAAACCAAATAGTATCTTCCTGTTGAAGCCCCAACTATGTATGTGGCTGACTAGGGTGTTTAAGGCTTGCAACACATGAAGAAAACCTAGCCAAAGGCTTCAAACAATCCCTTGTAGGTATTGTTCTATTCTTGAGCTGTTTGGGATGGTAACGTCCCACGAATAATTTAATAGACTCCACTGGCTTATGGAGGGATTTGATCAACAGTGGGATCTACTTTCCAAAATGAAAAACACAAAGTTAAGAAAAGAAAAGGAAAACTAAAACCTAACTAGGAATAAGAACTTAATCTGAATCTAAGCTACTTCAAACAATGTTGGATGATTGACTTTTTTTGTGAGGATAGCTTCAATCACTTTGTTGGTACTTTCCACTTGGCCATTGTACTGTGGATGGAATGGTGAAGTTATCCTATGCTAAATGTGGTACTTCTATCACAGAGCTTCTAGTTTGCAAGACACAAACTGCGGTCCTCCATCTATGAATATCTCCTTGGGTACTCCAAAATGGGTGAATATTTCTACATATAGGAAATATATTACAGCCTGGTCATTAGCTTTGACCAAAGCTATAGTATCCACCCATTTTGTCATATAATCGATGCAAACTAAGATGTAAACTTCCTTCTTCGAGGGAGGGTTGATAGGACCAACCAAATCTAAGGCCCATATGTCGAAAGGTTCAACCACCAACTGTGGTTGAAGAGGCATCTTGTCTAGTCTGTAAGGTTGGCCCATGCTTTGAAATCTATCATGGGCCTAAACATACTGTTAGATTTTTATCATTTAAGAAAAATGATCTTAGGATCTTATTTGAGAGAATAACATGCACATCAATAATCACAAGAAACAAGAGACACAAAGAATTTTACTCTATGAAAACGTAAAGGAGAAAACCCCACAAGTTTCAAAGAGATAGAATGAGCACCAGTAGCAAAACTAAAACTTGAAAACATAAAGATTATCTCCGACAGCTGATGTCTCTCACTTGTGCCGGCACTTCCTCTCTCACTCATGCACCCTAGTTGATTGAGTGTGTAGGACAAATAGAGAGTCTCACTCTCTATTTATACTAGTTTCTGACTTGATAATTACTTACCAGGGCTGACATCTCTAGGAGATTCTAATAACCCTAGTGCCCCTCAACTGTGGGGAATTTACCCCCTTGATCAATAAGGAGGTTTAACCTCAACTCAATTGTGGGGACTATTGCCCCACTTACAATGGAGGGTTAACCTCATTGAATTTAAATGACTTTGTTACATCAATGACTCTCCCAATAGGAACATCAGGTTATAATATAAGATATACAAAAGAATACATTCCAAAGTTACAAATACATTAACACTCCCTCTTAACTAGGAAGGTATTCTCTTGACACAGTTCATAAGCACAAGTCTTCTTCTTTGGATCATCACTGGATCATCATCAAAGATGGATCATTACTAGATCATCACCAAAAATGGATCATTACTGTATCATCATCAAATTTATATTATCACTAGATCATTATCAAAGCTGGATCATCACTGGATCATCATCATTACTGCTTTCGCTATCTCGATCAACTAGTGCTATCTCTCAATTCTACGCGTGACAAGAAGTTCTCCAGAGCCAACCTTTTTTCATGTTCATTGTAGGCCTAGCCTCCACATAGGTCTTCATCTTCTTCAGCACTTATATCTAACCATTGGAGGAACACATCCCACAACCATGTCAGAAAGGCCCACCCAACACTTACATCTCACCATGGGAGGAACACATCCCGCAACCATGTCAGAAAGGCCCAGCACTCACATCTGATCATGGGAGGAACACATCCTGCAATGATGTCAGAATGGCCTGGCACTTATATCCGATCATGGGAGGAACACATCCCACAACTATATTAGAAAGGCTCAGCACTTATATCCAACCATGGGAGGAACACATCCTCCAACAATGTTGGAAAGGATCAGCACTTATATCTGACCATGGGAGGACCACATCCCACAACCATGTCAGAAGGGATATGCACTTACATATGACCATGGGAGGAACACATCCCGCAACCATGTTAAAAGGGATCTACACTTACATCTAACCATGGGAGGAACACATCCTGCAACCATGTCAGAAGGGCTCTGCACTTACATCTAACCATGGGAGGAACACATCCCACAACCATGTCAGAAGGGCTATGCACTTACATATAACCATGGGAGGAACACATCCCACAACCATGTCAAAAGGGCTTTGCACTTACATTTGACTATGGGAGGAACACATCCCGCAACCATGTCAGAATGGCTCATGGACTCATCACTTCCCCTTGGAAGGAACCTCGATCTGGAGAACAACAAGCTTCTCCCTGAAGCACTCAAACTTCACTCTGGCTAATGGCTTGGTCAACACATCAGCTATCTACTTGTCCATGGAAACATACTGGAGATTCAATGCTCCTCTCTACACCATATCCTTGATATAGTGATATTTGATCTCGATATGTTTTGACTTGTCATGGAAAATTGGGTTCTTTGACAAGATCACACAACTCTAGTTGTCGCAATATATACAAGTAGCATCCAACTGGAGATCAAACAAATCAGATAGTATCTTCCTGTTGAATCCCCAACTATGTATGTGGATGATTAGGGTGTTTAAGGCTTGCAACACATGAAGAAAAACTAGCCAAAGGATTCAAACAATCCCACGCAGGTATTGTTCTATCCTCGAGCTGTTTGGGATGGTAATCTCCCACAGATACTTTAATAGCCTCTGCTAGCTTATGGATGGATTTGATCCATAGTGGGATCTATTTTCTAGAATGGAAAACACAAAGTTAAGAAAAGAAAAGGAAAACTAAAACCTAACTAGGAAGAAGAACCTAATATGAATCTAAACTACTTCAAAAGGTGTTGGATGATTGACAGGTTGTCTTGAGCTGTGTGATGAACATAAAATTCATCACATTGACAAAAATGTAAATCAGATGAAACTGTACTTACTAAGATTACAATTGTTTAATAAAAATTAAATAACAATAAATCATAATCAAACCATTCAAGATAACCTGCAGGCGCTTAAGCTAGTTGAAAACCCAACTTATAAGCTATAAAACTCTTACTGCTGAAACATTTACAGAAATAGATAAAGGTAGTTCATAAAATAAATTTCATGAAGTTTTATCAATGTATTAATAATTAATAGAGATAAATTAGAGTTAAATAAATGCATTAACCAATTGCAAATGAACCACAGTACTATCTGATCATTTGGAATAAGAAAATTAAAACCATGTCAAATAAATTTGATAGATCAAGTACAAGAGATAAGAATTACAACACTATATTATATTTAGAATTGTCTGTAACAAATTACATAAAATACCTTTAGCAAAAGCTGAAGTGTTTGTTCGATCCCTTGTATCAGTCTCCCTTCCAAAAGTCAAAAGTTCAAGAGCCCTTTATACATTGGAGATCTTTCACTTAAATAAAATATTACAAACAATAAAATTCCCCCTAAAGGGGATCCAAAACCTAAACAAGGCTAATATCCTAGGAAATCTTTCCAAACCCTCCAAACTCATAGCAGCTCCTCAATATTAGGATAAGTGGCTGATTCTATGCGTAATTGGGAATTACATCTATATTCTTTGACCTCATTCTTATCCAACATATGCCAAACTCGGATGTAGACATGGATCTTGCTTTTCACTACGAATGGTGGTTGTTTGATTAAATACTCCATGTTGTGTATGCTGATGTGGTCTAGTTGCTTGATTTTCTCCTCCTAGTCATCCCTTAGTTTCTCAACTTGCTCAATCATCAGTCCAGGTGGACATGCCTTCTCAATAAGTACCATGGTAGGAAAGGGTAAGTTAGACATGATATTATCAACTACATACCATCTTCTGCCACATATATCCTGAGATTTCTTTATGGCTTCAACCACTATATCATCCAAGTCTTCCCAAGCTATCATAATAGTTTTGGCTCTTTTAAACTGAAAAGGAGTGATAAGAGTGATATTATCAATCCTCTCCTTCATGTACCTCTGCCAATCAGTGACTTCATCATAAGCTTTTGAGGCCTGCTGTCTTTTCTCAGTTAGGTCTTCCAAAACCACAGACATATTGTCAAACACTACATGAGTCTAAAATATATTAGCTAGAGTTCCAAACAACTCACATACCAAATCAAAATGTTCCCTGTTAGTTCTGATAGCAAGCTCCTTAAACTCTTATTGGAAAAACCTGGAAAATGAAGATGAAGCTGCACTTGCAGTTGCATCTTCATTTTTCCTCTCTAATACTACAACCTTTTGAACCAGAGTGGCATTATCATTCTTTTCTCTCTGTAACTCTACACTGAGAGTAACATCCTTTATTTGAAGTTCATCCTTTTTGTCCTCATGTTTTTTCTTGAGCTACTCTAGTGCTTCTTTCAGACTGACAATTTCTGCCTTTTGTTTATCAAACTCTCTATTCAAAGAGTTGACATCATCCATATTGGCACCTGTGAATGCTCCTAGAACAAAAGCTGCATCTATAGCATAGGATTGTGGGTCACATTATTACGATGTCCATAAAACTTCATTCACCATTGAGATATCCATATCATTCTGATCTCTGTCCTCTTCTTGCCCCATCTTACCATATATTTCTCAGCTTTACTATATCAATATTCACCTAAAGACACCATAAAATATTCATTGAACTCATCTCTAAACTCATCAATAGGAGGCATGGTAATGCCTGTGGATATCAAAGATGAAGTTTGAGTTGTGGTTTGGGAAGGTATATCCATAGTGATATGAGAGGTGGTAGGGGAGGAAGTAACATTCTGAGCAAGAGTTAATTTAGGGGATAAAGAAATGTCATGAATAGAAGCTTCCATAGAAGGAATTTGCACAGTA
Organism: Pseudotsuga menziesii; assembly: GCA_001517045.1. Classification (NCBI taxonomy): domain Eukaryota; kingdom Viridiplantae; phylum Streptophyta; class Pinopsida; order Pinales; family Pinaceae; genus Pseudotsuga; species Pseudotsuga menziesii. The sequence continues at coordinate 459,774 of LPNX011158522.1, read as the reverse complement.
GTAGCCTTAATAAATGATGATGGTGACACTATTGCAAGTTTCTCAGACATTGGGGATGAAACTGTGCTAATTGAAGGAATATGCAAAGGGATTTTGAAAACTGGAGTCACTACAGATGAAGGAATAGGCTTCTCCATATGAATAGGTGTGATTGATTCGAGCAGACAAGTGACCTTTTGATAGAGCTTGGTCATAAAAGGTGTCACAATAGAACCATCAGAAAATGATGATAAATCCATTATTGATGAAAGAAGTATTGTAGAAGAAGAGTTATAAAACTGACAAAAAGGTTGAGACTAAGGAAGAGAGGAGGAAGGATTACCATTGCTACCATTAGTAAGATTTTGGAAATCATTACCAGTCTCAATAGTAACAGGAATAGGAGAAATTATGTCCTCCTCTTCCTCTAAATGATTTAGGTCAATAGTAGAAACATGAACATAGATCTTTATCTTCTTTGAAGGATTATCCTCAACCTGAGTTTGTTTAGGTAGAGTCTTTTCAATCACATTGGTTACCACCTGGGCAACTTTAGGTGACTGAGATGTTGCAACTTCTTGTGTATCTAAGGATGAATTCATTCTGCTCAGTTTATACTTTATTTGTTTTGAAGTCTGAAAATAATCCTTAACATGCTATTCCACAGATATCTGGGGAATTTGTCCCATGGGATCTTTCCCTTTATCCAAGTTTGAGCTGGTTCCCACTAATGGAGTTTTGGATGCCAAAGCTTCTTTTGTTGCAGCTCGAGCTTCTTTTTCTTCCATGTCCTTTGCCATCCTTTCTAGGATGTCTAATTCAATAGTCCTGTAATGTTTTACCCTATCCCTCATCTCCTTCTGATACTGTAGGATATGGATTTTCTCTTCTTTTCTCTTAGCCCTTCCCAAGACTTCAGAAAATGTATCTACCCCTTGATAAATGAAATAATTTGGACTTTCCTCATGAACATAACCTGTTTTGAAATGATTCTTCCTCTGGTGTAAATCAACAATCCCTTTACGATCATGTTGTATTTTTCTTGAAAAACCAAGTTTAAGTGACATGATGTGGTCATCGACTCCAATTCCCAAGTATAAGTTGGTACACTCAAGGATCCAAGTGTAATAGGAAACCTAGGCCAAACGTTTCTCTTTGGTGCAACACATTTCTTGTAGATTCCCTTTGTAACTATCCAAAATGAGAGCTCCTCTAGGACCAACCTATCTGGTACAACCTTAGAAAACATGTGATCTACATTGCTTCCATAAACGCTGATGTAGGTGAAAGATTCACCCACATACCAGTCCCCCATAATGGCTCTAAGAGCCTTTGCTTATGGTGAGAACACAAGGGCTTCTTTGTTGAAAATAAAAAAATATACCCTTCCAAGGAAACTTTGACATATATCATAGAACCTAGCCACATAGTTTCCATTCCAAATCTTGGAATGATAGATATGTACAGGCGGGGCTGGTAATTCCCAAGTCAATCCCAAATTAGGGTAACAAAAATCAGCACAGAAGATGTCTACAATGAAGGCGGTTTGTACAAATCCTTCATTGCATAGGTAGTTCTCTCTATAGAGAATATCAAACCATATATGTTGCTCAATTTTTTCTTCTACTTTGATTAAACCAATTTTCTAGTGTAATATCTACTATTGAAGAGGTGTATCTATCCCTTAGAGCAGCATTTTTTCACAATCGACTCTCTCTTTTTGATATAAACTACAAACCTTGCTTCGTATCTTTTGATACTTTGATCTGTGGTATACTTGATCTTGTAGATCTACTTGGAAGACTTCATAAATCTTCCCTTCATGTCTTGAACATATATCTAATCATCATTCTTTATCATCGACTGGTACTTCAATTTCATATGATCCTTCCATTTTTCCTTCTTGGGACATTCTTTCTCGAAGTTTCATTTCTCATCACAACTGAACTATTGAGTTGTGATATGTGCTTCTATTCTTGGCAGGAATGTTCTGCCTTATTGTTCTTTCTCTACTTGGCATGAGTTGTTAGGGCTTGATTGTCATCTCTTCTTATTTTTCCATAAATCAATCGTGCACTCCTCCATATGTGATATTCTAGAAAAACTCTATTGACTGAATTTGGAAGACCATTCAAAATTGTAATTTATGCTTTTGCTTCTTTGACATTGTCTTCAATGGCTTCTAATTGCTCCTTGAGATGAGATCTTCTTGTGAAGTAATAATTGAACGTTTTCTGACATTGCACCTTCACATCCTTGAGTTGAGTTCTCAAGGTCATCTTCATACATGGTGTTCATTGGATTGAACATATCATTGGGATTCTTCAAGGATGATACATGTGAGATCCAATGGAGATGAAAATACTCATATTTGTTTGTACTAGGTCCTTCTTTGCTTCGACTTCATCTCTGTCTGGATTTGTAGATTCTTATTTGACATAGTTCTTCATGGAATTATTCTTTAAGTATGATAAGTACTCTATAAATCCATTCTTAGAAGTTCTTGACTCTTTCAAGACTGTCCTCAATCTTGGTACGGTTTATCATCATGATAAAAATGAGAATCTCAAATGGAAATAGAGAGGATGGAACTTACCAGTGAGATTGCTTCAACTTAATGCTTGCTTGAAGAATATTTTGAAAGAATGCTTCTGGTGGACCTAGGGTTTGACAAAGAAACCCTAAATTTTCAACTTAGGTATATTTTAGATCTGATTGGATAGAAATATGTGACTCCTCAAAGAAATTCGAGAAGCATACTTATTTTCCCAAAACTGTGGACAGAACTAAAGAAAAGGTAATGCCATAGTTTTCTCCAGTAGTAGTGTTAGGTCAAAAAATGAAAGTCCAAAAAATGAGAAACTTCTTACATAGATATATGTGCCCTCCTAGGGATAATTTTATGGTCCTCTTGCTTCAACTGATTGGTAAAGGGAAGTGCCCAGAACATGAAGCCCAAGTTTTTCTCTGGTTTCTTATGCAGAAATGACTGATCGTGTTTCTACTTTAGCTCATAATTTTTAGCTCCTCAAGGTCTAAAACTTCGTCCTGAGGTAGAATGGTTTGTATTATTCCAAACCCCATAGGTTAGATCATATTTGGATTCACCAAGTGGAACTTATTCAAATTTTCCCAAGCTGACTTAGTTCAGGACTGTTCAACATAGAGAACAAGTACATACTTCCATGTGTCATTGTTTCACCTTCAGGGTCTGAAACTTTTACCACATAAACTAAATTCTATTCCCTATATGAAACATCTTGCTAATTTGGGAATTCCTATCCCGGTATATAGTGATTCTCCCTTGGTCACATGTTTAAGTTTGAATTCTGGGAGTGACTAGAACCCTAGGTTGGAGTAATCATATATCCTATAGTATAGTGAATCTCAGGATGAAACATTTACACAGGGTAGAGTGAGAATTTATCTTCATCCTAACAAAGTTTCATCTCCTGGTCCTTCTCCAATATTTCATTATAGAGAAAGTACAAACATGATTAGTTTTTGTCTTCTAGGGTTTTCAATCATGAAACTCTAATTTTCAGTAGATGTAGCTAAAGTAGTGTTTCAGCTGCACAAATACTTATTTCAACCTGGATCTAATACTAGGATATATTTTTAATGGTTATACAAGATATAAGAACATTTAGTATCATAACATCATCACCATAAGAAAAGGATCACTAAAATAAATACAAATGAAGCAACACAAGAGAACACAAAGATTTTCCTCAGGGAAACCACAAGTAAGAAAACCCCACAAAAATTCCTCAGTATATAATTCAACCAAGACAGTGTAAAACTAAAACAACAAGAATATTTTCTCATATTCCATAGTATTTGTTGGCCACTTTTTCTAACTCGCATGACCTAGGTTCTACGCATCCCATCAACCCAAAAAATACCTGAGATACCGGCCTGACAAAGCAAGCCCCGTCGACAACACCTGTGAAGCAGGTGCAATCTCACCCGAGATATATCTTTGATGGGTAACCGACGGAACCATGTTTCCATGATTGCTAAGGGATTATAGTTCCTTGGCATGTAGGAAAGGATCTCTACCAATTTGTGAGGATGGAGTCATTCCCACCGAGCTGTAGCGCACACCGCGCATATATTCTACTAACTGCTAACAGCACGACACAAATTCGGCCTTAGTACTTTAAACATGACAGAAGGTAAAAGCAAGCTAATAGACAGACACAGCATACATGCATGCAATAGTGCTCGTGCCATCAACATAAATTAATGCTCAGAAGCAGTGCCTAGTAACCTATGCTTGCATTTGAGCTCTTCTTAACAGTGCAGCATTCATTCTATAATAACAGTACTTGCATCATAAGCATAAAAAAATAGAAACATAAACATTCATAGCATCAATCACCCATACAAACACAAGAAATAACGTTGAAACCCATCTAGGAAAAAACACTAAGGTGCTCTTCATCTAGCATGAGAAAAGGATATAGCACCTTGCAGTTTGCAGGATGTAGAATGATCTTATGATGTGTCTTTATGACTCATACTTTTGGTTCTCATGCTCTATGTCTTATTTCTCCTAATCTACTACTACCATCTACTAATCCACATATGACCTGGATAAACCTTTCTAGCATATGCACCTCTCTAGCAAAGCTTCTCTTCTACTACACTAACTTTTACTACATCCTACAAGCTTCTGACTACTCTACCGCTCGAATCTCTCCGCATCACTCTGATCTCTCAAAGATATCCACTCTGTTAACCCCTCCAAAACAACTAAGACTAAGCAAAAACCTTTACTACCTCTTGAAAATGCAACTATCACCAACCCTCTCACCCTTGAATCCATCCTATTTATACTATTTTACATGACCATGCAGGGTCAACTGCATATAGGAAGTATGTTAACTGCCACCATCAGCTGCCCCTTAGGCTACATCTGTGGTGATCACGACTTGACATGAGCCACTAATGGCCTTACTTACAATGTGCTTTCCCTCGTGTGGCATCCGCTGACTTAATTTAATTTTATTTCAGAAATTTTATTTATTATGCACAATAATGATGTGGAATTAAGCCTACCATGTCAGTAGGGTGCATTGGGAAAATCTAGTCAACTTGCCTTGGTAAAAATAAGAAAGTCCATGACAAAAGCAAGCAAGAGAACAAAGGGAAATTGCCTAAAAGTAGAAAAAGAAGAAAGAGGTAAAAGCAGGAAAGTGTTTCAAAGGGGAGGGCACAGTTTCCTCTTCTGGAGCTCAAAAAAGCTGTAAGAGAAAAGGAGGAAAGTTTTTGAAGGAAAGAAAGAGTTTCCTTATGACCCAAGAAAAGCAGAAAGCTATCATAAATCAAAAGAGGAATCTTTTAACTAAGGGAGAGCATAGTTTCTAATTATGAAGGATGATTTGTACTTGGAAACAATTCCACATGGTCCTACTTTCCTATTTTCCCAAAGGGGGTGCTTTTGTTGCTAGGGTTAGGTCACCCAGGGGGTTGACTTGCTCTCACAGGTCACCACTGGAATCAAGTTACTAAGTAGGTCATCCATAACTCTATAAAATATTAATTCAAACCCATTGCTTCAGTTTGGTTGTTGTGTATGCTGATTTATGCTTATGTGAGAATTGTTTCTGAGTGTTGTGCCTCAAACTACCAGGAGATGAGCCCCAACCTTCCCATCCCCTCTCATTCCATCCCCTTCTCTTCCATTGCAGGTTTGGAGCACTATATTACAGACATTGAAGGATAATTAGAGTTATTTTCAGCCTCCATAAAGTTCAGTTCAAGCTCCAGTGAATCCCATGCTTCACCTATGCTCACAGCCCCTTGCTGGTCATGATTCGGGCCTCCTGCCCCTTGTTTTTGGAGCATCCTTGTAATGGTAAGTCAATGATGTAATTTATTTTCTATAGGGTCATAATATTATTAAAATTTACATTTATCAGGTTGAAACATCTCTTCCCATAAATATTCTTGTCTTCAATTTTGCATAAAAGGCCTATTTTAGCAATGTATGGGGGAAATTGAATAAAAATTAGTGCTTTAAGGAATATGTCAGGTTGGGGAAGTGATTGAATTAATTTTACATATTTAATAAACTTATATTTATCCCTATTACATTTCTCATGTTTTACATAAATGCATTTGAGATGATTTAACTACTTTTTTTAGACCATAGCTAGATTACTAGCTTTTAATAACTAGTTTTGGTAAAATTGATGTAAAACCATTTCTGTTAACTCAATCTAAGATCTGTCAGTTCCTGTGGATCACTAAAAGGCCCATATTCCCATATAAAACTCTAAAAACCTTCTTATTTTTGGATGTACCTCATTTTTGGATCCTCCTTTGCGGAGGGTTTTCCTTGGCTAAAACTGCCGTAAAACCCCAAATTCATCCAAAACTTCTCAGATCCTTACAAAATATGTGAAAAATGTATAAAAAATTTATTTATTATATATTAATTCTGTAACATCCCTTTTCAATTTTCCATAATCCCTTGGTTAAAATAGACCGAACTACCCTCCTTAGTTTCATGGTTTGGCTGCCTAGAAGCGTGGTAGTAGGTTTCCGCGGAGTGAATTCTAAACCCTAAATGGCACCATATATAAATGTGATAGGGGATATGGAATTCCATGTCTAGTTTTCTTTGGCTGCTTCCTACTTCTCACTCTTTTTTCCTGCAAAATTTCCCAGAATAAACCCCTTATTTTCCTAGTCCGAGAAGTCATTCTGTAAATTAATTCAAGTTCAGAAATTTTAATATAATTTATAGAATTGAATAGTGTTCAGGTATGTACACAATAATTAGTACATTACAGTGGTATCATATCACTTTCCTCCACTCCTATGGAAAGAAGGCTCTTTATTGACAAATTTTGCGGATCACCAATTCAAGTCGCAACCATGAGGGTTGTACATGTGGTTGAAGATGATGACTTTGATCAGTTTGTTGAAGAAGAAGTGGTGATCTATGTTAATGATGGGTTTCAAATTTCAAGAGGCAAGGATGTTTACTTTTATGACCATGTGGAGTATAATAAATCAATGTGGAACTACCCATGGCTAATCCTAAGAAAGATTTAGCAAAGATGATAGATGCAGCTAAAAAATTGCCCCACCACTACAAAGAGTATCTTGCCTTAGGTGAAGTTATTTGTAAATTTATTCCTTTCAAAGATTATTTTTATTTCATATTTTAATTTTATCATAAGGAGGTGGATGAGAATTCTTTCAATGGAATAAAATCATCTGTAGAGGAACCAAGTTGTTCCAACTATGTGAGTAAGGAAGAACAAAGAAAATCCAAAAGAGATGCAGCAAAGATATTTGCTGGTCCAAGCATTATGAGATTGTTTGGGTGTTATTCTAGCATATCTTCCAAAAGTGGTAACATGAGTACTATTCCAGAGATTAAAGTTTCATCAAATTTCTTGGAGAAGCAATATCCATTGAAAAAACTTCCTTCGAAGGAGAAGGTCATGAACCTTATAGAGGAAGAAACATGTAGTGCTTCTAATGGGAGTATTGTTGAGGAAAAAGAAGAAGGGCATGTTGGTATGAATATTCTAGATAGGAAAGACGAAGAGGAGGATGAGGGCCCAAACCCATTCTCAATCATGGAAAAGGGACTTGTTTCAATTATTTCTTCAAGTGATGAAGGAAAAGAAAAGATCCATGAGGTGAAGTGAAAATCACCACAAGGTAGTAGCATAGGTGAAGGAGTTGAAGGTGAAGGCACTTCAAGTTTTCAGGTAGGTGATCTCCAGATCAGTGCTCAATGTTTTGGATCATGTATGGATGGTGAGAAATATTTTGGATCATATCCAAAATAGGTACACAAATCATATTTACAGTCATATTTTGAGCCACAGAGTGAAGAAGAAAACAAGGCCACACGGCTCAAGTGTGAACCAAAAAAAATGGTGGAGGAGTAGGCCACCTTAGTATCACTTCAGAAAGATGATAAGGTGAAAAACATGGACAGTAACATCTCTATTTCATCATCCATGTACACCCACAACCATATTATCCATGGGGGAAGGAAAAGACTTCACTTGCATTTGAGGACTGCAATATGAAGGACAATTGTGAGAAAGACGAAATTAGTCCTAGCTTTTCTGTTGGTGATCAAAAAACCATTGCAAAGGAGGGTGATTTTTTCAATGGTGGTGAGGGATATTTTATATCAGATACAAAATAAGGACATATATCATATATAAATACATCAATGAAACTTCCCAATGAAGTGGAAGACAAGCCCCCACCAGTCGGGTGTGAACTAGTAAAGTTGAAGGAGAAAACTCTGATGCAGAGAGATGAGCACAAATCAGAATTTTGGACTCTCTTGCAGCATGATGAAGCTGAAATGACAAGGCATGATATTATTTATGATTCTTGTATATATCACATGCCATTCCAGCCTTCAGAGATACCCTCCACTTCACACCATGGAAGTGATTTTGCAGAAAATTCAAAGGCTGACTTGTATGATGAGAATGAGTTTTGCATTGTGGATCCATGCCACAAGAAAAGTAGTATTATATGTCAGATTTAGAGGAAGAAACCTGGGTGTATGATATTATTTGTGAGCCACTTCATTTGAGTGGACCACTTAAGGAGGACAAATAAATTCTTAAGGTAGCCTTGAAAATCCTTGCTAACATCAATGCCTTGTTGGCTAGATGTTGTTGGAAAGCTTCTGGAGGAGAAATGGAAGGAGATTCCTTTCTAGAGGAGTGCATAGCACTGAAAGAAGGAATGGACAAGATGAAGGAGAGCTATATGAACCTATTGTCTGACAGAGACCATCTCCTCATAATGGCTGAAATGTATCACTGTGCAGTCAAGAAGGAAGAAGAAGAAGTAGAAAGGCTCACTAATAAGTTAGAGATCACTAATGACTTATTGAAGAGCACACATATATCCCTTAAAAATTCAAATTTGTAGATATGTCAACTTAAAAATGATTTGAATATGTCACATCTTTCATGTTTGATGGAAGAAAATGTTTTGGGTATAATGGAGGGACCTCATATGGAAGACAACCATAAGGGAGGAGCAGATTTGTAGGTGTTTGTAAAGAGCCTCGATGAAGATTATTTTGGCCGTTGGTATGAAAAAGGGAATAAAGGAGTTCTTAGCTATGAGAAATATGGCTAAGGACATTTCAAGTGAATAAACAAGAAAACACGATCATCTATTTAGGGATTGGGTAACTAAAATTATCACAGAAATAGAGGATAAAAGATGTACTAGAATTGCTTGCACCGGTGAAGGGTTGTCTGACATGTATGCTTGGGAAGAGACACATTCTGAAAAATCCTTATGGATTGTAGAATATAATCCAAAGGAGGTGGCTGATCACATACCATATGGATCAGAAAACAAAAGTATTTTTTCATCCATTGATTGGGTGGATAGAAACACCTTGGGAATAAAGGATATGGGAGGTAAAGAGTTTAATTTCTGTAATAATTTCTTTGGTGTGAATAGAATTTTCATGACATGTGGGCAGCTGTAAAGAATTAATTTGTAGCCATTGGATACCTCCCATACACATGTACATGAGGTTTATTCTAAATTTTTGTGCTTAAGGAATTTTGGGATGTAGATGATGAGTTCCAATCACATGCCCATTGCTAGAGAAAGGATGACCTTTCTCATGGAAGGAGTCAAGTTTTCAATAAAGAGTCAAAAGAGATCCCTTGTGTTGGACCAGCCCATGATGGGTTTGATGCATCCACACCTTTAGTGGGAACATTTTGCAAAGGTTTCTTTTACTATAAATCAGTCCACACTTCTAGTTCAACAAGCACACATAGGAATGAAAATTGGGTGAAGGGATTTTTCCTAATGATGCCACATGAGGAGCAGGAGGCTCCCACATATTCCATAGATGACCTAATGGTTCATCCATGTGGTATGAAAATTTCACCATTACCTTTCTATGTGTACATGAAACATTAGAGACATCTATTTGATGTCTTCATCATGTATGGCTATGAATGGAAGTTCCACTTGAGTCTGTTTGGTGGAACAAGGAGCATAATGTTGAGTTTTTGCACCAGAACAAAGATAGCATATGAGGAATTGCATGTCTGGTGGGAGAGTTTAAAAAATGTTCAGTTTTGTATGGGGAGAGATGAGCTCCCAGTATGGGGGTATGATTTTCATAACCTCATTTTCCTCCTCTACAATGATAAAAAAAAATTGTTTTTATTGATGGGTGGAAGGAGGCAAATAAAACCATGGGATCCGAGAATTCTTAGGAATGAGAGAGTTCAAAAGGTGGCAGAAAAATTTGGGTCCTTGAAAAGGAGGCAGTTGGATCCGGGAATTATACTCAGTTACTTTAATTGGGTTGGCAATTTTTCTAAAGGAACTAGCATAAAAAAATGGGTATTATCAGAGTGGTGAAGCCAAACATGGTGGAAAAATTTGCAACACTTTGTGGTGCTTCTACTTGTGGAAAACCAGATTTGGGAGGGGAGGACTGTCATGTCCCCTTAAATTGACCATTAAAAGTGTTGACCATGCTAAGTTCCTAGGGGCTCAAGTTGTTATTAATTATTCCTACTAGGAAATTTTTTTACTAATAATTGTTCTAAGGCATGTATTTAATTTTATTTCAGAAATTTTATTTATTATGCACAATAATGATGTGCAATTAAGGCTTCCATGTTAGTAGGGTACATTAGGGAAATCTAGTCAACTTGCCTTGGTAAAAATAAGAAATCCCATGAGAAAAGAAAGTGGGAGAATAAAGGGAAGTTGCCTAAAAGCAGAAAAAGTAGACACAGGTAAAGTAGGAAAGTATTTCAAAGGTGAGGGTGTAGTTTCCTCCTATGGAGCTCAGAAAAGTAGGAAATGTTTTGAAGGAAAGAAAGAGTTTCCTTATGACCCAGCTTAAGCAGAAAGTTGTCATAAATCAAAAGAGGAATATTTTGACTAAGGGAGGGTACAGTTTCTAATTGTGAAGGATGATTTGGACTTGGAAACAATTCCACATGGTCCTACTTTTGTAATTTCTCAAAGGGGGAGCTTTTGTGGCTAGGGTTAGGTCACTCATGGGGTTGACTTGCTCTCACAGGTCACCATTGGACTCAACTTACTAAGCAAGTCATCCATAATTCTATAAAAGATGAATTTGAACACATTTCTTCAGTTTGGTTTTTGTGTATGCTGACTTATGCTTATGTGAGCATTGCTTTTGAGTGTTGTGCCTCATACTACTAGGAGATGAGCCCCAACCTTCCCATCCCCTCTCCTTACATCCCCTTCTCTTCCATTGCAGGTGTGGATATATATATTAAATACATTGAAGGATAATTAGATTTATTTTTAGCCTCCATAAAGTTCATTTCGAGCTCCAGTGAATCCCATGCTTCACCTATGCTCACAGCCCCTTGCTGGTCATGATATGGGCCTCCTGCCCCTTGTTTTTGGAGCATCCTTGTAATGGTCAGTCAATTATGTAATTTCTGTTATGCCAGGTCATAATATTCTACAAATTTACATGAATCAGGTAGAAACATCTCTTCCCATAAAGAATCTTGTCTTTAGTTTTGCCTTAAAGGCCTATTTTAGCAATGTATGGGGGAAATTGAATAAAAATGAGTGCTATAAGGAATATGTCAGGTTGGGGAAGTGATTGAAGGGATTTAAATATTAAATGAACTTATATTTACCCATTTTATAGTTCTCATGGTTTAAAAAAATGCATTTGAGATGATTTAACTGCTTTTTTAAGACCCTAGCTAGATTGCTAGCTTTTAATAACTAGCTTTGGTAAAATTGATGTAAAACCATTTTTGTTAACTCAATATGAGATATGTAAGTTCATGCGGGTCACTAACAAGCCCAAATCCCCATATACAACTCCAGAACCCTTTTTATTTGTGGGTGTACCACCTTTTTGGATCCTCCTCTACGTAGGGTTTTCCTTGGACAAAACTACCATAAAACCCCAAATTCATCCAAAACTTCTCATAACCTTCCAGAATCTCTGAGAAATGTATAAAAACTTTAGTTATGATGTATTAAGGATGGAACAACCCTTTTCAAGTTTCCAGAATCCCTTGGTTAAAACATACCGAACTACCCTCCTTAGTTTCACAGTTTGACTACCGAGGAGCGTGGTAGTAGGTTTCCGCAGAGCGGATTCTGAACCCTAAATGGCACTAGATATAAATGTGATAGGGGATATGGAATTCCATGTCTGATTTTATTTGGTTCCTTCCTTCTGCTCACTCTTTTTGCCTGCAAAATTTCCTAGAATAAACCCCTTATTTGCCTAGTTCGAGAAGTCATTGTGTAAATTAATTCAAGTTCAGAAATTTTAATATAAGTTATATAATTGAAGAGTGTTCAGGTTTGTACACCAGAATTAGTACATTACAAGCATCTTTCTTCCATGAATTTTCCCACTTTCATATAGGTGACACCTTTTGCACCTATTCTTTCTTCTGTGCAGCTTTCCTCATTCGCGCGGTTTCCTTTGTTCATACAGGTTTCCTTTATTCACGTAGGTTTCCTTGTTTGTGCATGCATTGCATACTAACTCTTGCGCTTATTTCCTACTCACTTTCCCCATGCCCAAAAATATACTATTTTTCTCTCTCTCTCCATCATAATACTTTTGTGTAAGATGTGTAAGAATCAGAGAGGTGCCTCACCTATTTAAATTCATTAAGTGAGTGCCTTAAATAACTAAAGAGGCCATTCAGGTTCCCTAATTAGGGTCGACCTACCATGGGAGACTCAAAAATACATTTTATATATTAATTTTATGGGTATTATTGCCTCTACTTACAACAGATGGTTTACCTCATGAATTTTACATAACCAACTACATAAAGGCCATCTTTGAATGGAGGAATAACATCTTTGAAGGAGAATATAACAAAAGTATAATAGAATATTTTTCGAAGTTACAATACTTTAACAATCTAGTCATTTACTGACGGTATAATTATATGGTCTATGAGTCTATTTAGTCGTAGAGAGAAGTTGAAGAACCTGTAGCTGAGTGTGCATGAGTGTAGAAGATATTGAGTCGATCAAGGATGTGTGTGGATCATTAGTAGAGTCAAGTAGAGGAAGAATAGTGAATAGAATACCAAAGAGAATGAGAGGAGTAATAACTATGCGTTCATAAATAAGAGAGATCTAGAATATAGTCTACATCTTAGTGCGCAGACCAAAGGTTCCATATATTTCTCATTCCAGATGAAGAGCACCTTTGTGGTTTTTCCCAGATGGGTTTCCATGTTTATATACTGTGTCAAATGCGTGAATGATGAATGTGACTGAATTCCATATATGTGTTATTGTGAATATGTGTTTATGTATTTGCTTATGAATGAGTTTATATGTATTTATCACACTGTTATTGTTGAATGTGCTTATGCTGCATCAGGTTTGTTGTTATGATACCTATCAAAGGATGAATAGTTTTACAACGTAATTGTGTATATTAAGTATAAATACCCCACCCACCATCCTCTGTCAAGTACCTTGTTAGTAGATCAAGGGACCCGAAACTCCCCACCCAACTCTAAAAATCTGGTTTTGGTATTTTTCCATAGAAATATATATTTAGTGATATTGCGTATACATTGCAAGTGTTTCCATTTGACCATTGATCTATTGAGTCGATATATTTGGATTTGTTGCACACCAAGGAGGGACTAAACCAAGGTCAAAGAGCATTTAAAGCCAACAATGGGAATAACCAAATGTTCAAAAATTCAAGGATAACTTCATATGAGAAAACAATGTTTTCAAACAAGTCATGTGAGTCAAGATATCTCACAACCCTAATGGTCCAAGTAACTCTATCATATTCTTCCTCCAAGGGATTACTATGATATGAGTATGTTGAATCCATTTGAATAGATTGGCATGAAAATTCTATGGAAGATAAGGATAATCTATTCTCCAAGGTACCAAAATATATATAATTTGGCATTACTTCATCCCATTTCTCCACAATTAATATTTCCATCAAGACATTTTGCGATAAAGGTAAGTCATCCATTAGAATGGGTTTAGGAAAAACTAATAGGGGATGCAAGCCTTTGTTGTCATGGAAAATACTAGAACAACTTGTGGGGTGGCTATCGATGGTGGGATCATAGAAATTTTCATGAGGGAACCATCTTTGAACAATCCTTCCCCAATATCTTAAACCTCCTTTAGTGAATCCCAAATAAAAGAAACATTCAATTGGACAATTTTTTTAGGAATGCAGTAATTTAAATGGTTAACCATCATGATCTTCCCCCAATGAGGGTACCAAATCTCTCAGAACACTGAAGATACTATAGTTGTCATAAAATGAATCCAACTGCATCCTAATAGAAAATTATAGTCACTAGGCACATATAATACCTCAACATCAGTTGTGACGATTTTTCCACCTAATTCAATTTGGAAAGTTACAATGTGTTTGTGAGGAGGGAGGAGTTAAGAAAGATGAAATATATTATTAGTCTAGTTATTCATGTTAGCTTGGAATAATTTAAACTCTATAAGTTTGCATATTTCTTTCTTTTTAATCAATTTATATTAAATTCACTCTTCACACCAACAATGGACCTACAAACTCTTGGAATCATAGTATGATATTTTACTTGCACCCACAAAGTGACATTGGTGAATAAAAAAAACCACAAGAGTGTCTCCCTTTGCACATCTTTGTTTTTGACTTGTCTTTTTCAACTCAATTATACTTAAAGAATCCAATTAAGAGGAGTAACAAATAACATAGGCTCATATCTCTTTTATTTATTTTCTTATAAGTTATTTTCAAAAATTAAATTCAATCATTTTTCAATCATATATGTGTTTTTTCACTTCAGTCACACACAGTAAGGGACATACAAAAATATTTCTAAAATTAATTATGCTCTTCATTTTGTGCACACAAAAGAGAACTTTATGAATTCAAAAAATTGAGAAGCTTTAAATACCTCCCTTATCACACCAAAATTCAAATTGGACCCTTTAAAATCAACAAATGGCTTAAAACTAATGGTAATTCATCAATGGTCACAAAACAATTTATATTTCAATTAAGTATTGTTGGGAAAGGAATCCAAACATTCCCCTCAATCTTTTTTCATATGAAACATTAGCGGTTTTTTACTTTTAGGAAAATTTCAAAATATACTATACCAAGTGTGATTAAGCCCATAAGAAGGTGCAGTACCCAAGGATGTTAAAGCCATGATCAGGTTGTTTTAGTTTACCACATTGAGCCAACCAACTCTTTATGGAGGTGACGTCAATTGACCATTTGAGGTTGAACTTTCTATCCACACTTCACATGGGTATATTAGTGGCCAAAAACTAGTATTTTTACTAGGAAACATCTATGGGATTTCTTAGCACTTGTGCTAAATTTTGAAGTTTTCTACATAAGGAATATGCACTAATGGCCCTGCAAAAATCTAGACTAGTAAAACATGAGGGGTAGGGTAAAAAAAATCATATTATATAACTTGAGCAAGTGCTGAGCAGGTTCTGAATGATCCATCCCTGGTTGAAAGTGTCAAGATAGTCAAAAAATCCTTCAACGTGACATTGGAAATGTGCCCAAGTAACAAAAAATTGATCAAGGTTAAAAGAGGATCAGAATGGATGGACTAGATGCATCACATATAAGATCAAAGGGCCAAAAAAAATTTCCTCTAAGGAGAATCGGGAGTGAAAGTGTGGAAAAGGTAAAAATCTGATTATAAAAAGTAGAATCCCGACTTCTGCCTTCTACAATCCAAGTTCGACGACTCAGAGAGTTTCCTCCCAGATCAATGGTCTAGAAAAGAGTAGAGGGGAGGAGATCGGAAACTAGGATAAGTAAAAATTTGGTTATAAAAATTTCAAATCCTAATTTCTTCTTTCCACAATCCGAGATCTGACAGCTCAGAGAGCTTCCGCCCAAATCAACGGTCCAGAAAAGAGTAGAGGGGCGGAGATCAAAAATTAGGAGAAGCAAAAATTTGGTTATAAAAAGTTCAAATCCTGATTTCTACCTTATGTGATATGGGATCCGACGGCTCTGAGAGCTTCCGCCTATATCAACAGTCGAAAAGAAAGAACAGAAAGGTCAGAAATCAGAAACCATAAATACAAAGAATTTGGTTGTGAAAAGTTGAAGTCCCGATTTTCACAGTCCTCCAGATCATTTCTGACCTTTGATCAGATCATTTCCTCCCATAAATACAACTTAGGTGGCTCAGATCATTTCCTTCCAGATCAACAGTGTGGAAAGAAAAAAAATCGAAAGAAAAAAGGTGGAAGTAGAATGTCAGTTTCTCCTTCCATAAAAATTTAAAGTTACGCTTTCCACTTTCTAGAAAAGTGCGGGGGAAGAAAGGAGGAAGAAGAAAGGCAGAAAAGTGGAAGGGAAAAACTTGGTGGTAGAAAAAGTTGAAATCCTGCATCCCATTTTCCGTAGCCCACATATTTGATCTTAGATCGACGGTCTAGAAAAATTCCACATCTTAGATCAACGTTCCAGATTGACATCAAGTAGAAAGGAAAAATTGAAGGTCGAAAGCCAAAAATGACATTTTTTTGGTCATCAAAAGAGAGGAATTTTACTTTCCGTAGACCCCAGATCGACAGCCGATAATGTGTCTTTCTAAGACCAATGATGGAGATTGATTTCACTGATTGAGGATGCCAGGATGAACAAAACCATTTCATATTGTCATTTTTAGTGAATGAATCTTGGTTCCAGTTGCCAAGTTTTCTATTTTGATCCCCAGTGCGCATCTCAGCATGGTTTCCTGTTTTGATTTTTGTGATCATGGCCAATCCACCAGATCAGAACTTGTTAGGATTTTATGCGTGCGGGTTTGATCCCCAATATCTGTAAACTGTATTTGGCTATGTTTCTAGGTTGGTCTTGGGATCCCAAGGAACTATTAATATACCGTCAGAATAGGAAGAAAGGCTTGGAACTTGCATTCAGAATCCTTAGTGCTCGGGTTTTGTAGCTCTGCTATTTTATTGGAATATGTAATGAAAATTATGCTCTGAGTTTTTGAGATTCATCAATTTGTTTCCTGTTCAGCCTTTGTTTCCTATATTTCATTTTCATATATGTGTTTTATGCCAATACATTTCTAGATTGTATGCAAGGAACTCGTTTCTGTTAATTCTCCTTCCATCATAAATTGTATTTTTTATGTGTTGGTAATTACTCTGATAGAATTCATCCATAGATAGGAACTCTGTTTCAGTTATTACCCCTCTGATATATTTCTTTTAAATTTGTTCCCAGAGATTGATCCTTTGATAGATGCCTCTAATTTTCACTGGGGTCTTTCCTCATTTCCATCTATCATCACTTCAAGATAATTTGACTGAACAAAATAGCCACGTTTCCTCATATTTCATAGGAAAATCACCACTCATTATTGTTGTAATCCCCTTGAATATTTTCAACATGTGACTCCATTTACCAATGGTATTTCTTGTCTGTCTCTTTTACCATATTTAAATATGCAAATATCATGTTACCATTATAAATATAGCCTTCTACACGCTTGTTTAAATCCAAATGTACATGTGAAATCTATTGTGACAAGAGAGATCCCTCTTTGACTGTTTTGGCTAGAATACCTTCTAGATATTGGTTTAAAATGGTTACCCCTATGACTTCCTACCACAACCATAGGAAAATTACAGGGTGATAACATTTTGGCATCGTTGCTAGGGAGAGTAATTATCTTCTTTGGAAATGAAATTGTTTAGCATTCCAAACTGGTTGAACAGCCGGTCATAGACACATACTAGTTGTACATTCTCTGGCGACTCCACACAAATTTTGAAGGTGAATCCACTGGGAAATACTAGTGGCCGGAAGAACCTACATGAGGATAAATGCTAATGAAAAATCCTTCCAAGAAATCTTTGATCTGGAGGGCCAACAGGCTGCAAAGGTTAGTAAAAAATATTTCCTTCCCTACTAAAGTTGCTATTGATGTTAATGATATATATGAACATTGTAATGAGAAGTTTGGACTAACCTTACCTAGAGATAAATCTAAGTCCATCCTCTTTCAATTGGTTTTTGATACCTCTGCATTTGATTTTACCCGCATTTCCTGGTCACCCCTGACCTCAAAGCCTCTAGGTGAGGATTTCCAACACCTGTCTAACCCAAAGTGTCCTACACTTACTGTTGATTCAACCCTACTAAATTATACTATCATAAGGAAATCTAGTGCCACATTTTTGTCTCACACAACTTCAAAGCTGAATTAGTCTTCATCTTCTATCCTCACCACCCCTCACAGCTCTATTGTTCCTCACAACACACTAATTTTTGTCTCGTACCACCTTCTATCCCTCTTGGAAGCCCTACTGTAACCCTAGGGATGGATAGATTTGCTCCTTTACAAATCCCTGATTTTATTCACTACCTTCCCCTACTTTATGGCCAAAGAATCATAAAATTTAATGGGAAGAGGGGATACTCAGCTGACGAACACTTGGAGTGGTTTTCAGACTGAGAAAAGTTGGAGGAAGTAGACTATGATGATGTGAAAGTCAGAATGTTTTCGTAGTTTCTTGCTAGGGAGGTAAGAATATGGTTCACAAATCTTGTATAACACTCCATCCAAAACTATAGAGCCTTTGAAGACTCCTTCATGGATAAATGGGTAGATAAGAAGTACCCGAAGTTGTATCTATTCCAATACCACTCCACGAGGAAAAAGGGGAGTGAATCTATCCAAGAGTTTTCTGACAGGTTTATGATGGTATACGATGCCATCCCTTCCTAGTTCAAACCTCCCATTGGTTATTCCCAACTCCAATATGTTGAACCCTTCAATGGTGATTTTACATAGTGGCTAAGTAAAAGGATATCAACCTTCTTGGCAACTATGATGAAATATGCAATAGAAGTGTAGGTAAACCTAACTACTGCAAGAAAGAAGAAAAGGGATGAGGGAGAATGGAGAAAGGAGGAGGGAGAACTAAGAAGAGAGGAGGGATAATAGAGAAGAGAGGGGGGAGAATGGAGAACAGAGGAAGGAGAAAGAGGATAGAGAAGGAACGTTCATAATGGCAATTTACACAATGCCATGTATGATTCTGGAGCCTCCCACAATCTGATGCCCTGGATAGTCATAGAGGAACTAGGATTGGAAATGACCAATCCATACAAAGACCTTTTCTATTTTGATTCCAACAAAGTTAGGTGTATAGGATTGATCAAATATCTAGTCGTCTCTTTATCCCGAATCCCTACCAAGAACATGGTCATGGATGTAGTTGTAGATGACATTCCTCCAAAGTTTGGGATGTTGTTATCAAAATCTTGGGAGACCAAGCTTAAAGGTTCCCTTCAAATGGATGTTTCCTATGACATTATCCATGTATTTTGAGTGCAGAGAAGGATATTTAGGGAGAAAAAGTTATCATACATCATGACCAATGATGAAATTCCAAACAACCACCCCATCTATGCACTAGACATCGAGATGGGATCAACTATTTTCTTCATAGAAGGAGACACAAACAACTGTAGTTCACAGAAAGTTTCCTTTGTACCCACTCAGGAGGAGCTAGATGGAGTATGGGATGTAATTTTTTATGGGGAAACATGAAAATAAGGGGCATGAGATGGAATTTGGGTGATATCCCCATGAGGGATAACTTTGAACTACTCCTACATACTTGTCTTTGATTGTACAAACAATGAGGTAGAGTATGAGGCTATGGTGTTAGCCATTCATATCCTGAAGGATTTTCAATTCTAGAGGGTAATGATACATGGATATTTTGAACTAGTCATGAAACAAATGATAGGTGAATATCAAGCCAGACACCACAGAATGAGAAGTTACAGGAATGTTTCCTAGGACCTGATAGGAGGTTTTGAAGAGTGAAAGTTTAATCTAATCCCTAGGTTGAAAAATTATATAGCTGACTCTCTAGCCACTTATTCTACTGGTTTCGAAGTTCCCATGCACCCCGACGTAAAATATAAAATTGAGGTCATGAACAGGCCCTCTATCCCTGATAATGTCAAAATCTAGCAAGTTTTTGAATATGATAAGCAGATCCAAAATTTCCTCACTCTCACTGGGGAGTTTGATGGATTGAGTATTGATGAAGAAAATGATCTTCTGAAGGAGACTCCCCCCACTCAAGAACCCTTGTAAATCCAGATTTTTGCTCCCAAAGAAATGCCTCGAGATGAGGGTGTCACTCCTGTTGAAGATACTGATAGCGGCAAAGCTGAGGAAGCTTGGGATCCAGAGTTGCAGGAGTTTAATGGACAACATGAATATGTGAACAATATTTGTGGAAAGGAAATACTCCAGCTTAAAGGTAACTCTATCCACATAGGTTTAGTTCCTATAGAAAATATTTTTGATTCTAATGATGTTCCCAAAAAACCCCGACTAGTACAAAGTTGTGAAGATGTAGAATATGTTAACATTGGGACAGAAGAGCATCCCAATACCATCAAGGCATCAAGGACCCTCTCATCAGAAGCCAAGAAAAAATAAATATCGCTCATGAAAGAATATTTAGATGTGTTTTCTTGTAGCTACAGTGACCTGAAGGCTTATGATACAAGCATAATCCAGCATACCATACCACTCAAGAAGTATGAGGTTCCTTTCAAACAAAAGATGAGAAGGATGAATCCCAAAATGTTTCCCTTGATAGAAAAAGAGATCAAGAAGCTATTTGAGGCCAAAATCATTATGTCCCTCAGATTCTCATGCTGGGTGGAAAATATGGTCCTTGTTAGGAAGAAGAATGGGGAAATAAGAATATGCATTGAATTCAAGAACTTGAATAGAGTTTCTTTGAAGGAACATTACCCACTTCCCAAAATGGACCATATCTTGTAGAGAGGAGTGGTTTCACAAAGGATCTCCACTATGGATGGCTTCTCACATTATAATCAGATTGTGGTGCACCTGAAGGATCAAGATAAGACATCATTCACCACATCCTGGGGCACTTTCATGTATTCTAAAATGCCTTTTGGGATCATGAATGTAGGAGCAAATTTCCTACAAGCCCTGGACATAGCCTTTGCTAATGAAAATAACTAGATCTTAGTAACTATTTGGATGGCATCAGTGTATTTTCACAATCTGATGAGGAGCACATTGCTCACCTTCTGAGAATGTTTAGAAAATGTAGAAAGTTTGGTAGCTCCCTGAATCTGAATAAGTCCTTCTTTTCTATGAAAGAAGGGAAGCTGTTGGGGCATATCATCTACGAGGAATGAATCAGGATAGATCTGAAGAGGGTTGAGGTGATTAGCAAAATTGAGATCCCTATAAATAAGGTGGAGGTTCAGTCATTTTTGGAAAAGGTAAATTTTTTGAGAATATTTATTGTTTCATTTTCCAAAATAGTGAAGTATATAACTGATATGCCACAAAAAGATTAAAAAATCAAGTGCAATACTGAAGCTAAGAAATCCTTTGAATACATACATAAGGCCCTATCTAAAGCACATGTACTTGCAAGCCCTTATTTTTCTAAAGAGTTCCTCATATTTTCATTTTCCTCAGAGCACACAGTGGAAAGAGTATTGTTGCAGAAGAATCGTGAGGGACATGAACAACCCATTTCTTTTTACAACAAGACCCTGAGAGATGATTCCATGAAGCATAATATC
This sequence comes from Pseudotsuga menziesii, assembly GCA_001517045.1. Lineage (NCBI taxonomy): Eukaryota > Viridiplantae > Streptophyta > Pinopsida > Pinales > Pinaceae > Pseudotsuga > Pseudotsuga menziesii. The sequence continues at coordinate 438,143 of LPNX011158522.1, read as the reverse complement.
CTGGATAATCAATATTATTCCTTGGTGCGGGACTTAAAGGATTTCTAAGTGTACATCCTGCATTCCCATATCATTTGTCATGTCACCACCAGTATTGTAAAGGATATTTTGACCCGCGGGATGAAGGGGAAAGTGGATAGCAGTCCTACTTGAGTATGACCTAGAGATCAAGCCTACAAATTTGATTAAAGGACATGGATTAGAAAATATTATGGCTCAATCCAACTGTGATGCTCTAATCCTGCACATGATTGTTGAATTTTCAGCAAAAGAGAAGAATCCTCAGGGACAGCTAGGTCCCCTAGTCGATGAGAATTGTCTATCATCCCCTTGGTACACTAATATCATATTTTTGTTACAACATATGCATGCCCCACAGGGTATGGATAGGACAAGGAATAGATTCCTCAAGCATAAAACATCTGGGTTTTGCATCTTAGATGGAAAATTGTATTGGAAGGAGCCAAGATGAGTGTTGCTGAACTATGTATATGAGCAGGAGGTAAAAAGGCTCATTAAGGAATTCCACGCAGGAGAATGTGGATGCCATCACTATTGGAAGTCTAATGTAAATAAAATAATGAGGGTAGGATTTTATTGGCCCACCATCTTCTTCGATACTCATAATATATTTGTTTCCTGCCATAATTTCCAGATATTTGAGGGGAGAAGGAAGCTATTACCATTACCTTTGAAACCCATACAAGTTGAAGCCCCTTTCTAGCAATGGGGGCTAGATTTCATAGGAGAAATAAATCTGAATTCCTCTAGACAACACAAGTGGATCCTCACTACTGGTGACTACTTCACTAAATGGATTGAGGCCATCCCCAGAAGACAAGCTACCGAAACAGTGATCATGTCATTTCTGAAGGATCATATTCTGACAATATTTGGGGTTCCTAGGTAAGTAATCACTGATAATGCTCCTACTTGCATGTCAATGAAAATGGTTGTGTTTTGTTCCAAATATCACATATAGTTGGGACGTTCCATAGCCTACTACCCTCAAGGAAATGGGCTGGTAGAATCTTCAAATAAGATTCTCATGAGAATTATCAAGAAGTTGTTGCAAGATAACAAGAAGGCATAGCACACAAAGCTAATCCATGCTTTGTGTGATGACAAAATTAGTGTGAATAAATTTATAGGCACCTCACCTTTCCAGCTTGTTTATGGTGCTAAAGTGATTTTTCTGAGTTCCTTGAGTTTTCTAGTGATGAAATTTCCATAGGGAGAGGAACCAGAGACACATCCAACCTAGAGGAGGATGTATCAGTTGATCGAACTACAACAACATAGAAAGAAGTTATTTTTCAGAACCCATAAGTTTCAGGTAAAATTGAAAGAAATCTTTTACAGAAGGACTAGCTTGATGATTTCCAGTTGGGGGATGTATTTTTACTACGGGATGCACCATATGAGGACAAGGGGAATCACGGTAAGTTTGATCACTTATGGAAGGTCCCATATAAAATTGCAGCCTTCAGAGGAAAGAATGCTTATGTTTTGGATGAGACGGAGGGCGATCTAGTATCTAAAGCTCCTCTAAATGGGAGGCTCCTCAAACATTATTTTCTATAAAAGTAAGTTCAGCTCCATTGTAATTGTATATACCATTTTATCTTAACATTGCATGTGTGGATAAACCCCCCTGTTAAACTTAAATCCCAAGGTGAAGGTAGTAATATCTCCAGCAGGGGATGTCATTTATTTATTTATTTTCAGGTGAGTTTGAAGTTGCAGGAACGTGGTCTACATGGTTCTTTGCTATCTCACAGGGAAGATAGCATCCCTGAGTTGGAGTTTTTGTTAGCACCTGTGCTAAATTTTGAAGTTTTCTACATAAGGAATCTGCACTATTGCAACTACAAAGGTCTAGACCAGTAAAAAATGACGAGTAGGGTAAAAAAAAAACATATTAGATAACCTGAACAAGTGTTGAGCAGGTTTCTGAAGGATCCATCCCTAGTTGAAAGTGTCAATACAGTGTTATGGAGAGAAATTCCTATTGATTGGGTTACCATAAAAGATAGCTTTGACTATTGAAATCAATCTTTCCCAATATAAAATAGAAATAAAATGTCTAACACTAAAGGATCAGACCTCATACCTTATTCCGGATGGTTGAAGTAGATCCCCGTTGAGCTTTCCAATATTCAGCTTGAATTGATATAATACTTCCTCAACAACAAGTAAACAATACAAGCATACTATATATCATGGTGTTAGATCTATTCTAGCATATATCATCAATAATGTAAAAGCATTTGACATATTCCAATGGATACAACATTCAATCAAATACACATCATTGGACAGGAAAAGATATTTCTATTAATATAAATCAGAGATTACAAGATAGATACAACCTCTGACGGCACGTCTGTGAACCGGAGAAACTGAATCCCCCACATGGGCCTCCACCATCTCAATCCTCCATCTCTCAATAGCAAGCTCACTAGAAAAAGGAAATCTTGGGAAGAACACAACAGTGCTCCAAGGGACAAAGGGATACAGACTCAAGTATAAATTCCGGCAACAATGGAATATAATTTGTTTGCTCTGAATCTCTCTATATGCCTTCAATGTACCAAGGGGTTCCTTATATAGCTTCACAAGGGATAATGAAGGGTCGAATCCGAGCGATCTCAAGGCATATGGATGGCCAGGAGTCGAATGAGTCAGATCCATGTCAAGGAAAACTCCAAAAGGATTTGGATTATGCACACATCCCGATGTACATGGTTATAGGGGTCAAACCCACGTATGTATGCGGTTATCAGGTAAAAACCCGTGTATATCATTTTTCATATAGTTTTAGGGATGATCAAGGAAACATCAAAGGATAAAAGATGGCCCATGGGGTCTAAAGAGTCTGTAGCGGGACAGGGAAGGCCATACAAAGTGTGATTCACCTAGAGTGGTGAAATCCGCTATAACAGATACCCCCTAATGTGTGAGGTCAGAGGGGTCATACGATGGCCGAAATACATTATAAGTCCATCCCAGAAGTGGATTAATGAAGGATCCCAAATGGAATACCAGCCACCCAATCAGCATAGTACAATAATACAACTCTGCATATAACTGCAAGTACATATAGCAGTCTCGATTACATAAGAGTACAATGGCCATGAATAGGCATAATACATGATATCACATATGCGGTCATCACCACATACAATATACATAGATCAGAATCTCCATGATGAAGATATACACAGGATCATGATCTCCAAAATGGCTGAAGATATATAATAGATCAAGATCTCCATAGTGGCTGGAAATATCTGATATACACTGGTATCAAGTCACGAGAGCTGAAATCTCATGAACACTGGCATGATCAAGGAGGTAGCATATAAGAGATGCCACCAATCTGGAAAGTCTTCTACATAAACCTCTATGAGTACATGTCCTACTATGCGAATAGAGGTGTCGAGGTCGAACATAGTAGTCCATCGTCTGATTACCGGTCATTGATGTATACCGTTAACAGACGTGAGATTACCCACCGATAATGAAAATGGGAATCAAGGTACTAGAGTGCAAACCAACAAGTGTGAATAGATGTGTTGAGGTCGAACACTTGAGAGAATCCATCGATCAGGGGACATTGATGTATTCCCAAGAAACTTTCTATGGCAAGAGAACTTGCCACTGATGACTGGAAGTCTCAAGGCACTCAAAAGGACTCTAGATTCCAATCCCAGAATAAATGATCTGAAGTCGATGGGATGAAATCCGCTGGAAGGAGGGAATTAAGGCATCCCCCATCATCCAACACGAGGTACTCAGCAAAGTTGTCTAATGTGGAAGGAATCAATCATAAGGTGCACGAACTAGTAACTGTATCGGGAATGGCCGACATACAAAGTCAAGATAACTGAGGAATGACTGACACAGGTTTCAAATTCCTTCAAACAAGAGAATAACGGTGTATGGTGACTAAATGAAGGAAGCATAGAATCGATATACAAACTAGGACATCTCTGTGACACAGGAGGCATCAACAGAGGCTCCATAGGGACTGGAAGCTTAACCAATCAGTGGAGATAAACTCAGATAAACGAGTACAAATCCTAAAGTCAAACTATAACCCAACCAATGGATGTGATATATAGTGCTCTGTTCGAAGGAGACACGACTCGACAGCTGCCAAAGATAACATCTTTCCTTGTCTGGATTTTTGGTTTTTTGATTTTTTTTGGACTTTTTCAGTTATTTGAAAAGCTTGAAAAAAGAATAAACTAGCTTTATAGTTACAAACTAGGAGGAGACGAGTGTCATCGGGGAAAACAAACTAGTTCCAAGCAGTGGAACATACCTATGCTCAATGCAAGGATACATTTGTAGGATATCGACACTCGGGGGAAAATCCCCTCCCGGTAAAAAGGGAAATCAAGCTGCGAAGGATAAAAAAAATGGCTCTACATGGCTAGACATTATACAAGCTCGGGCTATATGGCTGAAACGCAATGTCAGGGGAGCCGGCATAAAGCTCAATAAGGCAGGAAAAGCTCATAATAATGCATTCACAACTTGACATAGGGGGAGTCCGGAGGGAAACAGGCTAGCATAAGATCAAGAGGAGTATGAGGCTCTTGTGAAATGTCATGGCACTAATATAAAATGGACTCCCACACCCTAAAGGAGAAAACATCGGCATGGGAACCAAATGCAAATAGGGTGCTAACTTGGGTACCCATGTAAGGTGAAGCTCTACCACTCGTATCATGCCACTTCTAAATCAGCCAGAAGGTTTCGTGACATAATCGAGTGGGTTCGTACCTAAGGTAATAGTGGCATGGTCATAAGGCCATGCAAAATGCAAATGGTGGTGAACCTAACCTATATGCCAGTGTAGATGCTATACCTGAGATCAGTATGAACGGGTCAATCCAATGGCTAAAACGGCACTGAAAATGGTCTTCTACATCACAAATTATGTCAGAAACGGTCCAAAATGGTTAGAAACTATCAAAACTATAGGAAAGGGGGTAAAAATTTTCAAATATTTGAAATTTTTTCTATAAATAGTAAAAAAATATAAATCATTTGAAACTTTTACCCATTGGAGCCAGCATAAATCATTTGAAACGAGGGGAGGTGATGAACCTTCGTTCCCGAGGTGGGCCAGGCGGTGGGCTTACTATCAATGAGTACGTAGCTATGTACTGCTACCCAGATACTGAGAAGGTGGGGAGTCAAGTCCCCACCAATGCTATACAGGTGCTAGGCCTAAAGGCCATACTACTAATGCTAGGCAGGATAGCAGGCTTAGCCTCACTCCATCAGGCCTCGCGGCCACTGATGTTCTATGCGGTGGAGTGTATGAGACTGACCATATATGACTGGGATACTACACTACTGAGCAACATGAAACACTAGCTCAGTGAGTGTAAGGCAGGTAGGATACAAAACTTCGGGTTCAATAGCATTTTGAGCACGTTTTTCTTCGAGCGTGTTCCAGGATTGAGCCCTAAAGTGGACGTTCCTCTCCACGGGGTTCGAGATCTGACCCAACGAAATTGGGCAGATGCTATGCGTAGACTGGGGGGTGGTAGGGTGGCCAACCCATATCCAGCTGACTTCTTTCCATGGTGGTGACGACAGATTGTTACCATAGATGACTACCCCTATGAAGGGATAGATTTCTGGGGGGATCCGGACATGCCATTACCACCAGGATCAGCATATGGAGAGATAGGTACTGAATCTCAACTCTCACTCTTTTTAAAAAATTTTGAGTTATTTAATTTTTTTTGTATTTTCTTGATTATGTGGAATCAAAAAGACATGTTTTTGCGCGACAACACATAGTGACATCTACCATTTATGTGCAGATGTGGGACCATGGCGACCAGAGGGCTTCCCACGTCATAGACGGAGGGGAAGAGGGGATGACATCACAGGTGTGGATGCGGAGCGGATGCTCCAAAGCATTCATACCAACTTCGTGCGACTGACTCATAGAGTTCCCATGGTGCAAGTCGAGGACTTGCCTGAGGCCATGCAGCGACAGGTGGTGGGTGTGCCACACGCATGGGTGCATTTATTTCGGTGGCTAGCTAGAGCCGTAGTGACATATCATGATCACAACCCTCCTCCTCCACAGGACTATATACCTAGGAGTGTATATGTTTTGTATGACCGTGTATTATATGATGGAATATTTGAAAGCTCCACTTTTGTATGTGACACTATGTATTACCATATTTTTTATATATAAAAAATTTTATGGTGATCGGTTTATTTATTTACATGTGTAAAAATGTTTGTGATTAATTTATTATGAATGAGACAAATGCCAATCTAACTCGTAGTTAGCATATGAGTTAGCAACTTGATTATCATTTCTTGGAATGTGTATATATGTTATACTGTCAAATTATCGTTCTAACAATCTCACACGTAAGAATATTATCAATAACGTCGGATCTCTAACATGGTACAAACCATTGAGCTGTGACACTACTAACTCCGAATCAAGACATATCTCAAGAGATAGAATGCCATGTAAAATGGCATCCCGTAGAAGCTCAATAATGGCGCTATATTTAGCAACATTGTTGGAAGATGGTCGTAGACATACACCTCCTGAAGACAGTACCTGACCCATAGGAGTATAAATCACCCAAGCAGTAGAGGCTGAGTGTTGAGTGTGATGGATTGCACCATCCGTGAATCCTATGTAGGTGGAAGATTCCATTGACATCTGCCAAAAGAAACAGAAACTAATCACAAACCCAATCACGATAAGAAAAAGACCTAACTATGCAAAGTTGTACAATAATATACAACACATAGCCTTGGCTAAAGATCATGCATAGTATTTTTGGAGATAGAGCCCATTTCTAGGCTCTGCCAAAGCGGTGCCTTTGTAATCGACTAACTCATAGGCACCCTTCTCTAAGACACACTTGACCACGTAAGGGCAATGCCACATAGCATTAAATTTCCCTATTCTTAAGGGTTCTTTCGATTGATCCGACAAAAGGACCGAGTCTCCTTCACTAAACACTCTTGGGCAGACAGACTTATCGTATTGGACCTTAACACGACGTTTATTAACCTCAATTTCCACCAAGGCATCCCAACCCTGCTCATCGAGTTGCTCAAGGTGGACCAAATGCTCCTCCAAAGGTGAAGTGTCTAGTAAGAGTTCCACAACTAGCTTCAACGAAGGAATCTCGCATTCAACTGGCAATATCGACTCCACTCCATGCACAAACTGATATGGAGAAAAACCAGTGGCAGTCTTAACCGCGGTTCGATATGCCCACAAAGCAGGGTATAACATAATATGCCAATTTGTCTTGCTCTGTGCGATGGTTCATTGGAGAATGGACTTAAGTGATTTATTAACTACTTCAACCTGTCCATTCACTTGGGGGTAGTAAGAAGAGGAGTGCTCTTGCTTATACCCTAACTTGGGACGCCAACTCTTCCATCATATGGTTCTGAAAGTGCGAGCCATGGAACGTGACAAGATATTTCGGAATCCCGAACCGAGTAATGATTTGGTTGAATACGAAGTGAGTGGTTGTCTCACCGTCAGATTTTACTGTAGGAATTTCCTCAGCCCATTTTGTGAAATAATCCACAGCCACTATAATATGATGGTGCCCCCCAACCGAAGCTGGGTTGCAATCCATAAAATCGAGCCCCCACTTGGTGAAGGGACCAGTGGTGATAATGGGATGTAACAAGGTAGGCTTCGAGTGAATATTTCATGCGAACACTTGGCAAGGGTGGCACCTCTTGACCACATCAACACAATCTTTAAAGATCGACGGCCAGAAATAACCTGCTCTCAAAATATTTTGAGCTGTAGAAAGCCCAGATAAATGACCACCACACGCCCCTCCATGGCAATCATTCAACACAACCTCAGCCTCCTCATGAGTTAAACAACGTCATAAAATGGAATCTACCCCATGGCGGTACAAAGTATTGTCCACTATAAGGTAGTTCTTAGAGACGTGACGTAATCATCGTCATTCATCTCGTGAGAGGTGAGTAGGGGTCCTCTGTGCTTGCAGATATACTATTATATCTCCATACCATGGGTCAGACGTTAAGATTAAGAAGATATGTTCATCAACAAACATATCCTCACAAACTAAGTCCTCATCCTCACTCAAAAAATCCAATATAAGCTCTGCAAAAATTAACGACTTCTTCAACTTTGCCAAAACAAATTCGAGATCGAATTATTGTAGAATGACAATCCATTTATTATACTTTCCCCCAATCATCCTTCGTGTGAGGACGAACTGAAACGGATTGACATGGGCCACAACCAAGGTCTGGCGAAGGAGAATATAATGTCTCAAACGCTGAACCGCATGTACGGTCACTAAAGCAAGCTTCTCAACATGACAATAATGAATCTCTGTGTCAATAAGGTTTTGGATCAGATAATATATGACATGCTCCTGGAGCTCCTCATCCTCCTGAACCAACACCATACCAATCATCCCTAAAGACGCGGCCACATATAATAGGAAATTACGGCTATAATCCGGAGGACTAATCACCGAGGCCGATGCTAGGGCTCGCTTAAGTGCATCGAAGGACTCCTGGGCTCACTCATCCCATTCAAAGGGAGTATCCTTCTTCAAGAGATGCATGAAGCCTCTAGTCAAATTGGCAAAGTTGACCACAAATATTCGTAAGAAGTTTTCCATACCTTGCAAACACTGAAGATGACGAATGTTCTTCGGGGGAGACAATTGAAGTATTGCTTTGACCTTTAAGGGATTGACTCTTATGCCCTCCTTTGAAATGATGAATCCTAGTAAATGACCTGACTTCATGCAAAAGACACAATTATGAGGATTCAATCTAACCAAATAGTGCTGACATCTTTTGAATACCAATCTCAAGTGATAGGGATGATGCATTCTCATACGAGAATGAGCAGCAAGGTCATCCAAAAATACTTCAATAATAGACTTGAGATCGTGGAAAATCAAGGTCATCGTCCGCTGAAATGTAGCTCCGGTATTTTTAAGGCTGAAAGGCATTTTCCAATATGCAAAAATTCCCCAAGGACAAATAAATGCAGTCTTGTGTTGGTCCTTAGGTTTAATCTAGATCTGATTATACCCGAAAAATCCGTCCATGAAGGAGAACACCTCACTACCCGCACACTCATCCAAAATCTGATCTATAAATGGTGTGGGGAAGTTATCCTTAGGACAGGCATGATTCAAATCATGGAAATCAGTGCATATTCAGATCACTCCTTGCTTCTTATCCACCAGAACGGGGTTTGAAACCCACTCCGTTAAGGGAACGGGATAGATGAAACTGTCTTTCAACAGCTTCTCTATCTCTGCCTTAATGGCGGGTGCTTTCCTAGGATTCACGGCACGTAAACGTTGTTGAATAGGATTAGCGTTGGGGTAAGTCTTAATCTCATGTTCGACAATCTAAGGGTCAATACCTGGCATCTCATCATAAGACCAAGAAAAAACATCACGGAATTCCTTGAATAGCTCGGTATACTCGAGAATCTCAGCATGGGAACATTCCGCCCCAATATAAACATTCTCAATGGTGCTAGGATTTCGAGAGATGTTGATAGGAATCGTGGAATATATGTTCACCATGTTTCCTTCAGCCATCTGACCAGGAGAGCTTAATGGAACCATGGGACTACCAACTCTCTAACTAAGAATCTCCCTATAATCCTCATGCTCCAAATGGTCAAGCGGTGAAAGGAAATATGATCTATGATGAATTTCCTCCCATGGCGGCTCAACGCCCGACATAGCCTCGATGATCGCTTCATCTAAAGGGAAAACTATATCAAGGTAGTCATGGGCATGAGAAGACTATACTGCCCATGCTGGCAGCACATAGGGGTCTTCCTCCTCCGTCCGCGAAGAGGAAGAACAGGGCTTTGCAACATTAAGATTGGCTTGATAAGCTATCATGGTTGCAGGAAGTGGCACGTTGGTCTAGACAGGCTCACTCGAAATACTTAGTGTAGGAAGAATCCAAGGATCTTCCATATGAGTCGTGTGAAAAGACACCAAGGTCGTAGAAGTCGAAGCCTTATCGAAACAAGATCCTATCATGAGGACCGGTGTAGGACAACTAAAGCTTCCCATGAGGGATGGATACATGCCTACACCCACACTCCCAGTTTCCGACTGAGAGTGTTCAACGATCAGGACTGAAGATCCTGAAGATGCAGTAACAGGGGAATTCTTGAATGCCATTTGATCAATTGTTACAATCTTCCCATTATGTGGAAAGCATATAACATAGAACAAGGAAGAAGCGACGGCTTGCATACTATACATCTAGTTCCGACCCAGCAAGAGATTATAGTCGAGGGGCGCATCAACCACCTCAACCTCTATCACAACGGTCTTCCCCCCAAATAGACTTTAAGGGACGGAAGGATGCTGTGCATTCTAAAAGATCTCCCATCAAAAGCAGTTAACATAGTCGCTGATTTCGATAGCTCAGGAGAACCGAGACCCTTCCAATAGGACAAAGAAATCACAGAAGCAGTAGCACCCTCATCAATCACAGTGCGCTTGACGATCATATTAATACATTCTATGTGTACCAAAAGTGACATATAGTAGGGCAAGTGAGGCTGATGTCCTGTGGTTTCAAATTTGATCACTGAGGAAGAATCATCACCGTTCACACCAAGAGCAGAAAGAAAAGCCTTCCTTTGCGAAGGACAACTCTGAATCACTTCCAATGTAGACATCGCACAAGGAGTATGGCCCAAATCCTCAACAACTGAATAATTCTAGGTGGCTCGGCCATTTGGATTATGCCCCAAGCGCTTAAGTACCCCCTTAGGAATGCGAGGTGTAGCCTCAGGTTTATCCGCAGGTTTCTCAATGCGCAAAGGGGTTCCTGGTGGATCAGGTTCTTTTCCTGGGATGGGTTGTGATGATCCATAATATTTCACACGAGTCACAACCTTGGTAGCACGAACGATGTTAATGCACCCATGAGCACTAGTCTTTGGTGGATCATTCACACTAGATTGCTCCTGGGACTTCGAGTTCATATTCTGGTTATGCGGTAAAGGGTTCGTTAGCACAGTTGGGCCTTGTGCTAAGAGTCTCAAAGCTTCATCAATTCGAGGGCACAAGTAAGTGAGGTGATCATCCTTACATAGCTTGCAAGGGAATTTAACCTTACGTTTCGCTTGCTTGTCCCCCCCAGCATTCTGACCATTCTTGTCATTATTGGTAGCATTCTCATTCTTATTCCCACCCTTTTCATTATTATTCTTACCCTTTCTTCTATTCCTCCCGGGCTGTTGGTTACCCTTCTGGTCCGATGATTGCACAGAAATTACATTCACCATTTGGGTGGGTTGAGACGAAGCCGTAGCTTGTCCCGAAGCAGATTGGTTGAGCAACAATTGACTAACTTGTTTTGCAACCGAATCCACAAGTTTCGCACTTGCACAACCCACAATGCCATCGACATGTGGTCCAGGTTTGACCTTGGGATCGAAACTGGAATGAGGAGCATTGGGAATAATCTCATACAACAAACTGGACTGAGCATAAATCAAGTCCAATTCCTGCACCCTAAAGATCACTTGTTCCTCATTCTGCACTCCATATGTGGAAACATCCTTCGTGATATATGGCAATAAGGACTTGAGGAACCACTCGAGAAGGAAATCTGGCGGTATAAAAGCTTTAATTAATATCTTCCGTCTATGCCACTCCTGAATATGATCAGAAATATGTGTGGCTTTATCTTTCCAAAATGTTGACAAGAGTTCAGTACCAACGTCATAGCGCACTGGTAGCTGGAAGTGATTAAGAAAAGTCATCGCAAGATCGTCGAACAAGGTAAAAGCTCCCTTTGGTAACTCTATATACCATTTCGCAGTAGGCCCCGTGAGGGTGCGTTGAAATAGTTGCAAGTGGACTGAGTCCTGATGTAATGAATTTGAAGAGCACCAAAGGTGAAACGTGGTAACGTGTTCACTCAGATCCTCTCCCGGTTTGCCTTCGAACTTAGGTATGTCCGAAGGAAGCTTGGTAGGGACAGTCGACCAAGCTGGGTCATGAGCCACGGGATCGTTCGTAAGTCTCGATAAGTTAGGAAGGTTAAGTGTCATGAGGAAAGGGAGCCTAGGATGATGAGGTTGATGGACCGCTCCCTAGTTCACATAGGTTTGAGCACCACTATGGCCTTGGCCATAGTGTCCTCCTCCTGTCTGACCCATATAGGGTGACATGGAAGTACCATGGTAAGGTGGACCTTGACTGGTAGGAGCTATGAAACCGTAATTAGGAGAGTAAGTAGGTTGTTAATACCCACCTCCGTAAGGTGAAGAAACCTGTCCATACTGCATCCCGTAATAAGGTCCATAGGTCATCGCATGCGATGTCCCATGGGACACTCCATAGGTAGGAAGATAAGCTCCGGAAGGGGGAACATACATACCTGAAGTAGGTATATATGCCCCGGACGTAACAAGATGACCACTAGAAGTGCGAATATAGCCTCCCGAAGCAGCAGGTGGTATATGAACTTGAGACACAATCGGCCTAGTAACCACAATACAGACCTGACTCGTAGCCATATATTGGCTCGAAGGACCACGTGGATAAGGTGGAGGATGTACATTTGAAGAACTCGGAACCAAGGATGAAGGAATCTCAGTAATAAGGTATGTACTAGTGCCTATCGTCACTCGTCTGGGACCTGGTATCCTAATCGGATCACTAACCCTAGACCTAGGAGGGAGATAAGATGTAGCTTCCACCACTGGGACAGAAAGTGAAATGTGACTAGTACTCCCAAACCTCTCCACAAGGTAAGGCATGGGATTTACCCCAGGAATAGTGCTAGGCTCGAACTCGGAATCGACATGAAATGTCAAATCGTGCATAGGAAAACCAGTCATAGCATAACTACCGTAGCTAGTGCTGGTAGGTTCAAAGTGAGTCTCGGCATCTTCCAGCATTCCATACCGGTAATGTGTCAACAGGGAATCAGCCCTAGGGCGAGTAGGTCTATCGTGCAAATATCCTATCTGGGAAATCACAGGATCGAACTCAGCTAGGTCAGGTGAAGGATCGTATTTAGGAGTAAATTCCCCATCGTCAACACGAATGGGAGGAGGTGGCTCAAGACTAGTCTCTGAATGATCCTCCATGGTGTGTGAATCAGTGTGTGACATAGTCCACCTGGATTGTCTAGGTCTCTCTCCCAAAAGAGGAGGATAAGTAGAAGGCAGAATCCCTGCTAACCGACGAGAATGGCACGGAACCGCACTTGAATCCACAATGACTCAAAAAATAGCAAAGACTCTCTATTTACGTAAACCCTAGGCCAACTAGCGTGCACAGAGCAATCACTAATAAAATCTAAAGCCAAATGCTAGAAAACAAGGGCTAGATAAGTGAGCTCCCGAATGAAGTAGGTATGTCTCGCCTAGGAGAGGCCTGAGACTCCCATACACAACAAGTGGAGGTACGTAACCAATTATTGTGGCCCTCAGCTTCAATGCGTAAAGCGACTGTGCTGTCCGACCCCAACCTGGCCGGGACACCTGCAAAATAACCTATACAAGTACCCTGTCGATATCTTAGGTAAGGTCACTAAGGTCACCTTAATATAATCAAATCTCAAGCAGATAGTCGCAGGTGGGATTGACCGTATGGGCAGGGTAGCAAAGCCCGAAACTCTCGAAAGAGCCCCCAGATACGAATACAATCCTGGAAATATCTCCGGTGCTACTCAGTTATGACTAGGGGTCATCCCAATCAATAACCACTCACACTTCCTCATGCTTAACTCTCGTTTGAGAGGAGGATCCTGAGAACAATGGTTATACCAAGGATTTCACACACTCCCTGGACAGACACATAGATGTTGTTGTTTAGTGATCTTGGAGAATTGACTCACAATGAACTATTCCAAGATCCTAAAACCTAAGTTTGTTGATGCACCTTAGAAAAGAAAAGAGTGTAATTCATTTTAATTAGCGTTGATTTTAGTTGGCTTTATTACTCAAAAATAGGATATGGTCATGCAACTAGTGGTGTTATGACGCAACATGAAGTAAAATGCACACTGTAACAATCAATGCAAATGCATTGTGTCCATGTAAACAGGGTATGCTACTACGTGAAATGCACAATTCTTCTTCAAATGATGAATACAAATTTTCCTATATGAAGTCCTAACTAGTACTCCAAAACAAATCTATATCTAGTGCAAGTACAATGCAAAGTGCAAAATGCAATGCATGATGATAAGCAAATGTTTTTGGATTTTTTGAAAATATAAGAGATGCAAAAAGCAAAAGAATGATTCTACCACCCCTAGACTCTGCAAGCACACATAAATAGCATCCAAGAAAAGCACTAAGGTAAAAGAACTCTAATGCACTAATCTCAAACAAAAAAACGAAAATGCCATGACAAGAACTTCCTAAAAAAAAAATTAGGCTAAAAAAAATGTTTTCGGTCAGAAAAAGAGGTCAAAACAGACTCAGGCAGTGCCAAAGGAGACTCAGCAACTAACATCATTCACCCAGCAACCAACTATCTTCCACAAAAATGAAAAATCCAGGGTATACGTGATTGTTCGCTATAAACCCGCGTGTATACGTGAAAATTGCAGCGGAAACCGCGTGTATACGTGAAAATCGCAGCGGAAACCACGTGTATACGCGACTGTAAATCAAAAACCCACGTACAGGAATAAAAGGTGCATAAAACAAGGCAAACAGGCAGGCTGAGACAAACTTCACTCCAATCAGGTTCTACCAGGCATACATGCCCCCAAACCCGACATAGAAACAAGAGAGAAAGAGCAATTCAAATACATTGAATGCCAAGAAAATCACCCCCAGAGGACAACTACTAGGAACTCCCTAGCGGAGTCGCCAATTCTATTACAGAGAGAAATTCCTATGGCTTGGGGTACCACAACAGACAACTTTGACTCCAGAAATCAATCTTTCCCAATATGCAATAGAAATAAAATGTCTAACACTAAAGGATCAGACCTCGTACCTTATTCCGGACGGTTGAAGTAGATCCCCGCTGAGCTTTCCAATCTTCAGCTTGAATTGATATAATACTTCCTCAACAACAAGTAAACAATACAAGCATACTATATATCATGGTGTTAGATCTATTCTAGCATATATCATCAATAACGTAAAAGCATTTTACATATTCCAATGGATACAACATTCAATCAAATACACATCATTAGACAAGAAAAGATATTTCTATTAATATAAATCAGAGATTATAAGATAGATACAACCTCTGACGGCACATCTGTGAACCGAAGAAACTGAATCCCCCACTTGGGCCTCCACCACCTCAATCCTCCGTCTCTCGATAGCAAGCTCACTAGCAAAAGGAAATCTTGGGAAGAACACAACAGGCTCCAAGGGACAAAGGGATGCAGACTCAAGTATAAATTCCGGCAACAATGGACTCTAATTTCTTTGCTCTCAATCTCTCTATATTCCTTCGATGTACCAAGGGGTTCCTTATATAGCTTCACAAGGGATAATGAAGGGTCGAATCCGAGTGATCTCAAGGCATATGGAAGGCCAGGAGTCGAATGATTCGGATCCATGTCAATGAAAAATCCAAAAGGATTTGGATTATGCACACATCTCGACATACGCGGTTATAGGGGTCAAACCCGCGTATGTACGCGGTTATCGGGTAAAAAGCCGCGTCTATCATTTTTCATATAGTTTTAGGGATGATCAAGGAAACATCAAAGGATAAAATATGGTCCATGGGGTCTAAAGAGTCTGCAGCGGGATAGGGGAAGGCCATACAAAGTGTGATTCACCTAGAGTGGTGAAATCCGCTATAACAGACAGTGAAAAAATCCTTCAACGCGACCTTGGAAATGTGCCCAAGTAAGAAAAATCTGATCAAGGTTAAAAGAGGACAAGAATGGATGGACCGGATACTTCACAAATAAGATCAAAGGGCCAAAATTTCTTTCCGCCAAGGAGAATCAGGAGTGGAAGTGTGGAAGAGGTAAAAATATGATTATAAAAAGTAGAATCCCAACTTCCACCTTCTGCAGGCCAAGATCGACGGCTTAGAGATATTGCACCTAGATCAACGGTCCATAAAAGAGCAGAGGGGTGGAGATCTAAAATTGGGAGAAGTAAAAATTTGGTTATAAAAATTTCAAATATCGATTTCCTCTTTCTACAATCCGGGATCCGACGGCTCAGAGAGATTCCACCCAGATCAATGGTTCGGAAAAGAGCAGAAGGGAAGATATCGAAAATCAGGATAAGTAAAAATTTGGTTATAAAAAGTTCAAATCCTGATTTCTTCCTTCTGTGATCTGAAATCCAACAGCTTCTGAGAGATTTCACCCAGATCAATAGTCCAGAAGAAAGAATAGAAAGGGTGGAAATCGAAAAACAGAAATACAAAGAATTTGGTCGTGAAAAGTTGAAGTTTCGATTTCCACGATCCGCCAGATCTACATCTCAGATCGTTTCCACCCAAATTTATTGGTGCGGAAAAAAGGAGGTGGAAGCAGAAAGTCAGTTTCTCCTTTCATGAAAAGTTATCAGTTTTTCTTTCTGCTTTCCAGAAAAGTACGGGGGCGGAAAGGAGGAAGCAGAAAGGTGAAAAGGTGGAAGGGAAAAACTTGGTGGTGGAAAAGGTTGAAATCCTTCATCTCATTTTCCATAGCCCACATCTTTGATCTCGTATCGACGGTCCAAAAAAATTCCACATCTTAGAACAATGGCCCGTAGCAGAAAGGAAAAATTGAAGGTTGAAATATGGAAAAGACAGAATTTTGGTCATAAAAAGAGTGAAATTTTGCTTTCCACGGATCCCGAATTGACGGTCGATAATGTGTCTTGATAGTACTAACATTGGTGATTGATTTCATCGTTTGAATATGTCATGATGAATAAAATCGTTACAGGCTATCATTTTCAGCGAACGAATCTAGGTTCCAGTTGTCAGGTTTTCTATTTTGATCCACCATGCACATCCTTACATGTTTTCCTGTTTTGATTTTTGTGATCATGGTGAATTCACCATGTGAGAAGTTTTTAGGATTTTATGTGTGTGGGCTTGATCCCCAATCTTTGTAAATTATATTTGGTTGTGTTTGAAGGTTGGTCTCAGGAGCCTAGGGAACTATAAATATACCCTCGAAAGAGGAAAAAAGGGTTGGAACTTTCATTCAAAATCCTTAGCGCTCAGGTCTTGTAGCTCTATTATTTTCTTGGAACATTTAATGAAAATTATGCTCTGAGTTTTCTAGGATTCATCAAGATGTTTCATGTTTAGTCTGTGTTTACTGTATTTCATTTTCATATATGTGTTTTCTGGCAATACATTTCTAGATTGTATGCAAGGAATTCGTTTCTATTAACACTCCTTCCATCAGAAATCATATCTTTTATGTGTTGGTAATGTCTATGATAGAATTCATCCACAGATAGGTGCTATGTTCCAATTATTGCCCCTCTATTATATTTCTGCTAAAGGTGTTCCCTGATATTCATCCTTTGATAGATGCCTCTGGTTTTCACTGGGCTCTTTCCTCATTTCCATTTATCATCACTTCAAGATAATTTGACAGAACATAATAGCCAGGTTACCTCATATTTCATAGTAAAATCACCACTCATTAGTTTTGTAATCCCCTTGAATATTTTTTGGCTATGACTACATTTCCCAATGGTATTTCTTGTCTGTCTGTTTTACCATCTTTAAATATGCAAGTATCTTTTTACCATAAAAATATAGCCTTTTGCATGCTTGTTTAAATCCAAATTTATATGTGAAATTTATTATGACAATAGAGATCCCTCTCTGACTGTGTTGGATAGAATACATTCTAAAGATTGGTTTGAAATGGTTACCCCTATGACTTTCTACCACAACCATAGGAAAATTACAAGGTGATAATAGGATGCATTTCCACTTGATTGAAACTTTTTTGACTCTTGGAAATGTATACCCTTGATACCTCTCATCATAGTTTATTCATTCATACCTTCACTAGCCAACTTCAATGGGTTCATAACCATATCAAAGCAAATATATTAGAAGGACTAGTTACTATTTTTGAGAGGAAGGATTATAAGTTAGATAAAATAACACCATTTTTATCTTAATTTCAAAGAGCCTTTCATAATCAAGAATATATACTTTAAAATGCACATTTATGCTCCTTTGATATAAACTCTTGCACCTTTTTTGCATTTGTTATATGTTCCATGATATTGTTGCATTTGTCTATTTTTAGTTAGTTCATATTTTTTATATTTCTCCCTCGCATCTAGCATCATAGTGTACCTACATTCTTTCCATCATTATTTAAGGCTTCAAAAACTTCCTCCCATTGAAGAAAATTTTCTTTCTACACCTCCCCAATGTACTCATCACAAGAGGCCACCATTTAACATGCATACACATGAGGATGCGATCAATTATATTAGGATTGTACACACCTTACTCAACACTCCTCTTCATGCACCAGTTGTGATCCCTCCTATGTCAAGCATATGCCCCCAGCTCAACATAATGGAAGGGCACGCTGCTACCAGTTTACCATTTATGGCTAGTTTGAAACTTGATGATTTATTTGAGATCATTAACAACCCTATTTGAAATGATTTATTTAGTTATCTTCAAACACTTCAAATTTTGAAGGAAAATAAGGGGATGACCCAACTAACCATGTGATGTCCTTTAACCTATGGTTTTCATCAGTAGCATAGTCAAATATACCATTCATATTAGGCTATTTTGTAGGATCCCCATGGGTATAGAAACTAAATGGTATGCCAATATGTTGGTAGGAACACATGCCACCTTTGAGTACATAGCTATTATTTTCTTAACTTATTTTTCATCTCCCAATTCACCATAACCTTGACCTCGATATTCATTTAGAATTCAGGAAGAACAAAGTTATGCACATCACTAATCAAATTCATGAATGACATTGGTGGCTCACATTATGTAAAATCAACATGAACCCCTAATTCTCATAGGATTGGTTTCTTAAGCCTCTCCTAGCCATGATAGCCAAAGACGTCGCATACACCACACCATAAACTAAAGAGGAGGCCATCCTCAAAGAAAGACAATTTCATTTGATATATTCCCAGTTAGGCTATCTATATAAAATCATACTTGAGTCTTCGCATTAGTGATCATTAGATCAAACTACCTTGAAACCTCACACAATGTTGATGGAATTGTTGGAGTTATTTCCCATAAAGGGAACACACTTACCCCATATGGGTTTTGAACACCAACCTTGTCACATAATTTCCCTCTTGCATATTTGGTCATTAATATTCCACAAAGTGGAACCAATCTTCCTTTTTTCCAAATAAAGTATGAACCAATCTTCCTGTTTCTCACTAAAAATAGGCTTGGAAACCAACTAACCCTCCCTTAGTAGGAGGGGGATCCTAACAGAATATCTATGTCAATAAACTACAAACATTCATCTTGAGACCCACAATCGAGCTTGTGGTACCCCAAAAACACCACCCACACGATGTGATCATGCCCCAACTTCCACCAATAGATATTTTCAAATTTCCAATCCTAGTGATGACCCTATCCGAAACATACCAAATGCACATATATAATGTAACACTCATAATCCTCATATGAGAGTGATACATATTTATAAAATCATAGATGATTTTCCAAAGTCCCCCCACTGCTATGTCCACACTCCATTGATCCTTTAGATTCACATCTTATAAACTTCAACATCAACAATGACTAAACTGAAATATCTATCATCAGTTTACTTCCAAATAATTATCACAATAAAAACATCACCATTCATTGATTCAATTTGTGTTGGAATTATTATACACTGAGAAAAGGGGGAGGGGGGTGAATTAGTGTATTGTACATATTATACTATTTTTCACTTTAACACAATTGCACACAAAATTTGTAGAAATAAGTTTATATAAAAGTATATCTATATATAAAATGATTACATATGTGAAAGACTCACGATCTCCAATTATGATCACCAACTCACTCAGGCACCAACCTGATTTGCAAGAATCAACCTCCTGATTATAGGAATCAACCTGTAAATAATTCTATCTACACAAGCAACAAAATGATGAACTTTAGGGATCAACCTGAACAAATATCTGGTCCTTTTGTGAAAGCTCCAACTCGTAGCATTTAGGAACCAACCTGTTGGATACTAAGATATCCATATTTTTTTTGAAAATGAATGGAAGCACCAACTCCTAATTATATTTACCAGCATTGAATGGAAGGAGGATACAACCCCATGATTTTCTTACCAACTCCAACTAGAAGAAAGTTGTGACTCCCTTTCCTTGCACCTTCATGGCTCCCTGATAAGAATATTTCTGTATCAAAAGAAAACTGAAAATTGCAATTATGTTATCTGCGGTTTGAAACTTTATAATTTGTGACTACCGTAGCTTCTCTGATCTATGTATTAGCCTTCTATTATTTGTGTCATAATATTCTATGACCTGTGAAAATATTTTCTTTAAAACTTATCCAATTTTCAATTCTCAGATCTCTACAATTCTGCAACACTCTGTCACTTCTGTGATTGTGTGATATGTGCAATTCACTATGTATGTCTTTTGCACATCCTGATTCTAGGCATCCTTCTAATTTGTGCACTTCCTTCTTTTCATATTCTTCATTTTTATGCAATCTGGATCCACTGTCTAAACTTCTTTTGTGATCAAGGAGTAATTAATACCCCAAGAATTAGAAGTTTTCCTAGTCAAATCATCATATCTTCTTCATGCCTTAAGTCACAAGCTCACAACAATGCTCCCATATTTTTCTTATTTATACTCTTTCTCATTTAATAGATGTGTACACAAGTTGGAATTCCTTTCAATAGATGACACCCCAACTTTCTTGCTTCTTGGTCAAGCTAGCCACCGTATTTTATACTACGTCGGCATGCATCCTTCGATAATTCAACTTTGTGAGGTTTTGGGCACTAACACCCATTAACTTGGTGGTATTTTTGCACATATGTACCATGTATTGGTGGGATTTGCACACTTCCTAACCTTCCACATTTATTCTCTATGTATTTCTTCACAATTTCCTTGTACATAGAAAGGTTTTTCTTGATGGATTCATACACTTCCATTTCTTTTGACTTCAAGTTATCCATGTCATATGTTCGATATCACTCTCATATTATTTCTTTAATAAACTTGATGGTTTATATTTTGACATCAAACATTCATCAGATTGGTTAGTTGATCTTTTGACAACAATGAAAACAAAAAGGTTCAACAATATCCCCCTTTGTCATTGGTGTTAACACCAACTTACAATGATATCCTCCTAAAATTTATCTCTACTTTTGTATTCAAAATGCTCCCCCTATGTTCACGCCTTTTGTTTTGTTCTTTTTTGCGGATCCTCTCTTCTGTTTCAATTCTCCATTTATCATTATTCATTATCTTTCTTTATTTTCCCCAATTTTCCTTTATTTTCCCCCTTTGACATCAATGGAAAATGGATGTCTTTGGAAAACAACTCACCCTAACATCATGCTTCATCTTGCTAATACCATATACACTATACTATTGCAGATACTTTTGTTATCACTAAAAGATGCACCTTGACTACATAAGGAGCATGGCTAGTGAATCTTTAAAATTGGTTTAATGGGTAACTGATTTGATAGAGTGATGGAGGTATAACAGTACAAAGATCAGGTTGGTTTAAAGATCAAACAACAAGAAATGTATAATTGTAAAATACAGTAATAGGAAAGACTACGAGCATGAATTAATAAAGAATGAATTTGGTTCTACAACAGGACATTTAAAGGTAATTGCACATCATTATAAGAATCTTGTAATGGATTATCAAGACCACACACAAGATAAAATCATAACTAGATACCATTCAAGTATAAAAGAAAACCAGGCTCATGATTATAATCATTTCAAAGAAGCCAACCTATAAAGAGAAACAAAGTGCATACATGCCCTGCCAATACCATCTCGGCCCTTGACTGGAACCCCCTCTTCCCCTTCTAAAATCATAGTTTTTAAATACAAATAATAATTTCTAATTTCCTAAATTCTAGAAAATGACTTCTATCATCTAGCTAAAAATGAATCAAATTATTTACAAGAAATATCAAACTGTTGTAGCTGCTTCCTTCTAATCTTGCCACATTATGGATGAATGTTTCAATTAATGCCACCAGATTTGATATGATTAAATTATCTGTCTAAATATATGGGAATAATATTTGATGATGACCCTATGTTCCTAGATGTTCTGATTTTATGCCTCCAAATATGGAAATGACTCAAAATATGATCTTTATGCCACCAATTATTCAGATCTAGAACACTCTGTTCAATACTCTATCAACTAATCATTTTGGGCTTGGAGATATGGAGATAACCTTTTCACCAATGCAAATGATCTTCCTGGAAAAAATAGATTTGATCCTCTACCTCTGGATGCTTTGCCACTTCAAACTCAAATTCTGGTTGAAGTTTTTAATGTGGACACACTTTATGTATGAAATTAGTGCACCAATATTCTCTGGCAACATTTCTGAAGATAAACCATGAACTATTTGAATCCTGAAGTTTAAAAGTTCAACACACGGAAGCTTTGTTGGCATCTGCGCAATCCAGCTTCATCTCATCAGTTATATATGAATTTGTATTGGTAGAGTTCTAATGGAAATAACATCATCATAGTAAAACATTTTAATATTGAAACCCACAAACTTTCAAATATACAATTGGGAATTTTTGACATTGGATGCTTTCTTGGTAAACTTTGACATGATATATAGAACTCAACTATTTATACTTTGAACACTTTGTTTCACTTGCATGCTTATTAATTTTTCACATTCGTTGCCCTCGAGTTCCTTTAAAACTATTCTTTTGTGGTATAGATTCAACAAATATCAGATCAAATAACTTTTTTAACATATTTTAACCAACAACGATCTTGCTCAATGTATGGTGCATTCCAAGCTCCATTGTGAGCTCCTCCCTTGGCACATGCCTTTGTTTTCCCTCTATGAGAGACGTCTTACATGTAATGGGCAGCAAAACATGTATCTACGACCTTCTATCTATATATGTTCCTCTTGGAGATCTTCGAGACACTTATCTTTATATTTGAACAAGTTAACATAAGAAACTCAAGGCTTTGACCATTTTGATAGAGAAAATCTAAATTTCAATGGGGTATATTTAGTAACAACATCTGCCTCTGGCTGGGGATGCCATGTTCCCTATGAAATGCCAATAACTCATAGACCAAGTGCCTTTTTCTGAAATCATCTCTAACACCTGCAAGTGAGGATAAGAAACACCAGTTCCTTGTATGCATTGGGCTAGAGTCTTCATCCCAAATATTTGCTACTTATTGAAAATCTTGAAAACAAACTATTGGTTGAATGGTACACTTTAAAATACTCTGTAAATTGAAACCAATGCTCGAAAACTGCACTTATTTATATACATCTTTTTACACTAATAAGTTGAAGTACTTCATCATGTAATATGAAATTGCCAGCATAACCACTGAAACAACTTATTGATTAACTGTATTATTGATCTAGGTTGAAAAACTGAAATAATCCAATGCATAGAAAAGTACAATCGATGGGAGAGACAACATTCTCTAAGCATGAATTGTATAATGTTTATTTTGCTCATAGATTCCAAATAATCAGTGACGAGATCATGAAAGATATAAAAATTTACCTCTTCCTAACATTGTTCCATCTAGAGATCAAATTCTTTCTACATATTATCTTCTACATGATCGATGCCAATTTCATTTGTCTAGAAATCTGAAAATTGTTGTAGGCTGCTTTTACCGATTTCACTATTTCCTATAATTTGTTTAATATCTACTGCACAAGTTCAGGAATGGAAAAAGCAAGATTGCATATCTTTGGAAATATTTGATTTGTTTTTGTTTTAAAAAGAAACGTCGGTGGCTGATCCAATAACTTCTCTTTATCATCCTATTTTTCACTAAAGTTGGATTCATAATTATCGAAGATAGGATCATTACTTCTCAAATCAATGGAATTTAATGTGAAAATATTGTCTTCATCATCTGAATACTTATCAAAAATATGTTGTGTTGAAATATTGTAACTTCAAAGAATATTCTATATGTATCTTTTGTGGTCCTTGATGGTCTTATCGGGAGAACCACTTGTATTATCTTATACCTCGATGCTTCTAATCGGAAGAACTAATAAGAGTCATGAGGTTGTCCCCTCTAATTGTAAAGGTGGGTCATTAGCACCCCAGTGTGGTTACTTGAGCCTACATGTGTAACTTGAGCCTACGTGTCAAATGAGTTAGTTAAAGTGAATGGATGAATATAAATAGAGATGTGGTGCTCCTCATTTGAGACACACACTCTCACTTGTGTAGCGCATTAGTGGAGAAGAGAAGTAGCTGGAGAAGGAGGAGGATTAGGCTTTGATCTCCTTGCTGGTTTTATCTTTTATCTTTTTGTGGCATCTATATTGAGGAAGCTTTTGCTGGGTTTTTCCCTTTAGGGTTTTCCCAGGATAAATCTTTGTGTTCCTTTTGTATGGTTGTGCTTGTCTATCTTTCAGTGATCCTGTTTATATGATTTTGTTATGAAAATGAAATGAAATACTGATGTCTTAGCTAAGCATATGAAAATTTAACATGGTATTAGAGTCACCTTGAAAGAAGACATTGTGCAGCTACAGAATCTAGGGCTTCTTATGTTTTGGTTCTCTCTCCACAATCGATCAGCAAAAGAAGGCTAGGCTGACTCTCCATTGAAGGGCGCATCTTTCTGTCAAAGCAGAATTCAATTCTGAGAATTTTCAGTTTTCGGTGTGATAAATTAGAGCTTCTTGCAGAAAAATAATTTTTGAGTGAGCCCAGCATAGGATTGCTCTCCTCATTAAAATCAAAGTTTAGAGAAAGTCAAACCCTAGTTTGACCCCGAGCTAGAAAACCCCTAAATACTAAAACTGCTAAGTTTTGGTACATTCGTTATATCCCAAGATATGCGAAGGTTCAGGAGCTAAAAATTCGAGAGGCTGAAAATTAAATCCCGATGTACACTGTGTCCAAAATTCAGCCTCATATTCACTATATTTTGGGAGATATTGATCCCTCCACGTTAGGGTTCCAGCCTCTTCTAGAATTCATCCCTAAACAGGATACCTGGGGAGAATTGCTATATTTTGGGATATAGAGGTCCAAATGGAATTCCTGAAGATTTTACAGAAATAAAACATAATGTACTTTATTTGGTCTGAATTTCAGACCCGAAAGATGAAACAGTGACACGTGGCAAGCCATACAACTTCACTATTCTGAATAGTCATGTAACAGGTCACCTTGGGAAAAGGATCATAAATCCCAATTGGTGAAACCAATTTTGATGAAACCTATGGTGTTGGATCAGGGAAATGTGAGGTTAACTTAGTGAGAAATTTAAGACATATAGGAGCTGTAATTTTGGATATATCATAGAAACAGTGACAAAAATTTCTGCAGAAGAAATTGGAAAACTAGGGCTTCCTATTCCGGGAGCTTCCCTCCACTGTTTTCAGAAAAGGAGTACATTCGACAGCTCCATTTGAAGAGATCTATATTTCTATCCAATTAGATATAAAAGATTCCAATTTTTAAAAATTAGGTTTTCTTTGGCAAACCCTAGATTAGCCAGCTCCGAAAGCAGGACGAACACCTCAAATCGGTAAGATCTAATCTTTTGCTATTTGAATTTAAGGTTCTCATTTCAAAGTGATCTATCACATCAGCTTGTTGATAAGCTTGGAGAAGTTGATAACTTCCAATCATGGAAGTATTTTATCTCTCTAAAGAAAATGAATTGGACACCTACATGAGTAGAGAGATTCCAGTTCTAGAGGAAGATGAGCCTCAAAGCCTTACACCAGAAGAACTTGATCAAGGCCAAGAAGATAATTGTTGATTCAATCACGGATCAACTTGTACCACAAGTGTCTTCCCTAAAGACACCGAAGATGTTTGTTTCCTTGATCAAGCTATTTGAAGATAAGAACTTAAATCAAAATATGGCCTTGAGAAAACAGTTGAAGAATGGAAGATCCAGAATGCAGAACATCTTGAAGTGGTAGAAGAAGAAGCAGAGAATGCAGAAGTTGTGATAGCCACCTTGAATGGCCTCCCAGGATCATAGAATTCAAGGAATAAAGTAATTACTTTCAATAGACTCTGGGAAGAAGAAGAAAAAGCTCGTCTTATAATAAGAGAAGAAGAAAGATGGAAGCAATTGAAGATCAATCTCTCACCATTCAAAGAAGATCCCTCAAGCAATGAGGGTTATGAAGAAGTCAATTCTTGAAGAACCTCTTATCCATCTTATCGTTTGGATAAGAAATGATGATGTCATGAATGAAGAAGATGATGAAGTAGAAGGATCAAGAAGGAGTCTACCCATGAAACAAATAAAGATAAGTATTCAATTGTCATTTCATGATATTGTTTTGTTATGCATTTGTTTATATTTAGTTGATGTATTATGCATGATAGATTGTTTGCATTAATACTACTAATATGCAAGTGATGGGTAAGTAGCTCATGGTGCTATACAACTCTCCATTGCTACTTATCTAGAATGAAACCTCTTTGTTGACATATTGGATTAGTGCACAATCTCAATGATGTCATGGTATATATGGATGAATGTTGTATTGACTAAACAATTGCATGATGCATAAGAATTTGTCGCTATGCATATGTTTTATGAAATAGTTCTAACCATGCAACTAGTGCATTTGAATTGTAGGAAAGGTCCTGTACAACCTCCTACAAGAAAACAAGGATGAGACTTGTTCCGAAGAACAAGTGATGACAATTCAAGATTCACTCCAATAAACATGAATCTGAAGCTCCTAGGGTTAGAGACACCATGACGGAAGAAAGAGCTTCAGATAGCCGTAGATCCACCTCGAAGGATGAATACCACCATGGGTATGAGAGATAACTCAATATGAAGAAAAGAATGCTATGAAATAAGCTATGATCAAAGAATGATAGTTGATCATGGAGAATGATGTATACGATATGATTTCGAGACATAAAGGGAAGTACGTAGTATCTTCCATATGGATCTACAAGAACAAGTGTACAAAGCAAGGTTTGTGATTTGCCTCAGAAAGAATAGACTATGACATGACATACTCTATTGACCAATATATATCAAGCATAGAACCACCTATACAGAATGAAGAGGGAATATGATACTCCACTTCAAGGGGAGTGACTATAGAAGATATCTGAGTTTTACATGGTACGACATGATGGACAACTTCCTCATGGATCGAGACTTTACCAAGAGTAAAGTGGGTTCCAACCTTCAAGGTTGAATGCAAAAGACTAGGATATGTTGATGACCTGACAAGACAAACTCATGGAATATGTTATGATGAAAGAATACTAGAATGATGTTTCGGATATAGTACTCAAACCAGAAAACAAGAATGTGGTATCTTCCAAATGGATTTTCAAGATAAATTATGTTGTTGATAGAAGTAAGGAAAGACTTGTGGCTAGAGGTTTCTATCAGAAAGAGGGAATTAATTCTGAAGAGATAGTTACTCCAAAAAGCAAGGTAGACTTCCTTCAGAGCTATCATAGTAGTTTCTTCGATGATGAAGTAAAGACAAGCCTTCCTTAATGGTATGATTGAGAAAGAGTTTTACATCGAATAGTCATGAGGATTTGAAGTTGAAGATAGATGGAATCAAGTATGCAAGTTGAAGAAGGCCCTCTATGTCCTGAAGCAAGCTCCCAGAGCTTGGTATGGAAGAATAGATAGTTTCCTGATGAGCATGGGCTTTGCCAAGAGTAAATTCGATCCTAACCTTTACTACAAGGTTGTAGAAGATGAACCTGTCATCTTGTCATTATATGTGGATGATTTATTCTTGACAGGGAATGAGAAACAGATTATGGAAATCAAAAAGAAACTAGGAGAAGAATTTGAGATGAAAGACCTTGGGTAATGCATTATTCCTAGGTCTGGAAGTATGGAAAAGTTCAAAAGGAATCTTTCTCAACCAGGGAAAGTATGCAGTAGAGATATTGAAGAGATTCAATATGTTGGAATGCAAAGTCATGTCCACACCCATGGACTCCAACTTGAAGCTATTAGCTGATGACTCATCAGAGTTAGTGGATGTGACTCATTACAGACAAATCATTGGGTCATTGATGTACTTAACAAATTCCAAACCAAACATTTGTTTTGCTGTGAACACCTTAAGTCAATATCTTGTTCAACCAAGATGGGTTCACCTAGTAGCTGCAAAACATGTGATGAGATATCTAAAAGGGACTATAGAATTTGGTTTATACTATGATGGTAGCCATGAGATGCAGATTGGTCTAGAAGTATCTCAGACAGGAAAAGCACATCAGGTAGATACTTTTGGGTCTGCTATGAGTTCATGGTTTAGTAGGAAACAGTCCAGTGTTTCTCTTAGCACGGCTGAAGCAGAATACATAGCAGATTGCTCTGCTAAGTTATGAAGTCATATGGTTTTGGAAGCTGATATCAGGTCTCTTTGACCTGAAGATGGATACTACAATGATTCTATGAGATAACCAGAGTTGTGATGATAGAGAACCCTGTGTTCCATTTTAACACATAGAAATCCAGTATTTCTACATATGAGATAAGATGCAGATGATGATGTTTCAGTATTTCTATACTAAAGATATAGATAATGATGCTTTCAGTATTCACATACTGGAGATACAGATGGTGATAGTTCAGTATTCACATACTGAAGATGTAGATGATGATGGTTTGGATGATGATGTACTGACGAAGCCTCTATCTCGAGTAAAGTTTGAACACTTTCGAGACAAGCTTGGTGTTGTTCGAAAAGACCTTCCTCGAAAGGGGGAGTAGTGATGTTGCAGTGGGATTGTATCATCCCTGGGAACTTTCCCTAAAGTGATCAGGTGACCTCGGTCCTTGAGAATGAAGAGGGATTGCATCATCCTTGGACTTCGGTGAAAAATTTATTCGAAGGTCTCGGCCCCCATGAAAATGGAGGATTGCATCATCCCTGAGCCTCGGTTCAAAATGTATCCGGAGGTCTCGGCCCCCGTGAATGTGGTGGGATTTCATCATCCCTGAAATTCGGTTCAAAATGTATCTGGAGGTCTCGGCCCCCGTGAATGTGGTAGGATTGCATCATCCCTGAACCTTGGTTCAAAATGTATCCGGAGGTCTCGACCCCTGTGAAAGTGGTGGATTGCATCATCCTTGAACCTCAGTTCAAAATTTATTCAGAGGTCTCGGCCCTCGTGAAAGTGGTGGATTGCATCATCCCTGAACCTCGGTTCAAAATGTATCCGGAGGTCTTCACCCCCGTGAAAGTGGTGGGATTGCATCATCCCTGAAACTCGGTTCAAAATGTATTTGGAGATCTCGGTCCTCGTGAATGTGGTAGGATTGTATCATCCTTGAACTTCGGTTCAGAATGGATCCGGTGACTTCGGTACTCGAGAACGTGTGTTGATCCTGTAATTCCTAGAGGAAGGATTGTCTGAGTTCCACATATGTGTTGATCCCGTAATTCCAAAAGGAATGATATTTAGTAACTCCGTAAAGACCTAAATCCTGTAATTGTGAAAGGAAGGATCATTGACTTGATCCCGTAATTCCAATAGGAAGGATTGTTTGAGTTCCACAGATGTGTTGATCCTGTAATTCCAATAGGAAGGATTGTCTGAGTTCTACAAATGTGTTGATCCCATAATTCTGAAAGGAAGGATCGTTAGTAACTCCGTAAAGACCTAAATTCCGTAATTCCAAAAGGAAGGATCATTGGTAACTCCGTAAAGACCGAAATCCCGTAATTTTGAAAGGAAGGACCATTGACTTGATCCTATAATTCCAATAGGAAGGATTGTCTGAGTTCCACAGACGTGTTGATCCCGTAATTCCAATAGGAAGGATTGTCTGAGTTCCACAAATGTGTTGATCCCGTAATTCCGAAAGGAATGATCGTTAGTAACTCCGTAAAGACCTAAATCCCGTAATTCTGAAAGGAAGGATCATTGGTAACTCCATAAAAACCTAAATCTTGTAATTCCGAAAGGAAGGATCATGTTGATGTTTTGATGATGTTGATGTCTTGATGATAATGATGTTTTTATGATGATGATGACATACTGATCGAAAGATCAGTGTATGATGATGATGATGTACTGATCGAAATATCAAAGTATGATGATGATTACGATGTAGTAATCGAAAGATCAGAGCGTGATGATGATGATGTACTGATCAAAAAGATCAAAGCATGATGATGATGTACTGATCGAAAGATCAGAGTATGATGATGATGATGTACTGATCAAAACATGACAATGATGATGTACTAATCGAAATATCAGAGTATGATGATGATGACGTACTAATCAAATGATCAGTATGTGATGATGACAACATACTGATCAAAAGATCAGAATATGTTGATGATGATGCTATTCGAGAATTGAAGTATGTGATGGTGTTGATCACGATGTTACTGATTAGGATATCACGATGTTGCTAATCGAAAGAACAAAATGCTGAAGAAGTTGTTGCTGATCGAAAGATCAAAGTGCTAAAGATGTTGCTGATCAAAATGCTGAAGACATTGTTGCTGATCGAAAGGTCAAAACGCTGAAGATGTTGCTTATCGAAAGGTCAAAGTGCTGAAGATGTTGCTGATGATTGAAAGGTCTAAGTGTTGAAGATGTTGCTGATCGAAAGGTCAAAGTGTTGAAGATGTTGCTGATCGAAAGGTCAAAGTGCTGAAGATGTTGTTGAAGGTGCTGCTGATCAAAAGGTCAAAGTGTTGAAGATGTTGCCGATCAAAAGGTCAAAAGATGCTGATGCTGATCAAAAAGTTGTTGTCATTGAAAACTGAAGATTGAAGATGAAGACTACATAATGTTGAAAAGCTTCCAATGATTTATAGATGTGTTACCCTGATAATGCTAATGATGTCCTCTATCTCTCTCCTACTATTGTTGTTGTTGATGTTGTTGTAGAATACCCTTCTCGTTAAGGGGGAGTGTTGAAATATTGTAACTTCGAAGAATATTCTATATGTATCTTTTGTGGTCCCCAATGGTCCTATGGGGAGAACCACTTGTATTATCTTGTACCCCGATGCTTCTAATCAGAAGAACTAATAAGAGTCATGAGGTTGTCCCCTCTAATTGTAAAGGTGGGTCATTAGCACCCCAGTGTGGTTACTTGAGCCTACGTGTCGAATGAGTTAGTTAAAGTGAACGGATGAATATAAATAGAGGTGTGGTGCTCCTCATTTGAGACACACACTCTCACTTGTGTAGCGCATTAGTGGAGAAGAGAAGTAGCTGGAGAAGGAGGAGGATGAAGCTTTTATCTCCTTGCTGGTTTTATCTTTTATCTTTTTGGGGCATCTATATTGAGGAATTTTTTGCTGGGTTTTTTCCTTTAGGGTTTTCCCAGGATAAATCTTTGTGTTCCTTTTGTATGGTTGTGCTTGTCTATCTTTCATTGATCCTGTTTATATGATTTTGTTATGAAAATGAAATGAAATACTGATGTCTTAGCTAAGCATATGAAAATTTAACAGGTTGACCATAAATTAATTATGAAGAAATTCCACATGTGCTGTGATAAATATTTCCTCCTCATTATCAAGATATCCATCAAGATTAGGTTGATATTCAACCAATAACTTATCATAACGAACAGAACTAGAAACATTTGATACAATGTTAAATGTGTCTCATGATTTCCATCAATAACTTGGATAGCACAATGAGCACAAGATTCTTCCTTAAAAACAGCAGTTGAAAATGTTTCTTTATTTTCAGCACATTCTAAAACCATAGCTTCTTGATTATCTAGTTCTAGTTCAAGTTTATGGGAAGACACATAATTTTGAAAATCATTAGAGAGCTGATGAAGATTGTGAGGAACAATTTCTTTTCTATTTATATCTTCAAGCTCATCATGAAATTCATATTCCTCACAACAATTTTCAAATAAAAACTCATCTAAAAGGTACCTTTTACAATGCTCATGGAATATTGTGTGGAAGTCCTTCAAGGATGAAATGCTGGAAGGAGGAAATGAGAAATACCACTCATGTGCATCACCCTCCAATGAATACATGAACATATTCATATGAACATCCCTGTGGTGTAGATCTAGCATATTCATGCATTCATGGAACTTGATGAGGTGATCTATAGGATTATCTTCTCTCCTTTCTCTGAAGATAGACAAAAAATCTCCCCATTCTGTCATAGTCGGTACTGGATGTGGGAAACCAGGAACTACTAAAAAATTAAAAGGTGCAAACCTACTAGCTAGAATTGCTTCCATGGTCTTTGGCATCGTTTCCCTTGACATCTTGAACCAGTGGAGCCGCCAATATATTTGTTTGTAATGAAGCTGGAGTTGCCAGGTGCATAATTTGCAGCCACTATGTCACCATCCCTCATTCACCATCAAAGGCTGGATATATTCGTTGTCATTTTTTCCAAGGAAGATATCTTCGCTCCTTCATCCCCAACAACGGCGCCAGAAGATGTTATCACTAAAAGATGCATCTTGACTGCATAAGGAGCATGGCTAGTGAATCTTTAAAATTGATTTAATGGGTAACTGATTTGATAGAGTGATGGAGGTATAACCGTACAAATATCAGATTGGGTTTAAAGATCAAACAGTAAGAAATGTATCATTGTAAAATACAGTAATAGGAAAGACTACGAGCATGAATTTATAAAGAATGAACCTGGTTCTGCAATAGGACATTTAAAGGTTGCACATCATTATAAGAATATTGTAATCGATTATAAAGACCACACACAAGATAAAATCATAACTAGATACAATTCATGTATAAAAGCAAAACAGGCTCATGATTATAATAGTTTCAAAGAAGCCATCCTATAAAGAGAAACAGAGTGCATACATGCCCTGATATCATCTCATCCCTTGGCTAGAACCCCCTCTTCCCCTTCTAAAAGCATAGTTTTTAAATAAAAATAACAATGTCTAATTTCCTAAATTGTGGAAAATGAATTCTATCATCTAGCTAAAAATGAATCAAATTAGTTACAAGAAATATCAAACTGTTGTAGCCGATTCCTTCTAATCTTTCCACATTATGGATGAATGTCTCAATTAATGCCACCATATTTTATATGCTTAAAGTATCTGTCTGAATAACTGGGAATAATATTTGATGATGAGCCTAT
This sequence comes from Pseudotsuga menziesii, assembly GCA_001517045.1. NCBI lineage: Eukaryota > Viridiplantae > Streptophyta > Pinopsida > Pinales > Pinaceae > Pseudotsuga > Pseudotsuga menziesii. The sequence continues at coordinate 404,806 of LPNX011158522.1, read as the reverse complement.
GTTGCCAGATGTTCTGATTTTATGCCTCCAAATATGGAAATGACTCAAAGGATGATCTTTATGCCACCAATTCTTCAGATCTGGAACATTCTGTTCAATACTCTATCAGCTAATCATTTTGGGCCTGGAGATATGGAAATAGCCTTTTGACCAATGTAAATGATCTTCCTAGAAAAAATGGATTCGATCCTCTGCCTCTGCATACTTTGCCACTTCAAACTCAAAGTCTCGCTGAAGTTTTTAATGTGGACACACTTTATGTATGAAATTAGCGCACTGATATTCTCTCGCAACATATTTGAAGATAACCCATGAACTATTTGAATCTTGAAGTTTAAAAGTTCAACACATGGAAGCTTTGTTGGCATCTTCGCAATCTGGGTTCATCTCATCAGTTATCTATGAATTTGTATTGGCAAACTTCTAATGGAAATACCATCATTATAGTAAAACATTTTAATCTTGAAACCCACAAAATTTTAAATATGGAATTGGGAATTTTTGACATTAGATGCTTGCTTGGTAAACTTTGACATGCTATATAGAACCCCACTATTTATACTCTCAACACTTTGTATCACTTTCTTGATTATTAATTTTTCACATTCGTTGCCCTCGAGTGCCTTTAAAACTATTCTTTTGTGGCATATGTTCAACAAATATCAGACAAAATTACTTTTTTAACATATTTTAATCAACAACGATCTTGCTCAAGTATGGTGCATGCCATGCTCCATTGTGAACTTCTCCCTTGGCACACGCCTTTGTTTTCTCTCTATGAGAGACGTCTTAGATGTAATGGGCAGTGAAACATGTATCTACGGCCTTCTATTTGTATATGTTCCTCTTGGCAATCTTCAAGACAGTTATCTTTATATTTGAACAAGTTACACAAGAAATTCAAGGCTTTGACCATTTTGATAGCGAAAATCTAAATTTCAATGGGGTAGATTTAGTAACGGCGAACAATACATGTTATGCAGCGCAGCATTGAATGCACTGGCCGCTGCGCTGCATACCGTCGGATCTCAGTATGCCTGGCATCCGATGGTATGCAGCGCAGCCGCCAGTGCATTCAATGCTGCGCTGCATAACATGTATTGCTCGCCTACTTCATTTGTATGTATGGTTTCAGCACAACCTTTTTTTCCGTGTCTTCGGATCATTGAATTTTGACGTTGTATATGTATTAATTCATGTGATCTACATATAATTTTGTGATTTCACACATGACCAACTGTTATTTGATAGGTGTCATTAATTCATCCTTGGCTGCACATATTTCAATCTATCACTTCACACAAATTCGACATATTCAATGCAATGTTGTTCCTCAAACTATAAACTGTCATGTACTCACAATATTTTTATTAGTTGTTCATCATTAATGCTTCTTCGATTTTGCGTCCCTTCACTAGCTTTGGACTGTGCAAGATTGGATCTCTCGATCTATTTAAATACAACTTGGTCATGCACTACAACCATCGGGTCTTTTATTTTGATTTTGATTTCTTCCGTTGCGATGGTCGGTTCCCTTCAACAAGTTTATGTTATCGTTGTTGTTTATGTTATCGTTGTTCTGAAATAGTGGAATCTCAACGGAAAGATATTGTAGAAATTAGGAGCATACTAGATCGTTTGATTTCCCATATTGAAGAAGATGATATCTAAATACGGTATGGTTAGGCACAGATAAATGTATAGCATGTTGGGGATATGGATTCCTTAAAGAGTAAAGTGAATCAAACTACAGATCTAAAAGAGATTAATCTACTATAGTTTATTGAAAAAACATCCAACGAACATGCTTGCATTCAGACTCCCAATTTTGATTTTCACCTTTATCTATTTCTATTGATACCGAACTTTGTCTTCCGTAGTTGATTTCTATCTATTAATGACTTTGATTTTCTACATCAATCAATTGGTTGTACAATTTATGACAGTTCAACATAATTTTTGCATACAAATGAACATATGCAAATTTTCTTTCAAAATCACATTAATGAGATAATCAACTTTACATGCTTAACTGCAACACTTCACTAACTTAGTCCTTAAATTCGTAATGAATATCATGTTGAATTCAAGGTTCTTAATTAACCTTTTAATGGTCAAGAATTACTTGCTACTTCAATAGTACTCGCATGCATGTGATATTTTCTTGACCCATGCTCAAATTTTCTTTGACTTTGTACAGGACACCTTTCCTCTTTTCTCTATGCTTTCTTGTAGTGTTACATGAAATTATTCTTTTTGGTTGTGTTGGAATATAATCCGTCAGGATTATACGTTAGTGTACATAATAGGAGTATGAATAGTTACATAAGAAGGTGAAAAGGCTGATGAAGCTCAACCACCATATGAAATGTATAAATGTATGCATTAGCCATGAATAGAATTGAATCGAGAGTTATTACCTATCAGTGGTATCAGAGCTGCCTGTCATAACTCCTGCCTGCATGCCTACCATTCTGCCTGCCAGACCTCCATTCTTCCCTTTGTCAATTTCTTTCAGACTGCCTGCCCATAGTCAGTCTGTCTCTGCGTGCGTTTCTCTTCTCCCAGCCTGCGCGCATTCATGTATGCGTTATTCACATGAGTAATTCAGCCAGCGTTAAGGAATGTTTTGAGTGTCTTGTTGATTGCAGTCATTACCATGCTGTGCGTTGAGCGAGCCTTTCCCTTCTCTTACCCAAGAGCTACCTACAATTCTCCATCTCCCTATACTCATGCATAGTCTGTATTTCGAGTTCTCTCAGTCCATAATCTTTTGCATTCAAGGTGTGGAGGGTTCCTCCACCCACAATTTTGAATTGCGCGAGATTTGGGTCCAATCTTGGAGTGCCGCAAGCCAATCTCTTGACTGAACTCATGAAGATTGAAGAGACTGTGGCTGCGACTTCTAGAAAAGAAGAGTCCAGGTTGTGTCATATAACCTTCGTGTTAAAGATGGATTTTGTGGACAACAGATTGATGTCGGAGTTTATTTTTGTCAATTCGAATTCCAGAGGTGAATGTGGCTGTGGAGAATCATTTATGACATAGCCACGGATATTAAGCTGTTATAATTGTCTTTTTTTAATTATAGTCGGGAGGGAGGATTATCAAATAATGTCACGTTGTTTTCTAAAGGTGCCTTCAAGAGAGGGAAATGAAAGGCCCTTTCATCAAGCGATTCTTTGAATGGAGAAAGGGCGGCCTCTTCTCCAATGCATAAAAGATGACTGCGATTTCTGCGAGCTACGAACCTTATTCATTCCAGCATGGGCTCTTCTAATTGAGTGTGGGCTCTTCTAATTGAGAGTTGTGCCTCTCCCTCACCATCACCTATGTGAGGACTGTAATGTACATCTGCGTAACCTGTGTGAGGACTGTATATCTCAGCATATTTTCTTTGTTGTGTATTTGATGGATCGTGACTGCTATTTGCTGCGTTGTTGAAAAGAGAATTACTGTTTTGAAGACTCCCTCCGTCAAAAGATTGTTGATGGAACGCGTGAAGGCGTGAAGATCAAGTTTGAACGTGAGTATTCAGCTGCGTGGAGACTCCATTGAATGATATATACTGCTGTGTGAAAGAGCGTGGAGGTAAAACGTTTTGTTCGTTGAAATACAAAAACCCTAATTTCTGCCCTAAATCTATGTGTTGGAGATTGAATGAAAGCTGCCTGCGTGAATACCGGTGAGAAGACCGTGCGATGAACACAGCTCACGCATATTTATTTGTTTGAAGACTGAACTTGTGAATTGCTGAGAGAGCTCGTTGAAAGAATCACGCTAGTGGAGAGCGTGGGCTCTTCTAATTGAGCGTGGACTGCATTTTGCGTTGGTTGAAGGAGCTGCCTGCTTTGAAGGAGCTTCCGTTCTTTAACTGCGTGGAGGTAAACTATTGGAGTTGTAATGGTTTGTGATCGTTGGGCTACACAAAACCTAATTTTTCCCTAATTTTGTGCATAAATTCTGCAAACATTTTCATTTGTGTTGAGTGAAATAGGCCCGTGAATGCTGTGTATAAGTCATGAATGGTGAGGCTATTGTATGAGCCTGAGATTGTTGAGTATGAGTTATGCTGCGTATTGAACATGCCTATGATTGTGGAGTATATATGCATTGAGTATATATGCGCTTGTTGAGTATATATGTTGCGTGGAGTCTGTAATTTTCATTCATGTTGCTGGTGTATATGATATATTGGAAACTCCATTGAATAATACATGCTGCTGTCTACTTCCTGAATTGTTGCAAGTTCTTGAAGCTGCTTGAATATTAAAGATGCATTAGTTCTTTGAAGACTCTCCCTCATCACAAAGATTGATGGTGGAACACTTGAAGCTGTGAAGACTGAGCTTGAACGTGAGTGAAGAACCTCATGCCTATATTTAGCTGCCTAGAACTGGTTATTTTTGGAGTGGTGCTGCAAGATATTGTATTGATGTATTTTTCATCTTCGATGAATATTTGAAATGTATTGTTTATATAATAACACTCTAGAATAAATGATATAGAGTTGCAAAATTAAATATAGAGCAGCTGCAATATTGTTTTGATAAGCCTGTAGAATTAGTTTTGATAGGCTGCAAAATCATATTGTAATTTGTAAAGGAGCAGGAATCTAAACCTGCATCCCATATCTTTTTCTAAGCATTCTGTAAGTTACAGTTTCCAGATTAGAGATGCACTCTTTGGCATCTATTATTGGTGCTGCCCTTGCTGGCAAAGACCAATCCAATGACCATCCCAAAGGAGAAAGCAGCAACAGAGGCAGAGGAAGAAGAAACAACTCTAGCAAAAGATCAGATTTGCAGTGCAAGCGTTGTGGAAAGACTGGACACACAGCAGATCATTGTTGGGCTTCATGGGACTCCATCAAAGACAGACATAACCAGAAGAAAGATGACAATAAAAACCAAGATGCTAGTAAACCTTCTGATTCTGCTCATTGTATTGTTGCACATTGTAATCTTGGTATTAATGAAATGACTTCACTTTCATCTTACACAGAATGTTGGCTACTTGATACTGGTGCAACATCACACATGACTTTTAGAAAAGATTGTTTTGAAGAACTTAATGAAACAATAAATGGCATAGTTTACTTTGCAGATAAGTCAAGTCTTAAACCAAAGGGAATGGGCACCATTCGACTGAAGATGCCTGGATTCCCTGATTTCTTGTTGAAGAATGTTATTTATCTTCCAGAGTTGCAGAGAATCCTACTGTCCTTGGTGGAGATTCGACAGCGAGGCCATTCCATCCACATGTTTGATGGAATCGTAGAAATAAGAAAGTCCTCTGACAACCAAGTCATCATGACTGGATACGAAGATGGGAATCTGCTGAAGCTAAAAAGTTCATCTGCAAGAGTTTAGAACTATGCCTACCTCTCTCAGCATGGAGAAGGTAATTTGTCATCTAGTTCATTGTGGCATGCAAGATTTGGTCATCTAAATTATAACAGTCTTCGTTTGTTGAGAAAGAATGGTGTACTTGGTTTTCCCACCATTCCCAAAGAGAAGAACAAATGTGATGCATGTATATTAGGGAAACATAGTAAGCTGCCATTCCATGAATCTAATTTCAGAGCAAGTAGGAAATTAGAATTAGTGCATTCTGATTTATGTGGCCCAATGCCAACTCCTTCTACTCATGGGAATAAGTATTTTATGACCTTTGTTGATGACTACTCAAGAATGTGTTGGAATTACTGTTTAAAAACAAAAGCAGAAGCATTTCAAACATTCAAAGACTTTCATGCATTGATAGAAAAACAAGCACAATAAAAAATTGGTACACTTCGTACTGATAATGGGAAAGAATACACTTCAAATGCTTTTGAAGATTATCTTTGCCAACATGGAATTGCACATCAGACTACAGTTCCCTACAATCCTCAACAAAACGGTGTAACAGAAAGAATGAACAGAACCATAATGAATATGGTTCACTCAATGATGTTTTTTGAGAATGTAAAACTAATGTTTTGGGGTGATGTAGTAAAATGTGTAGCCTATTTGAGAAACAGAAGTCCCTCAAATGATCTTGATAACAAGACTCCACATGAAATGTGGTTTGGCCATCTCCCTTTAGTTAGGCATCTCAGAGTTTTTGGTTCCACCTGTTATGCCTTGATTCCAAAGGAGCAAAGAAACAAGCTTGGTGCTCGAAGCATAAAATGCATTTTCCTGGGGTACGAAGAATACTCCAAGGCATACCGTCTGTATGATGAGATAAACAAGAAGTTTGTTATTTCCAGAGGTGTCATTTTTCTTGAAACTAATAAAAATGACCAGTCCATTGAGAGACAGCTTGATCATTTGGAAAAATATCCTCATCCAACGAAATATTCTGAAAATGAATATGAAATTCCAAACCTTGAAGGGGGGATTCCTATTCTGGATCAACCTTTGGAATTTCCATATGAATCACCAACTCCCCCGCATGAAGAAGTTCCTGCTACTTCACCTGAACAAGAGGTTCAACTGGATGATGTGATTGAGAGAATTGGAAGACTCTCAATCAATGATGAAGCACCACCAGCTGATCAACCAGGACCATCACGGAAGATTCCTAAATGGTCCACAAATACACTTGAAAGTGTCCATCCGAATGAAGTTGGAAAGATGGGAACGAGAAGTTCGAAAAGACATGAAGATGAAGGAGAAGCAGATAATTCAGGTGATGACATGGATGTATCATTTGATTGTGAATTTAATTTATCTGCTAACTTTGAACCACCTTCCTTTGAAGAAGCCACTACTCGAGTTGAGTGGAAAGAAGCTATGCAGAATGAGTATGATGCACTCATGAAGAATGGAACTTGGAAGCTGGTTGACCCTCCAGTTGGAACCAAACCAATTGGATGCAAGTGGGTGTACAAGAACAAATACAGATCAGATGGCTCACTTGACAAGCACAAAGCGAGGCTTGTAGCAAAAGGCTATGCACAGAAGGAAGGAATTGACTATGAAGAAACATTTTCTCCTACAGCAAAATGGGCTACCATCCGAACCTTACTCTCTTTAGCTGCTCAGAAAGGGTGGAAAGTTCATCAAATGGATGTGAAGACTGCTTTCTTCAATGGAGACTTGAAAGAGAATGTCTTCATGTCTCAACCATAAGGCTTTGTTGTGAAAGGAAAAGAACAAAAGGTATGCAAGCTTGTCAAATCCTTGTATGGCCTAAAACAAGCGGCTCACGCATGGTATGAAAAATTAACCGAGCATCTTTTGAAGTTAAATTTTGAACATTTTGATCTTGATGATGCAACACTGTTTATAAAGAAAGTTGGAAGATCTGTTGTGTATCTTGTGGTGTATGTAGATGATCTTTTGATGACAGGGAACAATGAGAGCTATATAGCATCCATAAAGAAAGATTTGAAAAAGATCTTTGAAATGACAGATATGGGACATCTCCACTATTTCTTAGGAATTGAAGTCACTCAACATCCTAAGTACATATTCCTATCTCAGAAAAAAATATGTTGGAGAAATACTAAACAAATTTTGCATGACAGAATGCAACCCTATCTCTAATCCAATGGAACAGAAAATGAATCTCACATCAAGCGAAGGAAAATAATTTGAGGATGCGACCAAGTATCGACAACTTGTAGGAAGTCTTATCTACCTTACTACAACTAGACCAGATATTTCTTATGTTGTTGGCATACTTTCAAGGTTCATGCATAAACCTTGTGAAGGACACTGGTCAGCTGCAAAAAGAGTTCTAAGATACTTGAAGGGGACTCAAGACGTTGGACTCAAGTACTCTAAAGTAGATGACTTCAAACTTATTGGGTACTCAGACTCAGATTTCGATGGCAATAAGGAGACAGGAGTATCAACTTCTGGATACACTATGAGTCTTGGATCAGCAACTGTCTCATGGAGATCACACAAACAGTCAGTTCCGGCAGATTCAACAACAGAAGCAGAATATGTGGCTGCAGCTGAAGCAACGAAATAAATAGTATGGCTTAGGAAGATACTTGAAGATTTGCAAGAAAAACAAGAGAACTCCACTCCATTATTGGTCGACAATACTTCTGCCATCAAGCTGGCTAAGAATCCCAGATTCCATGATCGAACCAAACACATCAACACAAAGTATCATTTGAATCAACATCATGTAGAGGCCAAGACAGTCCATCTTTGACATTGTTCCACAAATGATCAAGTTGCAGACATCTTCACCAAAGCGCTTGGACGAGAAAAGTTTGAAAGATTCAGAAACATGCTCGGACTTACTAACACCCCTTCGGATTAAGGGGGGGATTGTTGGAATATAATTCGTCAGGATTATACGTTAGTGTACATAATAGGAATATGAACAGTTACATAAGAAGGTGAAAAGGCTGATGAAGCTCAACCACCATATGAAATGTATAAATGTATGCATTAGCCATGAATAGAATTGAATCGGGAGTTATTACCTATCAGGTTGCTCCACTTTCCTTGAATAGTTTTGAGCCTTATTTCCAAATCCTTCATACATATAACACCTTATAGTATGGAAATATTTTTCTACATGGAAAACATAATTATATCTCAAGCATCTCACCGTACAAAACATACTTTTGTAACTAAAATGAATTTCATACCTAAGTTCAAATTGTTCTATAGATATATCGAACTTCTTCTAAGTGCATCTTGTTGATTTGGAATAAAATCATCATTTTTGACACAGATTTTGTCACATGTCCCTTCATAACCAAGATCTACTTTATTGTCCAAGGACTTCTAGTTACATAGTATTTCATCCATAATTGTTGAGTTTTTGTTGAATTTTGTTTGACTTTCTGTGTCAAGACACATTTATCCTCCTTTTTTATTTGTGCAAATCATTTCACTTTTCAAATGTAAATTCTCCCTTTCCTTTTGCACAATTCTTTTTTCTAGCGAGTCATTCTTCTCATCTGCTACTTTCAGATACTTTATCACAATAAAAATATTCTCTTAAATTCTATTGATCTTGATTTGTGCACAATCCAGGTGTTCTTCAAACTCATTTTCTTTGTCGCTCATTTGTATTTATAATGCTTCTTGTATGACCTTGGTTTCCTTGTCTTATTCTTCTTCTTTTTTCAACTGTTCCGTTAGTGCCTTATTATTTTTCCTTGACTTCTTTTATTCTTCTAATACACTGATTATCTCCCCTTCCCAATCGATCTTTGCATTCTCTTCAGCTTCAAATTTAGAGTTTTATTTTGTTCTGCTTGATTTCTCTTATGTTTCATATTTTGATGAAGACATACAAATTCCATTATAAAAACATTTATTTTCTCCATACTTCTTTATTTCTGTTTCACTTCATACATTGGATGTGACATGTAAATTCCATTGTAAGACCACTTTTTTAATGGTTTTGATGTGATTTCGCATGTTCCTTTAACCATTGATCCTTTCATAGATGTTTTGTTATTTACATCTTCTGATTTTTCATATTGGATTAATTCCATAAACATCACTTCTATTGAATTATCATGGTTGTCCTACTCCTATAATGAGTTGTTGTCCTCTATGGAATATAAGATCTTCTTTTTCTTGGGAATTTTCTTCTTTCTATCTACTTTGTTGTTCTAATACACATTTCTTTGTTCTTGATAGTCTAATTCTTCATCATTGTCACCATTTTTTCCCTTAAAAGTACATTTGGCAGAAAAATGACCTATTCTACAACATTTGAAACATTAAAAGGGAGACTTACCTTATACTTGCCACATCCTTTTTTATCTTTCTTGCAAAATTTTCTTCTTCTTCATATGATATGTCAGATGACTCAGATTTGTGGCCTTAAAAGCATCTTATTTTCTAGAATCATTTTCTTTTTCCATTCTCATTTCATACGCTATGAGAATCCCATGTAATTAATCCTTTGTTAGTTCATCTAGATTATTTCTATCTTCTAGAATTGATACTTTTGAGTTAAAACAAGGTGGAAAGGTTCTCAATATTTTTTGCACAACCATCTCTTCTTCTAAGGTTGTCCCCAATCCTTTGATGGAACTCACATTTTTTCTTAACTCTGAGAAAGTTGGTTGCAATATTCTCTTCTTCCTTGATTTGTAGTGTTTCAAACTACACTAAAAAGGTATGTAACTTTTCCTTTTAAAATTTTTTCATATCCCTCATAGATGTTCTTCAGATTATCCCAAATCTCCTTGGTTGAAGTGCATTGCATGACCTTAGTAAATTCAGCATATGCCATCCCACAAAATATTTCATTTCTTGCTTTTGAATTATACTCATATATTCTTATATCTGCAATTTCAAATTGAGTTATTTCAGGATTCGTGTAGAAATTTACTATTGACTTCTAGATATCTACGCTATGAGACTATAAATATACCTTCATTCTTATTCTCCAGAAGATGTAATTTGAGCCATCGAACCGTGGTGCTTTATCAATGGACAATGGTTTTTGCTTGTCCATTTCTATGCAAGGATTGATGTTTAAGTGGTAAAATTGTTACTGAAGACACCCATTATGATACCAATTGTTGGAATTATTATCTATTGAGAGGGGGGATGAATCAATATGTTGTGTATATTATAGTATTATTCACTTTCACACAATTTGAGTATTTAAAAACTTTTGTGTAGAAATAATAAAGGGCATAGTTGTGCACAAAACATGTAGAAATAACTTTATATAAAAGTATATCTAAATATAAAATGACTACATATGTGAGAGATAACAATATCCAATTATGATCACTAACTCACTCAGGCGCCAACCTGATTTGCAAGTATCAAACTATTGATTACAAGAATCGACCTATAAAGAATTATTTCTATGCAAGCACCAACTTACTAAACTTTAGGCACCAGCCTGAATAGATATATATCCATTTTTTGTAATATCCAACTCGCAATGTTCAAGCACCAACCTATTGGATATCGATATCTTTGTTTTTGTTTTGCAACTGAATGGAATCCCCAACTCCTAATTATATTTACCATCACTAATTGGAAGGAGGATACAACCACCTGATTGTTTTACAATTATTTTACCAACTCCAACTAGAAAGGAATCTACGACTCCCTGATTGCCTTACCAACTCCAACTCCCTAATTGTTTTACCAGCACCAACTAGAAGGAAGTTGTGATTCCCCTTCCTTGCCCCTTCCTTCCTCCCTAATAAGAATATTTGTGTATCAAAAGAAAACTAAAAAATACAATTACCTTTCTATTATTTGTGAATTTACGATCTATGATTTCTATATCTTCTCTGGTACATGTCTTATCCTTCTATTATCTACATCACAATAATCTACTATCTATGGCTATATTTTCTTTAAAAATTCCACAACTTGCAAACTTCATATATATGTCTTCATGCAACACTCTGTCACTTTTGTGATTGTGCAATCTACGTCATTCACTATGTATTTTTTCATACATCCTAATTTCATGTATCCTTCTAATTTGTGCACTTCATGCTATTCATCTTCTTCATTTTCATGCAATTCAACTTTGATGTATAAAATTCTTCTGTGACCACTAATCAATGAGCTATTGATACCCCAAAAATTATAAGCTTTCCCAATAAAAATATCATATCTTCTTCACGCTTCTAGTCACAATCTTACAACAATGCTTCCATCTCTTGCTTATTTATACTCTTTGTAGTTCAAGAGATGTGTCCACAAGTTGAAATTCCTTTCACTCAATGTCGCCCCAACTTGCTTTCTTCTTCACCAAGGTAATCATCGTATTTTATACTACATTGGCATGTATCCTTGGATAATTTAACTTTGCATGTGTTTTTTGCACTAACTCCCATTGACTTGGTGATATTTGTGAATATGTGTCCCATGTCTTGGTGGGATTTGTGCACTTCCTAACTTTCCACATTTCTTCTCTATGTATTTCTTTAAAATAGGTTTGTACATAGAGAGGTTTTTCTAGATAGATTCACACACTTCCATTTCTTCCGAATTCAAGTTACCCATGTCATATGTTTGACATATGACTCATATTATTTCTTCATTAAACTTGATGGTTTGTTTTTTGATGTCAAACCTTAATCATACTATTTGGTGCATCCCTTCAAACCAATATCAAGTCAAAGGTTCAATAATTGTTGGTCAAATTCATTGTCAATGAGGGTGTGTCCACTTGTGTCATGTCCATAAATGTTTGTAAATGACCAGGATCCACAAATATTTACCCTTCTACTATCAATATATGATCCTACATTGGTTGTCCTTCACAGCCACAAGGCCTTTACAATAATGTCCCTATTGAACTAGGAAGCTATATAATCATTGTCTTGATTCGTAAGTCATTTATGCAGAATTAGACGATAACATACTCTTAGGATGTGGTTACATGTATGCTATGAAGAAGAATTGGTATTATATAGAAAAATTACAATCATAGAGAGATAAGTCACACAATGACACAATATTAATATATAAATATCATAATATTTCCTTGGTTATCATTTGGTATAGTCCTGACACATATGACCATGCAACCTTTAGAGAGAACCTCTCCAAAAACCAATTGATACCCTTTACCAGGATTTCAATTTCCTTTATAGAGGTGGATATTTTATTGATAATACTTTGTTAGAACATCAAACCTCCTAGTACCATGGTAACATACCACATAGGACACACCTTCATTTTTTTTCACTTATGTTTCATAGTCCAAACCTTGGTTATGTTGGTCTCCTAAGGTATTTGGGGATTTTGGACTCACTAATGAACCCATGAACCCTTATGAATGAGATCTCAGTCCTTGGGGTTCTCCCACTCCTTAACATAGGGAAATGGTTTGACCAGAGGCACACATGCATTATATTTGAGTGTTTTTTTTCTCTTTTGGACCATTAAGTATTGCCTAGAGCTACTCACACTCACCCATGCACTCCAGAAATCCTATAATACCATTATTTATGTCATATCATGGTTCACCCTCATTCACATGGCCAATAGTGACTGTTTGAGGTGGTTTGGGAGCTCATTGGTCCACCTAGGGGGGTTTGAGGTCCAATATAATCCCACCACAAGTATGTATCCAATTTTCCACCAAATTATAATGATATTATCCTATTTTATTATAATTATGTTCCATACATATTTACATGTTGTACAATAATAGAAACTTCAGTTATTGAAACCACTCCTATGTGTTAACTTTTCTCTTTTCACTGTTTTTCTGCAGAATTTATGAAATTATTGAGTTGTGAGGATTCTCTTAGCTCATAGATATTGTTTTGAATCATATTTTCACATGGTATCAGATCTTTTTGGATCTATAATTTGAATTCATAGAGTTTGAGTTTTTAGAAAAAATTGAGTGTTTGCATTGCAGGTAGTTCCAATGTCTTTGTCTCTCGGTGTGCAAGCAGAAATGGAGAAAAATCATATATTCATTAACCTATTAAACTATTTTGAATGGAAGGCTAAAATATTTATCCATTTGAGGTAGAAAGGACTCTACAGAGGAACCATGGGAACAAAGAACGATCCCAACTTTTCTATGGAAAAATCCAAGTATTTCAACAGATTGGATGAAGCATGTGGGATGCTTTATCTCAGTATTTCAAGGGATATTTCATTTCATGTAGACAATATAACAACATAAATTGAGGTGTGGCTCAATTTTGAGTCACTTTTTGGGAATACTGATGAGATGAGAGGACACCAAATCGAAAATGAGTTGATCACATTGAGCCCAATTCACTTTGAGATGATCCAAGATTTCTTCACCAAGTTCAAATCCTTGGTAATTCAACAGAAATAGTGTGGCATTGAAAATAAGGAATAGAAACTGATCTTGTCCATTCTTTCAAATTTAGACCCTGAGTACTTTGTGTTTGTCGCAACATTCCATTGAGGCAAGATAAAAGTTCGAAATTGGAGAATTCCTTCCCTGGAAGACTTCATGGAGCATTTTACTCAAGAATAAGACAAATTGGTTCAAATGGGTACCATGAAATCCACCAAGGATCAATCCCTTTCTACATGTGTTTCAAATAAATCTAAATGCAAGAAGAAAGAAAAGGATTCGAAGCAGGAGAAGCCCAAATACATTGATGGGGGTTCGAATCCTAGCAAGGACAAAGAGAAGAAGTAAGAGAAGACAAAATCATATTTTTTTCACAAAGGATGCAATATACATAGTGCATGCATGAAGAAAAATATTGACATGATGACACAACTCCTTGAGAATAACAACATCCCCATGCCAGAAGGCTCAAGGAATAAACAGGGAGGTTCAAATTCAGAGAACAAGGATAGATGCCATGCATTGGTTGTTGGATCTTCTACTCTTCCTCCTTCATAATATGCTCAAGTGCCTCAACGCACATGGATTCCATACAAGACTCCTTCTCAAGCTTACATCCATAAAGTGGTCCATCCATTCTCATGGGTGATGAATCTGAGATCCCATCGAAAGGGATTGGTAGGATCGACATTGACAATGGGTACTTCAACAATGTGTTGTATGTTCCTAATCTTAAAGAATACCTACTCTATGTCTATAAAATGACATATATAGGTTCATCTAAGAGACTAACATTTACTCAAGAATATGTGGAAATATCATAAATTTCTACAATCCAAGTGGTTACAGTGGGTATTGCAGATCATGAGTCGAGGATGTACATATTTTCACACTTTCTTCCTTAATCACAAGGGTGTTAGGATTATTAATCCTCCCTTGTACAATTTGGTCATATGTCTAAATCGGGATTCATTTCTAAATCGGGAGTCCATCCAGTCTATTTATATTCATTAAAACCATTGGGTCCACTTGGCCTTATTGGGGCACATGTTTCAGTTACTAAAATGTGGGGAACACTAATTGAGGCTCACTACCACGATTACACTTGATTGCATCAGTTTAGGAGCCTCCTAGACCAATCCATACAATTTAGGAGCCACTGGGAGTGCTGAAACCAACCAAGGTCAGTTTAGTTCAGTTGATGACTGGTTAAGCTAAGTTAGGAGTTAGTTACATTCAGTTCTAGTCCTCTACATTCAGTTAGCACTAGGTTTACTTGAATGAACTCAGGAGGGGTGCATTTCTCACCTACCACAGTCAGTTAACCTTAGTCAACACTGAATGTAACACTTGAGTTGTGTTTTATAANGTTAACTATTGAGTCCTCCGATAGTGATTTAGACAAGGTCTTGGTTACCTACAGTCAAGTAGAGTCTAATCAATTCAAATTTCCTCATGTGGATTCGAATTGCTTGTGGCTGTTAAAGCCATTGTACTTCATTGTAATTATCTATCTAATTACTCTTTGATTAATGAAAAGCATTCACAGATGCAAGCCATTTTTGCACTGTTTCATTCTTCAATAACTAAGTAAATTGTTTGATCTATCATGTGAGTTATGTGTTTGTCCATATATCTATGTGCTCAATTTAATATGGTATCAGAGCCTCGGTGGACAAGGCACTTCTCCTCCTCAGATCTCCCACTGGATCATTTTTTGAGCAAAATTGCTCCTTCCAGCACTGCACCAGAAGCGGAGAATTTACCACTTAATACCCCAAGCAAAGGAATTGTTGATCAAACTTACTTGATTAACTAAGCTGGGTGTGAAGAAAATTCCAAAAGTGCAGGATGTCTGACCTTACGGTGCCTTTTTTTGTTTTGCAGGTACAACTTCGAAATGAATTCATTAGTTCCTCTTCTCATCCGATCCTCAGACTATTATGAATGGAAGGTGAAGATGATTGTATTTCTAAATATAGAATATCTCTTTTGGGTTTCTGATGGATTTGGTAGAAATTATTTTGAGAGTGAAAATGACTGGCTAAATGCAAAGGATGCAGCTTTTGAAATAATGAAACTGGCTCTTTCTCCTAGCTTGCGCTACCTCAGTAGATCTATTAAAGATCCATAGGAACTCTGGACAAGATTGGAAAGAACCTTTGGAATGATTGATGAGGATCATAATAGCACTTTGGAGAGTACATACAGAACCATAAGCATCCTTGATCCAAAAATATCGGTGTCCACTCTCTTTAATGAAGTTGTTCAAGATGAAGAAGAAGCAGAAGCTTCTACACAGTCAATTCGAATTGAAGACAGTCTCCATGCAGTGAATCCTTCTCCTGATGCTCCAGAAGTTTATGAGATCTCTGATATATCATCTCCTCATATTTCTGAAATAGAATAATACATTCGAATCTCTGATATTGAAGAAAAATACTGCTGCACTTCCATGCAAACATTCATCGGTGATTTTCCTTTGAATTCTGTGCAAAATTTACCAGTAATTGCTTCCGAAAGTGAAGAGAAATTTGATTTTTATCCCTCTAATGTTGCTGATGGTGTGAAAATATGTGATACCTTGGATATTTTGGAAGAAATATCATATTACCAGAGTGATCCATTCACTCCCCATGATCTAGTTTTTCCAGCAAATTCTTGCAGGATTGCATGCACCAAAATTCAGAATTTTGAAGAAGAAGAAAACTATGCATCCACCGTATCGGTTAACCATTTATTTGAATATGATATTAATATTATTTAGATATGATCTGATATTTCTTGGTTTAATATATCAAATTCAAAATATTTCAGTACTACTTGTAGCTATTCTCATCAACAGTGTGAAGAAACAAGTACTGCAAGTCTCCTACAAAATTGCTGCTGGGGATTTGATTCCATTTCACAGTTTTGGATCTGTTTTGAACCTATTTAGATATGATTTAATTTATGATATAATATTATTTGTTTCATATTTTAAAATACAAGATATTTCATTCATGCTTGTAGATGCTCTCACCAATTGCGGTGTGAAAAATCAAGTACCGCACTTTCTCTTCAAAATTGCTGATGGGGATTTGGTGTTAGTTTCCTCATATGAGGTTGCTGATATTTTATTATGTGATTAATTACCTATTTCAGAAGATATATAAGACTATGGAGCTCAAGCATTCACTCTCAACAGTCCCAGTGCTTCTCTACCATTGATCACATGCTCATCTCCTCACAGAACCGGTAAAGAGGAAGATTTTCTGCATCCGCCTGGACACTTGCTCCTAACACTTGGGGCTGTTCTTACCACTCATGGTTTTCTATTCATGGATGAAACATATCAGTTTCTTGAGTGTTCTTCACATGTTCTAAATCCTCAAGAACCTTTTCTCACTTATTAGTTGACTTCAGTTGCTCTACATGGGTCCAGTCTTCATCCGGCAGTTGTCTATATTTCTGATTTAGTTGAGCATATCATTCTTCTTCAAAAGAGGAAGATTCCTCTAGACATAATAATGGAGAGGTTCACATGCCAGGCCCCACGATACCTATGCATAGAAGAACCAAATTGATCCTGATTCTACTTGCTTAATTAGAGGGGGGGAGGGGGGGTTTCCCATGTGGTTTTTCCCTAGCACCTTCTTTTTGAGAAGTTATTTTACTTTACTTGATGTATTAGTTACTAGGTCCCATAGATTTTCCAAGTTAGCATTCATGGGGGGTGTTAGGATTATTAATCCTCCCTTATCCAATTTGGTCATATGTCTAAATCGGGAGTCCATCCAATATATTTATAGTCATTAACACCATTGGGTCCACTTGGCCTAATTGGTGCACACGTTTCAGTTACTAAAATGTGGGGAACACTAATTGAGGCTCACGGCTAGTGATTGCACTTGATTGCATCAGTTTAGGAGCCTCCTAGACCAATCCCTACAACTTAGGAGCCACTAGGAGTGCCGACACCAACCAAGGTCAGTTCAGTTTAGTTGATGACTGGTTAAGCTAAGTTAGGAGTCAGTTACATTCAGTTCTAGTCCTCTACATTTAGTTAGCTCTAGGTTTACTTGACTAAACTCAGGAGCGGTGCATTTCTCACCTACCACAGTCAGTTAGGCTTAGTCAACACTAAATGTAACACTTGAGTGTGTTTTAGAACTCCGATGAACTCTGATTATGGTTTAGACAAGGTTAGTTAACTATTGAGTCCTCCGATAGTGATTTAGACAAGGTCTTATTTACCTACAATCAAGTAGAGTCTAATCAATTTGAATTTCCTCATGTGGATTCAAATTGCTTGTGGCTATTAAAGCCATTGTACTTCATTGTAATTATCTATCTAATTACTCTTTGATTAATGAAAAGCATTCATAGCTGCAAGCCATTTTTGCACTGTTTCATTCTTCAATAACTAAGTAAATTGTGTGATCTATCATGTGAGTTGTGTGTTTGTCCATAGATATATGTGATCTATGTGTGGTTATAGTGGGTATTGCGGATCATGAGTCAAGGATGTACATGTTTTCACACTTTCTTCCTTAATCATAAGGGAATGCACTCCTGTCGCATGCCAATGATACAAGAAATA
The DNA here is from genome assembly GCA_001517045.1 of Pseudotsuga menziesii. NCBI lineage: Eukaryota > Viridiplantae > Streptophyta > Pinopsida > Pinales > Pinaceae > Pseudotsuga > Pseudotsuga menziesii. Next base: position 386,478 of record LPNX011158522.1, on the reverse strand, counting down.
TATGGGATGATAGGTTTGGAAACCTAAAATATATATATATTCAATCATTGAGAAAAGAAAACATGGTTGAAGGGATTTCGAGCATCAATGTAACACCCCGGTTTTGACCCCGTTGCATTAAATGGACATGATGTATATATTGTAATGAATCATGGTGTGGAGCCAAAGGCAAAAGCCCCACCATCGATTTGGTTGTGTTATGTTTGGTGATTGGAATCGTTGCCGATGGTATATTGTGATATATGGCACATATTAGTTTCAGCATCATGTAAATATGAATCTTTAATTAAATGAACCCAACCAGCTATGCTCACTGCAACCATAATGAAAAGGGCATGATTTTCCTAAGGATAAGGGGGGGGGGGATTATCAAACTTTGAACCCATGGGGAAAAATCCATGTGTAATCTACTAAACCCTGTTTGATTTTCCCATCTTTCCTTGTCTTATCCAACTACCATTTTAATGCTCTACAAAGTAGTTGAGGCAGTTATGGCCGGGGACTGGAGTGTGGTAGGACTATCAGTCCTTGCCCACATGCACACTCCACCAACAGGTTGACCCTCACATTTTGGAAAACCACCACCACCATCACTCCATGGGAGACTCCCCATTCACTCCACTCTCGTGACTACACCATTCTCTCCATCATCTATTTATCCTCATGTAGGGATGGTAGTCTGTTTAATACTCACGTACAAGCTTCTTTCCTATTTGGTCTCACACAGCAAACTGGGAGCCGTGTTATTTACCTACGATTTTCCCTTGTGAATAAGCCATTCACGTTATGTGTGTGGATGTTTTTCCACATGGATTTTGTTGATTATGTGGGTGTATGCTTTCCTTACAAACTGATATGGCCGTGTAATTTCTTCCCGTCACTTCATTGTTGAGATCGGGGCTGTTGTTCTTCCCCTGATTTGTGGTTGTTGTCGTTCTTCCCAATATTTGTGGGTTTTCTATGGTATCCCTTACATTTTGTTTGCTGTGGTATTCCTTACGTTTTGGGACAGTTGTAAGCTATTTTGGAGCCGTTTTGGCCACAATAGGGTCAAGAAAAACTCAAGAGTCATTTTCCATGTCTAAGCTATAACTGCTTGATTGATTGCATGCGTGTAATGGTTTCTCTTCAGACTGTGTTGGGAGCAGGGATGGGGGCTTGGTTTGCTTAATAAACCTGGTGTGTTTGGAAACCACACAGATAGAGCTAGAGGGCTAGCTTTCTTCTCCACAACCCCTGAATAGCATTGGAAGGGAACTCAGGGCTTGAGGGACTATGTAGCAGAGAAGGGACTGATTCCTTGTGTTGGGTGTGTGTGGGTGTCTTAGAAGTCAAGCTAGCTCTGGTGTAGGTGTTCCTAGCTCAGTAATGGGCTCACCAACTTAGCATTTAGCCTTTCCCAACTCTTGGATGGCCTGATAAACCCAACTGTGTTGTCTTGGCTAACCATTGTTTTCCTGATAAACCCAACTGTGTTGGCTTGGCATGTTTTGTTATCCTTGGATCTGTGTAAGCCTGCTAGTTCTTTATTCCTTGGGGAATCATGCCCAGATTAGGGGTGGTAGCATTGCTGAGAGATTAAGGAGCATGTTGCCCTATGGTTGGCTAGAACGTTGCAGTGATGTAGCTAGTTGCGGAACAACTTTCATAAGATAAGTATTCTTGTCTATTTTACTTCTACAATTATATTACTGTTAATGAATATGGTGAACATGTTGAATGCTTTTATGAACACATGTTTGCTTCCACTGTATGATAAATAATCATGTATGCATGTTCTAGTTCAAAGCATTTTGTTTCAGCATTTTTATGTACATACATGTTCATGGGGTGTTTTCTGGATGGTTAATGCCATGGTGGCATCCTCTTCATCAGTCGGAGGGTCGGGGATGCTACAATCAAGTTTTCCAAAGGCACATGTAAGGGTTGCATTGTTGGGAAACATGCAGAGTGCAAGTATGACAAGGGAAAGGAAAGAAGGGTTGTCCAAGTGATTGATTTGATTTATTAATATATGCTAGGACCTATTCCCACACCCTCCTATGGAAACTCAATTTATGTATTAACATTAATCATGATGATTTCTCAAGGAATTATTGGGTGTATTTTCTCAAGCAAAAATATGAAGTGTTTGAGATCTTGAAATTTTTCAAGGCTTTGGTTGAGAAATTGAGTGGGAATATTATCAAGGTCTTAAGGACTGCTAATGGAAAGGGGAATATGTTAGAAAGAATATAAAACATATATGTGAGTAAAATTACATTCAAAAACAATATTCTATGCCTTACACACCACATCAAAATGGTGTGGCAGAGCGCAAGAATGGAGCATTGAAGGGGATGGCCACATGCATGTTGGAGGCTAAGTATTTGTCTCCTAAGATATGGGATGAAGAAATAAAATTTGTTTCGTATGTTCATAACATATTTCCACACAAATCATTGGAATATAAAAATCCATTTGAGGCTTGGAGTGGTCACAAGCCCAATGTTTCTCATTTCAGGGTTTTTGGCTCAAAGGCTTGGGATAGAATTCCTCCTGAGAAGAGAAACGCCTTGAAAAATAAAATAAAGGAGTCCATAATGGTTGTATATAATTAATAGGAAAATGTATACAATATTTTTTATCCCTCGTCTCAGAAAACAATAATTTGAATAAGTGTACATTTCACAGAATATCCCATGTAGGAGATCGAACTAGTCAAGGGGGATTGCTCACACCCTCCACTCAATGATGATGTAAGTGGTGATTCTTTATCCTTTTTTTATTATTCTAATATGGAATATGAATATTATTACATGAATTCATATTATGACTCACCCATAAGGACAAAATGGGCTGAGAAAACCATACAAGCAACTAGTAATCTTGTTTAGAGATCCACTAGGCTCTAGGAAGACTAGGTCTCAATTTCACAATGCTTTCTCCACTTGTGATTTGAATATTCTAGAGATGTGATTTATGATGGTTGTATATGATACTCAATAATATTATGAGGAATCACATTATCCAATATGACAAACAACCATGCAAGAAGAGTTCATGTCTTTGCAAGACAATGAAACCTGGGAGTCGGTTCCTCTACCTTCAAGAGGAAACTAGTGCAATGTAAGTGGGTTTACAGGACGAAAATGGCTGCTAATGGATCTGATATAAAGTACAAGTCCAGTTTTGTTTCCAAAATATTCTCTCAATTGCATGGAGTGGACTATACAAAGACATTTTCACTGGTTGGAAAGATGGACTCTATCAGGCTAGTTTTAGCCATAGTTACATCTAAGCGATGGGAGGTACACCACATGGATGTGAAGAGTGATTTTATTCATGGTGAAATTCATGAGGATATCTATATGCAGAAGCCTTAAGTTTTAATTCTTGATCCTTCACATTTTTCCAGGTTGAATAAGTCTCTCTATGGCCTTAATCAATCCCCTAGGGCTTGGTATGCCAAGATGGACAACTTTCTTCTATCACTAGGCTTTGGAAGATGAAATATGATCCTAATGTATATATCCACAATTTATATTACTCATTTCATATCATAGTACTGTATGTCAATTATATTTTGATCACTAGAATTTACATTTCTGATATAGGTTCAATTAAGTCTTCATTGCACAATGTGTTTTCAATGACCGACCTTGGATTGTTGAAACAGTTACTTAGATTGGAGATTGAGAAATCTGATGCAGGTATTAATTTCAGACAAAAAAATTATGCTGCATATATTTTATTGAATTTAAAAATGGCTGAATGTAAGGAATCCAAGTGTCCCTTCCTTTCAAGAGTGGAACTAGGTGGCTTTCGTTCATCTCCATTGGTGGACAACTCATTGTATAAATAGCTAGTTGGGAGCTTGTTGTATCTCACACACTTTTAACCCGATTCATCTAATGAAGTAGTTGTTATTTCAAGGTATATGTAGGAGACTCATGAGATCCATTGGAAGGATCTAAGAGGATCTTTTATTATGTGCAAGGAACCAAACACCTCAGAATACACTATGCTGCTAGTTCTCCACTAGAAATAGTTGGATTTACTAACTCTGATTGAGCTAGAGATTCCATTGATAGAAATTACACTTCAGGTTATGTATTCATACTTACACATGGTCCCATATTCTGGTCAAGTAATAAAAAACACACTATATCCCTTTCAGATGTTGAGGTCGAGTACATAGGAGCAGTGAATGCAACTACGCAATGTGGTGGGTTGCAAGGAATTCTTGGATAAATTGGTTTTGAATTAGATTCACCCACTATCATTTGGTATGACAATTAAAGTGTAATAAATATTTTCACTGATATAGTACATATACATGGTACCAAGCACATTGATATACACATGCACTACATCCATATTTTGGTGCATGAGCAGGTGATATCAATACAGTATTGCCCATCTGCAGAGCAAACTATTGACATCTTCACCAGGAGATTCAAAAAGAAGGAATTCACCTATCTAAGGTAACTTCTTGGAGTGGGTGACACATGGCAATGACTGATATTCACTTTCATATTTTTCTCCATGTCCATTTTAGAGGGGAGGTTTTATTCTCATGTGCTTTTCCTTGTTACCTTGGTTATATGGAAAAATAATTTTTTATAAGAGGTGATTTGAGCCTTAGTTAATAAGGACTCAAATTTTATTGTGGTTACACTATGTTAAACTTAACGAGGGTTTTTAGAGCATCATACCACCTAGTATCATGGTCAGATACCACCTAGGACACACCTTCATTTTTTTCACTTATGTTGCATAGTCCAAACCTTGGTTATGTTGGTCTCGTATGGTATTTGTGGATTTTGGACTCATTAATGCACCCAAGCACCCACATTTGATAATTCAAGAGACTTGTGTGCCCTCATTAATGAAATTGTATTCCTTGGGGCACTCCCACTCCTTAAAACAGGGAACTGGTTTGACCAGAGGATCCCGTGCATTATATTTGAGTGTTTTTTTCTCTTTTGGACCATTAATTGCTTCCTAGAGCCACTCCCACTCACCCATGCAATCCAGCACACCTGTCCTACCCTTATTTATGTCATATCATGTTTCACCCATGTTAACATGAAAATTATTGACCATTTGAGGTGGTTTGGGAGCTCATTGGTCCACCTAGGGGGGTTGGAGGTCCAATCTAATCCTGCCACATGTATGCATCCAATTTTACTCCAAAGGATAACTATTTTCTCCTATTGTATTATAATGATGTTCCAGACATATTTACATGTTAGACAGTAATAAAAAGTTTAGTTATTGGAACCATTCATATGTGTTAATTTTCCTCTTTTCATTGTTTTTCTGCATAATTTGTGAAATTATTTAGTTGTGAGGATTCTCTTAGCTCTTATATATTTTTGTGAATCATATTTTCACATATTTTATATTTCTTGATAATTTCATTTTCTTGCTTTATTTTCAAAATTGCTTCTCCTTTTCTAGTTGTTTTAACTTTCTATTGAGAGTATTTTTCCAATTACCCAATTAAGTTTCATGCTTTCATATTTGTTGACTGGATCCATGCTACAAACATGGATACCTTGATGGTTTTCATGTATGACCTACTTCTAACCATTGACAAGGCATGATTTTTTTATGGTACTTGTAAATTTCTTACCATTTTTTACCCATGGTATATTTATAAATTCTCATTGAATTAATTTCCATCTTGTTGGAGTATTATAAACCCACTCAAAAATTAGGATTAAATATTTAACCAATTTTGATCAATTTCTTACCCACTAGCCTAGATAGTTGGCATCCACTTGCACCACATAGTCAACACTTGTCATATATACCTTAGAAACGCTTTAATCCTAATTCTAGGTTGATCTTGTCCACTTCTTTGACTACCATAATTAGTAACTGTGCTTTCCTATAGATTCTGCCTTATTCTACTTTTATCCAGCTTTTATATAGATAAGGTAAATCTAGTCAACTAGGAAACTAGTATATTTTGTTTCCAACCCATCCTCCATGATTTTCTCTCCATTTTATAGGATTAGCGTGTTTTCCATCACTCTTGAAAACTCACTCATGCTATTGCTAATTCATGAGGTCCTTGACTGATTTGGGAAGTGATTTAGACACTTATGGGGGTTTATCATATTTAGTAAGACTATATTTCTTAGCTTGATGAGTTGTCTCCAATACAACTCGATTTTACCTATGAGGGATGTATTATTGTTATATTTGATTTGACCACACTTGGTAGATCACACTTTTATGGCCTTCCATGTCCCTCTGTGAACTCTTTGGACCCCCCTTACTTGAATTATACTTTGATGATCCAAGAAATTCCCTAAGAAACACATTTTTATTTCTATACATGACTTTTAAGATAAAACCCACATGTGCATTCAAGTTGATCCAATGTATCCCATGTACATCAGGAAATGTACATAAAACAAAAAAAATTGTAGTTTTCCTCAAGGAGTCCTGAATAAATTGACTCTTGGCCTTCCATATGCTTGGAAATGATTCGACTTGACCCTTCACTATCTATTCAAAGGCTATGTATTGATCCTCTTGGATGCATTGAAGGAGGATAACATTTGAGAGAAAGGAAACTATAGTTCATTGTTGCCCCATTTTGCTTATGCTTGAGCCTACATCCCTTTGTCCTTTTGAGAACACATTATTGTTCTTCCCAAGATTTTCATTTCTTTGTAATCTTGCCATTGATATGGAGGATTGAAGTGTTGGAGGCCTAGGTGGAGGAATCGACTTCTCCATTTCGACCAGGTGCCAATAGAGTTTGTCATTGTTATCTCTGTTCATTATTAATAGAAAAAACAAAACAAGTAGATGTCTATTCAGGTGAGAGTGAAATCCTTGGTATAATTAGTGTTATCAAGAGGCTCCTCTTACACAGGAGTTAAGCATGAGGAAGCATACACATTTTTTTTGGTGTTGTAGAGGAAATTTTCCTATGGATAGGGTTTAAGAGGCCATCAACGTACTGGGGTTGAAAGAGAGATGCAAGTTGTTTTGCAAGTAAATATAAACAAGATCAGATATTGGAATGGTTCATACCTTAAAAAACAAAGGTTGATCCAAGAAGCCCTTCAATCCTCTTCTTTCTCCTCTTGCTTCAAGAGACCTGCAAAACAAATTATACCTTCCTCAAACCAATATATGACCACATATAAAGAACTGCTAATCAAATAAACATGAAATAATAATATGATTAACATCAACATCTGATCATAAATAGAGATTCAATCACACATTGAACAATGATTTGGGTAGAAGAAGGAAATCACATCTTTATTAATCATGAAAATAATTACAAATATACATTTTCTTCAAGTTGGGAACCTCACGAAACCTTGATCTGGTTTTGTTGCTACTCTTCTCCATGTAACTCAACCTCCAAGATCTGCAACACGAGGAGAAAGCTTCTAGCGAAAAGGTGGGGGGAATGAGGGTCCCAATTCCTCCAGCACAACAATGGAAAAGTTCAATTCCCCTCTCATGGACCTCCCTACCTCTATTTATATGTTTCTAAAGAGATAGGGTTGAAGACAAAGTAGTTACCACTGAAGGAGTCAGTTGCATAACCACCCAAACTACCTGAATTTCAAGAAACTTATTTTTTTCACATCTACAAGAAAAACACACGGGTTTTAGAGACAATAGTCGTGTGTGCAGTAGGTACACACGGGTTGCAATGTAAATATCCATGTATTTAAGGAACACATGGGTATGATATATAACAAGTTGCATGCAACACACAGGTTTCCTTAAGGAAACTAGCGTGTACATAAAAAAAATCATTTTTAGGGTACTTCTAGGATTTTTCATACTTTGGTGTCTTCTATAAAGTTTTATCTGACTCAAATACCTTTCAAGTTAGGTTTTTTTTTTAGTGAATTTTCATGAAGTGTCATCATGGAAGTGTTGATATGCGATGGAATCATGGGAAAGTGGTCGCAGGTAGAGATGTTTCATTTTGAACTATAACAAATTCCCCCTAATGTATGAGGTTAGAGAAGAATACGATAGCCAAAATACATTATAAAGAAACAACTGAGTATGGAGAGAGCAGAGAATCCAAGATCAAAAGGCTTGAACAAAGGTACCTGAAAGAGATATAAATGTCATATAAAATTGATCTCTGGGACATACAAGTCCATATACAAAACATCACCATAAAGATACAGCAGGATCCAGGATCAATATGCAAAAAGGAGCCATATAAAATCTAAAGGAGTCATGGCCACAAATGAACAAGGTGGATCCATACTCAACAATCGATCATAGACAAAAAAACACAAGGTGGATCTATGTCTCAAAAAATGTCATATGAAGTGTGACAAGGTAGTGTGCAACTTGGGAAATAGCAAAAGATGACAATGTTACTGTCAGCCTAAGGTCTTCAATCCAAACCACCCAAAAAGGTATGAATCCTAACCATGTGAATAAAGGAGATAAATTCAAACATGGATGAAACCGTTTGATTATTGGTCAGTGATGAGAACCGTTAACAAATGCGAGGGAAATGACCATTAATGAAAATGGTCCCCAAGGTACCTAGTACATTCTAACAAGTGTGAATACGAGGACTTGAAGCCGAACACTTGAAGAAACCATCAAGTAGGAGACATCAAGGTATTCCCACTACCCAAGAGCGAGGGAAATTTCCACTGATGACTATAATACCCAAGGTACTATCATAAAACTCTAAATCTTATTCCCAGAGAAAGAGGTCTTGCAGTCGATAGGAAGAGATCCGTTGGAAGGAAGGAATTGCGGCATCCTTCATCATCCAAAATGAGGTAATTCAAAGACTAATTGGATCTAGAATTGGTAATAAATTTTACGACAAGGACCGTCAAAGACATGATGTAATTAACCAATACCAAGGAATGGATGACACAAAAGGTCAATGAAACTGTAGAATGGACGACAAAGGTTTAATCCTTGAACAGTGAGCATGACACAAAAGTGACTTAGGCATATTTTGACACAAAGGGACCAACGACACAAATATTCAATGTAGAAGACATTGATAGATTCCCCATATAATTGGAAAAGAGACCAAATGGAGGAGTAAAAACTATGAATCGAGATAAGGTCAAAATACTAGGAACCAACTATTGATAGACTCAAAACTAGTACTTTGGTCAAGGAAATGAGACTTGCTGCCATGATGTAAAATACATGTGAATGAACTTCCCTTCCCTCTTTCTTGTAAATGTTTAATGAGTCCAAGAAATAAAACTAGGGACCTTCTTCATTTTTAGCAAGCTCGAAGAAGAGACAGAAGAATGCTTGATAAAGCACTGATTCGTTTATTTTACAAGATTGAATTAGTGAATGCTCGGAGGTATTTTCATAGTTTAGATAGTCTAAAAACTCCAAAGAAGACTCCAGGGGGTTTCTTTTTCATCTAATTTAGTCTCCCGAGGCCAGAAAAGTATAAAACAAACCACATAAGAACTCTCTTAGATTTTGAAGAAGTAAGGCACACCTTTTTCCTACTTAGTCAGGAAGGTCCGAAAAAGGTTAAAATACCACCTACCCAACGCCCCTTCAAAATCAGCATATAGCCTGATTTTTACGAGTGCGAAGGAAGACAAGATCACTTAGAAAGATCCATTTGATTTACGAGAAATTTAGCTTACAATAGTAAACTCGATGCTTTGTTTTTTAGGTTTTAACGAGCATGACAAATACATAAAGTATGCTCAAGATCTTTTTAATGTTTAGGTCTAGAGCATGAAAAATATTAAAATAAGCTCATACCGGGTGCTCCTTTTCTGTAAGTTTAGTCCCTTAGGTCCATAAAAGTGATAAACCTATACCTAAGAATACTCTTCTCGATTTCGAAGAGAAAACAATGCTCCTTTTTTTAAATTATTCCCCATGGTCTAAAAAAGCTATAAACTACCACCAATGTGGATGCCCGTTCACTTATACTTAACGATTTTGAATGAAAAAGTTTACTCGGCAATCAAGTCTATTTTGGGGAGTCATACCTAGACCTAAAGAAACTCCATATCTTTTCCGTGAATTTTTAAGGATTCCGGAAAATTCAATTTGCAGCCTCCTTGTTGTTTTTAACGTGCTCGAAGGAGAGCAGAAAGAATGATCTAAATGGGAGGAGACGAATGTCAGAGGTAGGTGAAACTATTTCCAGGTGTGAGGAACAAACCTATGCATAATGCAAGGAACATGAGCAGGATAAAGACACTCAGGGAACGTCTCCCCAAGGTAAAGGGTGTCAGTTTGCAAAGGAAAAATGATACAAGGCTGAGCGATGATGAGAGAAGAGATGAAGGCCTATACGATGAGCTAAAATCATGGAAGCTAGCATCAGGATCATAAGCATGAGTAGGGTACATGAAAATGAATTTACAAATTTAACAACAAGGAAAGGTCAGTAAATCGTTGTGAATCCAACTAAAAATATTGTCTCCAAGAAACAACAACATCAGAATCACATTCAGAAGAAAAGATCTGATGCAGGTCACTTTAACACACAAATATGCAACTTTGCTATCTTCTACAAAAGGGAAAGTCAAGGCAGAATCAATCGAAGAATATTCTATAGCACCAAGGCTCAAGGGTTTATAATCACTAAGATCATCCTTAGAAGGAGAGAAAAATCAACAAGGGAGATAGAGTCTGTAGGAACAAACTCAGTATCATAGGAGTTGAAAAATTCATAAGAAAAATAAAACTCATCAGGATCACTGACTTGTTGTTCAAAGGGAGAGTCCAAAAACTCAAAAATACCAACATAATAAAATCGATCCATGGAAATATCAGGCTTACTAAGAAAATTAGGGTTAGACTTAGTCACAACTGAACCAACAGCCAAAAGAAGGACAGACTATATCAAAGACTCTAGGAAGAATTCATCTGAAGGAAGGATATCATCCGAGATAAGACACATGTTTAAACTTTCAAATGGATCAACAGAGTGGAGAGCAGGCTCCACATTCTATATAGGATGACTCACCTAGTCAACGACTTGGACCAAGTCCCAAGAATGTAAGCATGAAAACAGAGGCTGCTTCTCAGTAGCAATCGAACACAAAGGACATGAGGCCACATAGCTAACCCATGGCAGGGTAGTGTCTGTAGAAACACTGGGAATCAATAACGGAAAGCCCTGGTCTCTAGTTTGGTTAGGAGACAGATCAAGAAAATCCAATTGATTGATAGTAACCATTTCTTCTCCATGATTAAAGTACATCACACGAAATAATTTTGACACCACAGCTTGCATGGCATAGACATAATCACGTCCAAGGAGAATATTGAAGTCGAAGGGATCTTCTATTACCATGAAGTCAACTAAGATGGTCTTCCCACACAAAGTAACAAGTTTTTGAGAAAGAATTCCCAAGGCTGTAATAGTTCTTCTATAAAATGCCAGTGATTGACTAGTTGTCAACACAAGGCTGGGAGATCTCATGCCTCGCCAAGCACGAGCATACAAGATACTAACCGAGGCTCCTTCATAAAAAATACAATGAGAAATCATGTACTGTCCAACTTTGACATTTATCTGGAAAGGTGCATCAGAAGGAAGGTGTAGATCAACTAGGCTATCCCAACCAAAGGAAGCAATCTGAAATCTTGGTGGGGGTTCATCCGAACTGATTTCAATGCCCCCTTGTTCAGTAAGTTCTAAACTATAAGTGAGGAAAATGTGACTAGCAGACACTTCACTCTCCAAAAGAAGAGTTGGCTTGATCGACAATGGAATCAATTCGACTGCTTCGTGAAAGTCACTCTTCGAAGGGAGAGTGGGATTGACCAAATATGACATTGGTTCAATCACATCAGGATCACTCTCCAAAAGAAGAGTTGGATCAAACAAAGATGAGATTGGTTCAAACACTTGATCAACCAAATGTTGAGTAGGTTGTTGAGAAACTATAGGTTGTTCAGGAGAGGGAAATTCTTAAGTCTCGGACCACACTCTTCACACCTCTGTGATAGCAGGGCACTGGTGAGTAAGATGATATCCCCCGCATAGCTTACAAGGGAACTTAATTTTGCACTTAGAATGACTAGTTTTCTCAATGGTGTCACAATGACTACCAATGGCTGACTATTTTCTCTCAACATGATCTACAGAGGCTGATATTTTTCCTCCAGCATGACCACCAGAGGCTAGGTGACTGGGTCCAACCTCACTAAGAGAGGCTGGTTGTTGAAAAACTTTAGGATGTTCAAAAATGGGATGACCATAAAACCAAACTCTTTGTACCTCTGCGATGGTAGGGAATATATAAGTAAGGTGGTCTCCCTCAAAAAACTTACAAGGAAACTTGGGCTTGTGTTTTGAATGGTTAGTATTTTCAATAAAGTCAACATGACTTACAGTGGCTGACTATTTTCCCTCCGCATGAACAAAAGAGGCTGAGATACTGTCCCCAACATGACCTGTAGGTGCTGAGAGAATGGGTCCAACATGAACTATAGAGGTTGAACAGGTTCCCTTGACATGAACTACATAGGCTTAGTGAATGGATCCAACATGACCTGGAAATGTTGGAAGGATCCCACCAGCATGATCAATAGAGGATGGATGGTGAAGATCAACTTGACTTGCAAAGGTTGAGTGCTTAGATCCAACATGACCTATAATGGTTGGATGGGTGCCCCCATCATGAACCATAGAGGCTGGGTGGTGAGGTTCAACTTGACCTGTAGAGGTTTAACAGGTGGCCCCTTGCTTATGTTCCTTCTTCCTATTCCTCCTTCGTTTACTCCTTTTATACTATTGGTTACCAGTATCTGTACTTTCATCGCATGAGGTAGAAGGAGGAGGAGAAGCAACAATAGGTGAAGGGAAAGTAGTATTTTGATTCCCTTGATATAAGCAGCTTAATTGAGAAGCATCAGGAGAATTCAAGATAGTTGGAGTGGAAAAAAACCACACCGGTATCCCTAGGGTGAATCTAGGTAGATTCAAGGTGGCCATCAAAGGAACACCAACATTCCATGTGAAAGGAATAGTGCAAGGAGTTCCCAGCATGGGTACTCTTGGTTTCTATTTAAAGGGGTGTTAGTCATAGTTTCAAACAAGTATACAAAGTCTGAGGTCGATAGGAAACCAACATTACAAAGGACACACCACTAAAAAAATACCTAAGTATCAAACCAGGAAAACAAAGATTCCTTCCAAAAGAAAGCTGATACATGGTTAATTGGAATCCCTGTAGATTTTCTTAGGAACAAGTGGAGGAATCACCCAAACTCCCTCCCACACCTTCTACCAGGGTTACCTTCCAATCCCATCCAAGGTAAACCGGAAATAGCCTTCCGGTATACCTATGTATGAACCCTAATGTCATAGAGACTAAAGGCTACCACAACTATACCGAGAGTCTGGGGGGATAGTTTCAAGCCTGATTCTTACGCATGGGTAGGGTATCAAAGACCAAAACCCTATTAACATTGGCATCGCATGGGGCCCAAGAGGTGGTATTGACAGAAGTCCCCAGATGTGTAAAAATCCTGATCTACGCTCGAACAAGGAATTAGAGGGTTATCTCCTCAGTTCAGGTCCTCACACGGCCTCGTGCTTAACTCCAGTGTCAGAGGAGCTTCCCAAATGCACTTAATACAGAGGAGGACTTGCCTAGTAATGGGCCAACTATGTCTGAAATCAAGTACTTGTGGACAGTTAAAAGGGCCCTAGTCCACAAGTCTAGCCTAAGCTAGTTGGTGTAAGAGCCTAAAAAATAAAACTTACTAGTAATTTTTAATTATATCAGTCTTTTTAATTGGTTGTAATTAGTCATAGGTAATGGTGTGAAACTTGTATGGTGTTTTGACTCAAAGTTGAAACAAAATGACTAAGCTAAGAGAAATGAAATGAAAAAAGAAAAAACTATTATCTTTCTTTTTCAAATAGAAACTTGAAAGCCACAAAAGAACAATTTCTCTTTATTTTTCAAAAATCATGATATGCAGTGCATTAAAGACAAACCCCTAATATACATACACATTAGACAGCTATATGTTGTTTTTATTTTAGAAATGAAAAAAAAAAATACCTACAAACTAAAGTATGTATATAACAAGAACAAAGCAAAAGGAACTCTGCTATACAACCACCAAACAAACTCTAGAATTCCCTAAAGTCAATATAAACCCTACTTGGAAGTAAGGCTTGCATAAGAGACAAGTCAACTACTTTGTCATGGTGAAGTTAGCCAACAAAAGAAGAAGGAAACAAAGACCAATAAGATTCTAAGTTCAGACAAAGATCACTAACAGAGGTTGACCAGAAACATAAGCCAAAATTAATGCCAAGCAAAGGGGGTGGGGGGGATGAGCAAAGAAAAAAAACTAACGCTACAAAAATACTTGCAACCTAGATAAAGAACACCCAAAAGGGATGAAACTAACTTGCTAGAGCCATGCACCTGTAGAGGACCCAAAAAGACCAACCAAACAACCCTCAAACAATAGAAGAAACCACAAAATGAGGAAAAACACTATTTATGAGGCACATGAGATTTGTACTACTGAATGGTCACATTTCATATGTGAGTTAAAAGTATAGAAGGTCACATCTACAAAACAAACACATGAGCATTTATTCTGTAACTCGTGTATGGGTGGGAAAAGGCTTAAAAAAATCCAAAAACTACCTTAGGAAGGCAGGGGAGGTGTACTATTAGACTGAGAAGGTGTTCCTAAGTGGAAAGAAGGACCTAAAAAATTTCAAAATACTATAATAAAGACACAAAAAACCCAAACAAATGAGGAACTCCCAAGCGGAGCCGCCAGTTCTGTTGTAGAGGAAAGTTTCCTATCCCTACGGTTTAAGAGGCCATCAACATACTGGGGTTGAAAGAGATATGCAAATCATTCTGCAAGTAAATATAAACAATATCAGATATTGGAATGGTTCATACTTTATAAAATGAAGGTTGATCCAAGTAGCACTTCAATCCTCTTCCTGCTCCTCTTGCTCCAAGAGACCTGCAAAACAAATTATACCTTCCTCAAACCAATATGACCACATATAAAGAAATGATAATCAAATAAACATGAAATAATAATCTGATTAACATCAACATCTGATCATAAATAGAGATTCAATCACACATTGAACAATGATTTGGGTAGAATAAGGAAATCACATTTTTATTAATCATGAAAATAATTACAAATATACATTTTCTTCAAGTTGAGTACCTCACGAAACCTTGATATGGTTTTGTTGCTACTCTTCTCCATGTAACTCAACCTCCAAGCTCTGCAACACGAGGAGAAAGCTTCTAGCGAAAAGGTGGGGGGAATGAGGGTCCCAATTCCTCCAGCATGACAATGGAAAAGTTCAACTTCCCTCTCATGGACCTCCCTACCTCTATTTATATGTTTCTAAAGATATAGGGTTGAAGACAAAGTAGTTACCAATGAAGGAGTCAGTTGCATAACCACCCAAACTACCTGAATTTCAAGAAACTTATTTTTTTGACATCTACAAGAAAAACACACGGGTTTTAGAGACAACAGTCATGTGTGCAGTAGGTACACATGGGTTGCAATGTAAATAGCCATGGATTTAGGGAACAAATGGGTATTATATATAACAAGTTGCATGCAACACACGGTTTTCCTTAAGGAAACTGGCATGTACATCAAAAAATATCATTTTTAGGGTACTTCTAGGATTTTTCAGACTTTGGTGTCTTCTATAAAGTTTTATCTGACTCAAATACCTTTCAAGTTAGGTTTTTTTTAGTGACTTTTCATGAAGTGTCATCATGGAAGTGTCGACATGCGACAGAATCATGGGAAAGTGGTCATAGGTAAAGATGTGTCATTTTGAGCTATAACAGATGCCCCCTAATGTATGAGGTTAGAGAGGAAGATGATAGCCAAAATACATTATAAAGGAAACAACTGAGTATGGAGAGAGAAGAGAATCCAAGATCAAAAGGCTCGAACAAAGCTACATGAAAGAGATATAAATGTCATATAAAACTGATCTCTGGGACATACAAGTCCATATACAAAACATCACCATAAAGATACAGCAGGATCCAACATATGTATAACTGATGAAACTATCATGGTTTCTCAATATGAAAAAAGGTGCCATATAAAATCTAAGGGAGTCATGGCCACAAATGAACAAGGTGGATCCATGCTCAACAATCGATCATAGACAAAAAAACACACAGTGGATCTATGTCTCAAAAAATGTCATATGAAGTGTGACAAGGTATTGTGCAACTCGGCCAATAGAAAAAGATGACAATGCTACTGTCGGCCTAAGGTCTTCAATCCAAACCACCCAAAAATGTATGAATCCTAACCATGTGAATAAAGGAGATAAATTCGAACATGGATGAAACCGTTTGATTATTGGTCAGTGATGAGAACCATTAACAAATGCGACGGAAACCACCATTAATGAAAATGGTCCCCAAGGTACCTAGTACATTCTAACAAGTGTGAATATAAGGACTTGAAGCCGAACACTTGAAGAAACCATAAAGTAGGAGACATCAAGGTATTCCCACTACCCAAGAGCGAGGGAAATTGCCACTGATGACTACAATACCCAAGGTACTATCATAAAACTCTAAATCTCATTCCCAAAGAAAGAGGTGTTGCAGTCGATAGGAAGAGATCTATTGGAAGGAAGGCATTAAGGCATCCTTCATCATCCAACATGAGGTAATTCAAATACTAATTGGATCTATAAATGGTACTAAATTTTACGACAAGGACGGTCGAAGACATGATGTAATGAACCGATACCAATGAATGGATGACACAAAAGGTCAAGGAAATTGCAGAGTGGATGACAAAGGTTTAATACTTGAACAGTGAGCATGACACAAAAGTGACTTAGGCAGCTTTTGACACAAAGGGACCAATGACACAAATATTCAATGTAGAAGACATTGATAGATTCCCCATATAATTGGAAAAGAGAACAAATGGAGGAGTAAAAACTATGAATCGGGATAAGGTCAAAATACTAGGACCCAACTATTGATAGACTCAAAACTAGTGCTTTGTTCAAGAAAACAAGACTTTCTGCCATGATGTAAAATACATGTGAATGAACTTCCCTTCCCTCTTTCTTGTAAAGGTTTAATGAGTCCAAGAAAGAAAACTCTGGACCTTCTTCATTTTTGGCAAGCTCGAAGAAGAGACAGGAGAATGCTTGATAAAGCACTGATTCGTTTATTTTATGAGCCCGAATTAGTGAATGCTCGAAGGTGTTTCCATAGTTTAGATAGTATAAAAACTCCAAAGAAGACTCCAGGGGGTTTCTTTTTCATTTAGTTTAGTCTCCCGAGGCCAGAAAAGTATAAAACAAACCACATAAGAACTCTCTTAGCTTATGAAGAAGTAAGGCACAGCTTTTTCCTACTTAGTTAAGAAGGTCCGAAAATTTTTAAAATACCACCTACCCAACGCCCTTTCAAACCAAACACGTGAGTGTTTAGTCTATAACTCATGTATGGGTGGGTAAAGGCTTAAAAAAATCCAAAAACTACCTTAGGAAAGCAGGGGAGGTGTACTATCAGAATGAGAAGGTGTTCCTAAGTGGCAAGAAGGACCTAAAAACTTGCAAAATACTATAAGAAAGACACAAAAACCCCAAACAAATGAGGAACTCCTGAGCGAAGTCACCGGTTCTGTTGTAGAGGAAAGTTTCCTATCTCTAGGGTTTAAGAGGCCATAAACATAATGGGGTTGAAAGAAATATGCAAATCATTCTGCAAGTAAATATAAAAAAGATCAGATATTGGAATGGTTCATAATTTAGAAAATGAAGGTTGATCCAAGTAGCGCTTCAATCTTCTTCTTGCTCCTCTTGCTCCAATAGACCTACAAAACAAATTATACCTTCCTCAAACCAATATGACCACATATAAAGAAATGATAATCAAATAAACATGAAATAATAATCTGATTAACATCAACATATGATCATAAATAGAGATTCAATCACACATTGAACAATGATTTGGGAAGAAGAAGGACATCACATCTTTATTAATCATGAAAATAATTACAAATATACCTTCTCTTCAAGTTGGGCACCTCATGAAACCTTGATCTGGTTCTGCTACTAATTCTCTTCTCCAAGGAACTCAGCCTCCAAGCTCTGCAACACAAGGAGAAAGCTTCTAGGGAAAATGTGGGGGCATTGAGAGTCCCAATTCCTCTAGCATGACAATGAAAAAGTTCAATTCCCCTCTCATGGACCTGCCTACCTCTATTTATAAGTTTCTGAAGAGATAGGGTCGAATAAAAAAGTAGGTACAACCGAAGGATTCAGTTGCATAACCACCCAAACTACCTAAATTTCGAGAAAATTCCTTTTTTGACATCTACAGGAAAAAAAAGTGGGTTTCAGAGACAACGGTCGTGTTTGCAGGGGGTACACATGGATTCCAATGTAAATAATCTCATATTTAGGGAACACACAGGTATTATATATAACAAGTCGCATGCAAAACATGGGTTTCCTTAAGGAAACTGGCGTGTACATCAAAAAATCTCATTTTTAGGGTTCTTTTTGGAATTTTCATGTCAATTGCCCATACCCCATTATCATAGGGAATTAAAAATTTCATTGAGAGCCTTTACTACTCATCAAAACATAGCGCATGGTTGTGGCCACATCTTAACATTTCCAACACTATCACGCTCCCTCCCGTCTTCCGTTGATCAGTTCAACAATCTGCAAGGAAAGATCTCAGAGGAAATTGGACGACAGAGATAAAACAGGACGAAAAATCAACAATCCGAAATGATCTTGTGGAATAGAACCAAATAAATGGTTCAGAATACACCCACAATAATCAACGGTGCAGAAATCCCGAGTTCTAGGGTCGAAAGTTACGAAATTTGTGATCTCACTTCCTCCAGGTTGCATCCCACATCTCGCATTGGGAACAAATTGATGACGAAGAATCATCCCATGAAGATAGACGACATGAAAAATTTGACTTGTGGGATTGGGAATTATGGTAATTGTGACATCGTGATCCTGCATCCTACATCCCGCAAGTTACGGAGAGGAATTTGCGGAAGGGAAACTGTGGAAACCAAAATCTGCGAAATGGTATTCTGCATCCCGCATCCCACAAACTTGCAATTTTGTGCAAAGGAGGTTTCAACCAGGAAACTAAGATTTTCCTCTGAATTCTTGGATCGATCTGATCATTCAGGTTATTACTGATCTGACCAATCTACCCTGCAACTTAATTCAAAATGCATTGATGGAAAAACATGCATGGATTCCTATACTTGTAGTGGTTCAAAAGAACAATGCATCAATTCAACATGTTCATCACATTCCATCAAGCAATTTGCAAAACAAGAAGTACAATTACAGAGAATAACATAGACAAGAACACTTATCTTGAACAAAACTTGTTCTGTAACCAACTATGTCACTGCAACGTTCCTCCCAACCATAGGGAAGTGTGCTCCTTAGTCTCTAAGCAACACTTCCACCGTCGATATGGGAATGATTTCCTCAAGGAATAAGGGAACATTGGTAGACTCATACATAGCCAAGTTCCAATAACACTCAGCCAGCCTGCATCCCACATCCCACATTGGGAACAAATTGATGACGAGGAATCATCCCGTGAAGATAGACGGCACGAAAACTTTGACTTGCGGGATTGGGAATTATGGTAATCCCGACACCACGATCTTGCATCCTGCATCCCATAAGTTGTGGAGAGGAATTTGTTGAAGGGAAACTGTGGAAACCAAATTATGTGAAATGGTATTTTGTATCCCACATCCCACAAACCTGCAAGTTTACACAAAGGAGGCTTCCTATAGGAAACTAATATTTTCCTCTGAATTCTTAGATCGATCTGATCATTCAGGTCATTACCGATCTGGCCAATCTACCCTACAAATTAATTCAAAATGCATTGATGGAAAAACATACATGGATGCCTATACTTGCAGTGGTTTAAAATAACAATGCATCAATTGAACATGTTCATCACATTCCATCAAGAAATTTGCAAAACAAGAAGTACAATTGTAGCGAATAACATAGACAAGAACACTTATCTTGAACAGAACTTGTCCCGCAACCAGCTATGTCACTGCAACGTTCCTCCCAACCATAGGCCAATGTTATCCTTGGTCTCTGAGCAACACTTCCACCCTCAATATGGGCATGATTTCCTCAAGGAATAAGGGAAAAATAGTAGACTCATACATAGCCAAGGTCCAATAACACTCAGCCAAACCAACACAGTTGGGTTTATCAGGCCGTAAGGGAAAACATTCCAACAAATTGGTTTCACAAGCCACTCTGCCAAGCCATCTCACAGTTGGGTTTCACAGAATGTTCACAGTCAAGCCAACCTTCACCTTAAGGACCAGTCAAGCCAACATATGGGTTTATCATATTGTTCACATTCAAGCCATATTACTAATGGTTTTATCAGGATAACCAGCCAATCCAACATTCATAGTTGGGTTTATCAGACTATCCAACCAAAGGTTACTCACCAGGTCAAGCACACAAGACACAACCAAGCTAATAGATGGGTTTATTAGGCCACCATCCAAGACATCCTTCCATTTGGGTTTATTAGGCTTCTAAGGAAATGGTCATGAAGAAATCCTAAGCTAGTGAGCTCATCTACAAATCTAAGAACACCTTCACAAGACCTATCTATCCTAGCTTCCCTACTGCCTACACACCCAACATAAGGAAGTGTCCCCTTCTCTACTCCACAATCCCTCGAGCTACACCTTCCCTTCCAGTGCTCTTCAGGTTGTGCATAGTAGGTTTACCAACCACTCTTATATTATCATGAGGTTCTACACTAGGTTTATCAAGCCCATTCTACATCTATCCCATTCCTAAGTCATGTACATAGCTCAGACCCGAACTAGGGTACACAACACAAAAACGACAGAGAGACTCTACCACACAAGATTAATCTGGAACACGAGTAATATGGTCTCATACACTCTATAGTTTAATAAAAAACTGCAATAGAGTAATCACAGTCTTTCCATGGGAAAGACAATCACAGAACGCGAAGAATATCCATAGGTGGAGCTCCATTGCTACCATAATGTCACTCCTCTAGGAAACAAAGATGGTGGTGAATGAATGACTGATGACACCTAAACCAGGACTCCCTGCCGCTCTCAATACATGAGATTAAATCCAAAACATGAATGCATGGGTCAATCTGGCATATGGTTCTGGTGTTTTCTTATCCATGCAATCAAAACATGACCTCCCAAAACTGGGTGCTCTACCCAATTCGAAATTTTCCATGCTCTTCCCCTTCCAAGCAATAACTACCTCAACCACCTTCTTGTAGAATAAATGGTAAGGAAGAGAAGACAAGAAAGAGGATAGTTTACAGTTCTAATGGGTTCTCCCCATGACACATGGATTTTCCCCAAACTGGCTCAAGGTTAAAATTCCCACCCCCTTATCCTTAGGAAAATCATGCCCCCATCTCATTATTCGTTGCATAGGCATAGCTAGCTGTGGGTTTTCATTAATTTGCATACTTACATGATGTTTACAAATGTGCTTGACTTAGCACAAAAACCATAGGAATCAACCATGATCGCCTATATACCAAGCATTAATCAATGAAAGGGAATTGGTATTGAGTTCCTTGTCATGGTTCGATATAATATTTACATCATATACATTAATGCAACGGGGTCAAAACCAAGGTGTTACATTTTTGACTTTGGTGTCTTCTAGAAATATTTAGCTAACTTAAATATCTTTCCAACGGTGCAGAGAAGAGGTCTAATGGAGTTACAAAACTATGGATATGGGTCCTCCAAGTTAGGTGTTGTTTTAGTGACTTATAGTAACTTTCATGAAGTGTCATTATGGAAGTGTCAACATGCAACAGGATCATGAGAAGGTCGTCACAGGAAGAGATGTGTCATTTTAAGATATAAAAGTTGGGGATAGAACCTTGGCACTCTTTGTGCAGCATTGGAGATATTTCCAGGATCTTATTTGTATATGGGGGATTTTGAGGTACCTTTGGTGCTTTCAAGCTTCAAGATTTGTACCCTACCCATACGATAGATCCTTCCTACGACTTTACTCCTGAGCATTGGTTATATTTTGGTGACTTTAGTTGTCTTACCTACGTAGTAGGGGGTACTTAAAGAGGTTATTTTGTGAGTGTCCTAGCCAAGTAGGGGTCAGAAAACACTGTGTCTTTATGTGTTGAAACTAAGGGAAACTATAATTGGTTACACACATCTGCTTGTAGTCTATGGGAGTCTCAATCCTCTCCTAGGAGAGACATACCTACTACATTTAGGAGCTTAGTTATCCTCCCCTTGGCTTGCTTGAATTTTGGATTATATTCTCTTAGGAGTGTGCTTTGTGTGCACTAGATTAATCTAGGGTTTGTAATTAGTTGAGTCTCTTTATTTTTTTGGAGTCATCGTGGATTGAGGATTGACATCTCATCGTTCTTGGCATTTTGCAGGCCTTCCTCCTTCTAAGTCTCCTCATCCTTCATGAAAGAGAGTTAAAAAGTCTAGGTTGACTCATACTCACTCTGATTCACACATAGATCTCATCATGACTCATGCATCTGAGATCCTGGAAACCTTTTCTTCTCCGTCCTCTGGGATGGGGAATGCACCTTTGAGTGTATATAGAAATCCATAAAAAAACCAATCCTTTTGAGGTTGGTACATCATATAATGAACGATCCTAGTTTTCAAATTATGTAAACACTAACTAACAGTCTTCTCCTTGAAGGTCAGGAAGTAAGACTCATCCTGATCGCTCTAGCACTAGCCCATTTATATTTGGCATGCCATACCTATTGGAAAAATTTTCATCATCTGCTGTAGATCTTGGTATAGATCCTAGTACTATGCTTGGAAGCACTTCCATTCCTTACCATGTGGATAGGTTTGGTAGTGTTCATATTGCACCTTCCACTCTCTTTGTGGGATGATCCTCATACCCATTACCCAGGCCTAATGCTAGTATTCCTTTGCATGGAAGATGCCCTAGGCATGTGAATATTGGAGGCACAACTTACATTCCATCCTATGCTCTATCATCCACTGCACATATTCCTTCAAGTGAATTTCTCATGACACATCCTCCCCATAGCTGACACGATTCTTCAGGATGGAGTGCTACCTCTAGCCATTTGTTCCCTCATTTACCAGTACCTTTACGTCGGGAGGTTACATGCATCCTTATGTTTCTAGGGGTTAAACCTTCTATTAGTCTTATAATTATGGCTATGTAATACCCCATTATCAAGGTATACTAAATTATAACAATCTCGCGTATCCTTTTATGGGTCAAGTGGGAGGAGGCTATTATCCCACTGGCCAAGTCCATGGTCTTTACAACAACCATACTTACATGATCAATCTATTTAGGGGGAATGGAACCAAATGGCACAACATATGCTCCCTTTCTTATCTATGCTGAAATTTCCTCACTTAGCGAAGTTAAATAACGATCCGGTCTCTCATGATCCAACATGATCGGTTGTCCATGCCAAGCTTCATTCAGACATTCGAAAATTTGAAGGTAAGAATGGTGATTAACCTAGAGAGCACATGACCATTTTCCACCTATGGTGCTATTCGAATTCATTGAACCATGATTCCATTCATTTATGAATGTTTCAACGCACCCTCATGGGTCATGTGGAAAAATGGCATATAGAGTGTTGAGCCTCATTTTGTTATCATTTTTGGCAATTAAATAACACATTTTAACACATATTTTATTATCTTTAGTATGTTTAATGTCATGCAGATCATTATTTCAGCACAAGGTAAGAACAAATTTGATGTTATTATAACTTTGGTTATTAATATCATTTTTATGATTTTATTAACTCAAAAGTATATTATTTAAAGCATATTTAATGTATTATTTCATATGTATATTTGTTTGCATATTTTATAGCTCATTTGGGAAAATTAATAACAAAATGTATTCATCCTTCCTTTCGCACCATACCTCCAAATCACAATCCATCTTGGAATTCATCTCATCATCCATTCGTCACGCGAAATACACTGATCATTTTCCATGTTTGACCTAGATCAACGCACATTCAGCTCACGACTCAGTGTTCCATTTAGTTCACCATTCAAGCTACTCATCATCCTGTGCGCTATCCATAATTAGTTTTGGGCATTTAAACATGAAACATCCTGTAATCTCCTTTGCTTGCCACCATGCCAACCATCTCTGTGCTGGACCGATGCATTTAACTCATCCTTTGGAAGGATCACCACCTAGCTTCTCGTTATCCCTGCGTTTAAAGGGTTGGACATTTGTTGTTTATTCATGGCCTCGTCTGTTTTAATATTAAACTTTCACAAGCTTGTGTGTTTAAGGGATGGAACGACATGTGTTCTAGAAGACCGATTGTGTTATCGCCATTGCTCTCCACAACATCACCATTCCACATGCTCACACTAATGAAAGACTTATGTTCTAGAACCTACTGCTATGTACAAACCTGTGCTAACCACCAGTCCATTCTTCACGCTAAGGAAGGGATCGTCGCCACATCAAGCATGCTGAAGAAGCTTGTCCATGCTAAAGAAGGAGCAAACTCGCCATATTACTCCACGATCACGCTGAAAGAAGAGACAGACCATGCATTGGTTGCAAATCAATTATGTGCTTTAAATATTGCCTAAAATTAGAGAGCACCCAACCTTTAGGTTCAACTTGCTCATCTCTGATGTAAACTATATATATCATTCTATGAATACATAGCAAAGTTAGCCAGAGTCAAAAGTCAGTTAGTCATAGTTTTTATAAGCGTTGTAATTCCATTTTTGAAGTTGAATAAAGAGTTGTATGCATCATTGTTGAAGATTGCGTTTGAGTAGGAGTTAGCAGAGTTCACCTCTGATTGTTGAGAGGGCCCCTCATCAACCAGAGGTTCATTTCCTTGTTTAATTTAGTTCTTTCTTTTTTGTTTTAGCTAGTTTAGTTTAATTTCCAGTTTGTTTGCATTAGATAATAGTAAATGCTATTTTATTTTATTTCATGTATTGCATTATCTTAGTTTTATTTCAGCAATTAAATAAGTAGATGCGCGCATAGCTTTGCTTTCGGTCAGTTGTTTCCAATCATGTGTTTTCAGTTATTTGCTTATTAGTTAGTTTATTTACAGTCATTTCATTTCAGTATTGTTTTTCGTTTCTATTTCTAAACATATATAATAGTTTTCTTCCATTTAGATTTAGTCTTTTTTATTTATTTCCTTATGAATTTGCTTATATAAAATAGTTTGCTTTCATTTAAATTCAGTTCTGTTTATTTATTTCTTTCCATGAAGTTGCTTAAGTTAATTTCTAGTTTGTTTAAGTTAACTTCTAGTTTACTAATTAGTTTACAATGCAATGCTTTATTTTTTGTTTCAGAGTTAGTTTGAAGTTAATTTGTTGATTAAATAGGTTTGTTTATTGATTCCATGCATTAGGTTTAGAACTGCATAACTTCAGCTGAAAAATTAGTTCATTTGGGTTAGTTTTTATCATTTTTAATGTACGAAATTCCATTTGGACTATCTATACATACCTATGTTCAGTCTATCATTTAACCCTCGGTTCTATTTTCAATTATTTTATTCATTTTTCAGATTGTTTCTAGTTTTGTTTTGTCAATATTTGGATTATGTTTGTAGTTGGTAATTTTATTTAAGCATTACAATTAAAGTTTGATTGTTTTAGGTTGTTTTATTATTCTTCTTTTATTTTATTTTCAAATTAAATATGGATTAAGTTGTTCTTATTTTCTGATTTCGTTTTACTTCTGTTTTACGTCTTTGTTTGCATGTAGAGTTTAAATTTAAGTTATTTGTAATCATAGGAATCATTCTTGTTTTTATGTGTTTATTGAAGAATAACGTTTAAATATCTTTATTAAGTCTTCTAGTTTCTTTTGTTTTTTATCTTTATTAAGTTTTCTACTTGCTTTTTCATTTTTCTATTTTTTATAAGATAAGTTGTCATTTTACCCCAGCCTTCCACTTAAAAAGTAGTTAGTTGGTTATTTGTCAATTCAGTTGTTACAATTTCTTTTATGTATGAGTTAGTGTCTGAAGTTATAAGTATTATTGTTTAGGTCTTTCTTTTTAGTAGCTGTTTAGAATTTGATATTTCAGTCCAGTCCAATTATTTAAATAGTCTAAGGAGTTTGACTCGGTTTTTTCATTTTAAAAGATCTTTCGATCTTTTGCTTATTAGAATATCTCCACAACACCCTAGGAGCATTTTTACCTTTGCATATATTTTGTATCAACTCTAATCCTACCAGCCCCAGTCGATAATTAAATAGTAGAAAACACCCAAATATTAGGTGTATTTAAGATAGTAGAAAACACCCAAACATTTTGACGTCGTTGCCAGGGAGTTGTTTTATAAGGTAGAATAAATAGGGTCCCTTTATGAATTTTATATAGATAGATAGATTTCTTTTATATTACATAGCAAGAGGGAGGAAAAAACAATAAGATGCAAAGCCGACTTCACTATTAAATTCCTGGAATTTCCGTGTAGCAGCCAAACACGTCCACTATAGTGGGGTGCCCCAAATCCTTGTTGTTCCTTTGTTGTTTTTGTAAGTATGTTATTTTATACATTTTTCATGTACTTGTTTTTCTTTTCCTAGAACCGATGCATTTGTTATAACAGGCGCCCCCAAATCCCGCAACAATAGTAATAGCATAAGTTTCCTTTAATTTAGTTTTCTTTGCATGAACAGACTTAGAGATCCTCAAGGTAGATTTATTAAGATAGAAAAAGCTATCAACATTATTACAAAATATTCCAGGGGTCGTAATAACCCAACTACTAACTCACCATAAAGGTATCGAAAAACACCTAAAGGGAGTAATTCTACTTGGAAACCTAAAGAAACTCTTCCAAGACATCTTACTAAGGGAACCATAGAAGGAGAAGGAACCTTGAATGGAGGTCCTAAGGACCTCATTCCAGAATAAATCCACAAATATCAACCACTAGTAACCTGTAGTTATCCACTAGTCACAGAACCAAAGGATATGACCTTTTCACTAGTAGGAAGTCCAAACTTTGTTGATCCTGAACAGGTAAAATCCCTCTTTGGAAACACCATAGATACAATCATCTCACAAATCGATACATCCACAGTAGAACCTACTCTCCCTCTAGGGTTCAATAAGAAAACGGTTGACCAGAGGAAGATCTCTCCCAAAACAGAGCATTGGGATGCTCCATTATCACCTCGAAGGGAGCTTCCTAGGTATATTTATATTAAAAACCCAGCCTATATGGAGGGGACGGGAGAGAACGAATATCGTAACGAAGCTATAAATAATGAAGTAGAAGGGGAAAATAAAACTGAGGATACCTTCAGGTTTCCTATTCTAGATACCGTATTGGATGTAAATACGAAAAACATCCCTCCTTCTTATTTACCTACCTTTTATGGAAAAAGTAATGAGGACCCGGACACATTCTTGTTTGAGTTTGATATTCTCTATAGGAGCTATAATTATATACAATATGCTCACAAACTAAAATTCTTTCCCGCTACATTAAAAGGTTTCACCTTGCGATGGTTCATGGGATTAGGTGAATCCACTATCAAGACTTGGGATGACATGATAACCCCATTGTTACGAAAGTATCAATAATACTGCAAACCTAAAGACTCTCGCCATGATATATTCAAGATACAACAATTTGAAGATGAAAGCCTAGAGGATTATCTCAAAAGGTTTGTTTATACACTTCAAAAATCAAAATATCATGACCTTTGAGAAGATGCAGTACGTACACTTTTTCTCAAAGGAATCTTCGAGGACTTGCTAGAGAGTCTTAATCTTATGGAAACCGATGATATTTCTCATAAAACCTTTGCACAGATTGGTGATATGTGTAAACATTATTCTAGAAGTAGGGGGAAATTTGGGAAAAACTTTCGAGAGCCTTATAGTATAAATGTAAGAGGAAACGTTCATAGTTCAGGAGGAGTTACAAGGATGGAATTGGGTAACCTATTGGAAAATTCTAAGACTAACATCTTAGGAGCCATGGGTTCTCAATTAGATGCTTTCCAAGCCAAGAAAAGGAAAGATGAAGAATGGGCAGCAATGAGTATTTTTTGCTCAATGTGTAGAAAAAAACA
This sequence comes from Pseudotsuga menziesii, assembly GCA_001517045.1. Classification (NCBI taxonomy): domain Eukaryota; kingdom Viridiplantae; phylum Streptophyta; class Pinopsida; order Pinales; family Pinaceae; genus Pseudotsuga; species Pseudotsuga menziesii. Next base: position 358,316 of record LPNX011158522.1, on the reverse strand, counting down.
TCCCCAAAAGGAATGTTCGTTAAACAATATCTCCATATGTCACATCTGTATAGAGGAACATACGATAGATAACTGTCCATCATTGCCTGGATTTCAATCCATCTATAAGAGTGGGGATGTAGGTGAAACATCTAGGAGGTCTCCTTGGAAATCTAGAGATCAACCAGCATACCATATTTTTCCACCACAATCCCCACCCTATTACTTTCCATACAAACAACCCCAACAATGGAACAATCCTAGTTGGAAGAGTTGGCCACCTCAGTATCCTCCTCCTCAATTTCCACAACAACGGTATTGGTCACAAGGGTGGAGAGGACAGCCATACCTTCAGTCACAACCTATCCCTCCACTTAATAATCCTTATCATCAACATCAACTAAATTTCCAGCAGCATTTGCCTGGATTTGTACCTCCGGTTCCTCTCATTGCACAACAACTTCATCACTTCCAGAATACAAATCCTCCGCAACCGACATTATTACCTGCACAACTGATACCTAACCCTAATAATAAACCAAATCAAGCTATTAACAATATTGAGTTGCAAACTCTTCCATCCTACCTTGTTTCGACTGTACCTATACATGAGATTCAATTACAATATGGAAGAGTTGTTAGTGATAAAACTGGAACATCAGTCACCACTCATGAGGAAAATGAAGAAGAATAATATTCAAATGAACCCATGAATGATTCCATATTGGAGGATTTGAACATTACAAAAGTTCCAATACCTACCCATCCTCTGCAAGAACCTATTTAGGAACAAATAATTCCTCCATTTCCAGCAAGACTAGTAATAGAAAAACCCGTAGTTCATTCAAAGTACGATATCTTGAATGAATTAAAGAATATCTGTGTCAAAATCCCATTATTGCAAACTATTAAAGATATACCAATTTACAGTAAGGTGATAAAGGAATTATGCATTAAATGCCCAGGGAAGAAACAAAAAGACCCCCTTACAATTCATGTCATAGGAGAGATGTCTGAATATATGTCAGATCAATCTTGGATTGCAAAATATACAAATCCAGGAGCCCCAATAGTAAGTGTAATTATAAATAATACCACCATAGATAACACATTAATCGATTTAGGAGAAGCCATCAATATGACGACCACTACAGTTTTAGAAGCTTTATAGTTGGGACAATTTCTTCGACCTACCCCTTCCATCTTGGAACTAGCAGAGTGTACTACGGTAAAGCCTGTTGGAGTCTTGGATGACATTATTGCATCAGTAGCTTCATGGGAATACCCCATCGAATTCATGGTCATAGAATCAAAGAATACTTCTAAAGGACATCCTATCATCTTGGGAAGACCATGGTTAGCTACTGCCAATGCTTTTATAAGATGTAGGGATGGGGAGATGACCATTTTTAATGGGTTGTCTACCCAAAGACTTATTTTATATCCCCCAACAAAACCAGTAACTAAAAAAGCATGGTGGTTAAATTGTTCCTTTGGGGACAAATATTTTGATGACCTTTCCTTTCCTAGTGATTTCTCCTGGGCATTGCAGGCGCAGACTACTGAGAATGTATTGAATCAGTTTATTTCTTCTACCACTAGTATATATTTTCCTCAGTCATTTGCCAAACTTGATCAAATATTTGGAGATGAGTTTCAAGAAGCTATGGCTCTCTCAATGTTTACAGAAGCTCCTTGTGTCGTCAAAATCAAATAGCATACAAGACCTTTCACCATACCTTGTGAAGTCGGCCCTAAAAAATTTCTGCACATAAATGCAGTGTTAAGTGAAGATCAACAAGCTCAACTACTTAAGGTTCTTAAAAAACAATCCAGAGCATTCGCTTGGGAATACACTGATATGAAGGGTATACACCCTAACACTTGCATTTACCACATTTATATGGATCCAAATATACCACCTGTAAGACAGCCTCAGAGGAGGATGAATCCTTCTTTGAAGGATATAGTAAAAGAATAATTACAAAAACTTCTTACCGCCGGTTTCATCTATCCTATTTCCGATAGCAAATGGGTGTCCCCTCTAGTGGTAGTTCCAAAGAAAGTTATAGGGAAATGGCATATTTGTGTTGATTTTAGGGAACTGAACAAAGCCACTCTTAAAGACTACATTCCTTTTCCCTTTATTGACCAAGTATTAGACACCTTGTCAGGTAAACAATATTTCTCCTTTCTTGACGGATATAGTGGATACCACTAGATCCTAATAGCTCCTGAAGATCAGGATAATACCACTTGTACATGTCCTTGGGAGACATTTTCCTATCGAGTTTTGACATTTGGATTATGTAATGCACCCACTACTTTTTAGCGAGCAGTCCTAGGCATCTTTTCTGATCTTATACATGACTGTGTTGAGGTATACATGGATGATTTTGCAGCCTATGGTAATACTTTCCAAGAAGCTCTTGACAACCTCGAGAAAGTGTTGATTCGATGTCAAGAGACAAACTTATCTCTTAGTCATGAAAAGTGTAAAATGTTTACTGACAGAAGTTATAGTTTTAGGACACCATATTTCTTCTCAAGGAATTAAGGTCAACCCTGCTAATATTGAAGTAATAGTTGCCCTTCCCTCTCCAAAAACCCAAAAGGAGATGAGAAGCTTTCTAGGTGATGAAGCATATTATCGCTGAAAAATTTACAAAGATATATGCACCAATGTTTAAATTGCTTGTAAAAGATGTAGAATTCCAATGGACAAAATCTTGTCAAAATGCTTTTGAGATTTTAAAAGCTAAACTATAAGTACCACCAATACTTAGGGGCCCTGACTGGACCCTTACTGTAGTGAGAATTTATCCTCACTACAGGGGCTGAAATGGCTCCCTTGTGCCTATAGGGCACAAGGGTAGGTTTCTACCCTTAGAAAACGGTAAAAAACAGAAGGTAAAATGGTAAAAACAGAGCTGCAAATTGAAACTAAGCTAATCTAAGCTATGGAAAGTAAATGGCAGCTACTATCAACTAAATCTAAGAGAAAATAACATAAATAAATATGGAAGATGCAGCCCTTGTGAACCCCTATGCACACAGTGGGTTAGGTTTCCACCTCCAAAACCTGCAAAATAAACCTAAGCTACAATGGAGAAAACCTGCAAACAGTTGTTAATGGAAAACCTACAAATGAAAATACTAGTTAGAAAACAAAACAAGCAAATAAACATGCATGAAAAAGAGATTATACCTCACTTAGGTGGAAATGGACCACCATGCCCTAGCTCATGGGAGCACCTCTCTCTTGGTTGGGAAGCAATGGCTTGGAGAAATGGAAATGGAGGAGAGGGAGAGTGGGTGGTTTGAGAGCAAGAGGTCTCAAAGCATCCACGGGCAGCATAACAATATGCAAATGACGAGTGTTTTGAGAGTGACCCCCCACACTCCTTATATAGTTTTTCCAAGGGGTTTTAGGGCTTTAATCCCTTGGTCAAGGCTTTAGCCCCTTTCACCCTAATTTTATCCCCTTTCAGGGTTTTAGCCCATTTTTTAGGGCTTTAGCTCATGGGGGTCTATTTTGGGCTCTTTTTGGGGGTTTTAGCCCTTTTCATCATCCTTGGGCTCTTTTGGAGGTGTGGGGGTCAAATGGAAGGTCTTATGGAGTGAAATGAGTGTTGTGAGATGGTGTCCTTAGGTGGTGTAGGCCATGGAGAGCTGTGTGGGGATTTTTGGGTTAACAGATTACCCCCTGATGTGTGAGGGTAGGAGTTCAAGATATGGCCGACAGAAATCATAGGATTTGCTGTCGAGAGGTGGTGCTTCCGGGGCTGGGGCATGGTGGCTTTTGGTTTTATATGAATTTGGTTCCCATCAATGGGTGAGATACAATAAATGTGTGACATTTATATGGACAAGGTAGGCATTCCCATGCTCATGAAAATGTCAAAAGAATCATTTGATCCATGCCCTAAAATACAAGAGCCGATCATATACAACTGATGTTACAATGCTGGTTGCCTCTATGTGAGGCTGAATACAATACTAATCTAGTACATTGGACCCATGGAATTCTCATGGAATGCTATATCTTCATGACTGACGATCTACTAGATTTGGTATGTAGCTGTGTGGACTCACTGATTGAGAGTCGGAGTCTCTACGGTACAAGCATGCTGGTTCAATCATAAAGGTATATCAAAGCACTGTTGGGGCTTCCGAACACTGTCTCCAATGCAACCCGAAAATCACAAGGGACATAACCTGTTTAGGTCCCTTGAGTGGACTCACCAATGTGCTAGAGTTGGGTGACATCTGGGGTCTTCGACCAAGTACTGTGTGGAACAAACCCTGTACGAATCTCAACAGTGCGATGATGGAGTTGAAGTTGAGCACGTTGAAACAACCATCCCAAGAGGCACTAAGGACTCCTCTCAAGTGGTCCAAGGAACTCATTAATGATGTTAATGAAACCAAGGTATAGGGACCTCTGGGTCTATCCTCTGGAATATGTGTGTTGGCGTTGACAGAGGGAGACCTGCCCCTAGCCAAGGAAATGATGTTTCCTTGACCAGGAGCGCAAGGGATAACCAAAAGGTGTGAAGAAATCTATGGACTGAATCACTGAATTGGGGGGGAAGGGGGGGGAAGGAAAACTGAACAGGGGTAGGGGGGGAGGGAGACTCAAACTTCCTTTGTTCAGAGTATGATGACAAGGTTTGACCAGGCATCAAATGAAACTGACTCAAGGGAGTGGGATCATAGCTGTAATATCAGGAATGTCGCTACAGATGGGAAATATTTGGAGGAGGTGGACACTTTCAATACTGATGGGATCCAAGGAAGACACATTGTAGAGTACTTTGAACAAAGGTGACCCAATGTGGGGATGCTACCAAAATATTTTATGTGGGGTGGTGTCTAGGGACACCGTTGTGGTATGATCTCGTGGATTTTTGGCAAGCCCGAGAATGGTAAATGCTCGATGGTGCTTTCAATTTTAGGGAGTCTGAAAGCACAAAGAAGACTCCAGTGGGGGCTCTTTTTCGTTGGTATTCTCCTATTCCTGAAAAAGGATAAAATTATACATAGGAGAGCTCACCCATCCTGGAGGGGATGAGAGACTTCTTTACCGTTGGTAGTCCAATCAGGCCAAAAAAGGTTAAACCTATACTGACTGGATGGTCATTCAAATACTTTTATGAACATGAACGAAACCAAGTTTTCTTGGTGATATTTTCTTGTTGAGACGGCTGGAAAAGAGCTTAACGACAACTGGTGGTGAGATTTTTTGTAAAGTGCGGCCCCTCTGCTCGAGAAAGCACAAAAGTATGCAGAGGGGAATGGCCTTGGCCTGAGTGTGCCAAGGAGGTCCTTTTCATGAAATGGTCTACATGGTCTGCAAAAGGAGATAAATGAGACAATGTAGACGCCATTTCCTATACTTTAGCAAGCGGGAAAGGAAGCAGCTGCGCTCAGCGATATTTTCATTGTTTTAAGGAGTCAGAAAAGAGCTTAAACGAAACTCCAATGTGGTCAACCGGTGGTGGCACATGCGGTGCCTCATGTCAAGACAGTGGACAGAGGTCCAAAGGTCATCCACATAGTATAGATGAAGCAGAAGGCTCTCAAACATAACACTACATGTGTGGGATATATCATGGCAGAGGCCTGCGAGACGGTGTAGCAGAGGCATGTAAACCGAGGTGGTTCTTGGACAGAGGTCAGGAGAGCGTGTATGTGTGTTGTGGTGGACGGACTTGACTACATGTGATGTAAGTATAAGTATGGAGGCATTTATATGCCAAATACATGCAAGAAAAGAAATCATTTTGTGGACAGTGGTCCAGAGGTCCCTGTACGGTGCAATAAAAAGAAAAGACAATCTATGTGTTAAAAATACAAAATAAAAGTTAAAACTACAGTCCTTAATGGGCAGTGGCCCAAGGACGCTTCTATGCCAAATACATGGAAGAAAAATAAAGGTGTTTGTGGATGATGGTCCAAAGATGTCCACGTAAGGTGCGGTGGAAAAGACAATTATAAATACAAAAAGTAAAATTATAGTACAATCCTTAACGGGCGGCGGCTCGATCGCTCGCATGAGTAGCAGTTGGGCAGTGTGATATGAGTACCGGTCCGTAGACACTCACATCATCATGTCATGGCTCGTGAATCAAGGTGACTTGTGGGAAATGGTCTCGAATTGACTAATTAAACATGAGATGATGGTCTCATAAGGAAATGAAAATTTGATCCCAGAGGTGTGAGAGGTGTCTCGAACAGGTTCTAGATGACTTTTGACTAGCAGCTGATGGTGTTGCCTTTGATTTGTGTTGAAAAACGTTGAAAAATAAATAAATAAATAAAATGAAGTGACTCACTAGTGATGTTAAGCGTAAAATTTCTTGAGGTAGAGCCCATTGTGGGGGTTCTCCAAGAGTTGTCCATTAGAGTCAATGAGGGTGTATGCCCCTTTCAGGTCATGAAAGTATGTGCAAACATGAATGGTACCTTGTTTTTTATTCATGGGAATAGGATTAGAAACCCGAGTTGTGTATGCAATGGGGTAAATGAAGCTGGTCGTGCGCAGCTTCTCTATCTTGACTTTCACCGTAGCCACTTTGGATGGATGGCTAGGCCGTTGCTTCTGGAAGATGGGTGCCACATCAGGCCATGTTTCGATGTGGTGTGGATGGATCTAAGCTGAGCATTTTAGTGTATGACTAGGTAAAGATGTCACAGAATTCTTGGAAGAGAGCGGTGTAGGCATCGACCTCTTCTGGGGAGCAAAATGCCCCCAACATGATTTCTTCAACGATCTCAAAGTTGGTTGAGATGTTGATTTTAATGGTTGGAGAAATGTTTTCCATGTTCCCTTCTTCGAAGGCATCAGGAGTTGGGATTGGGTTCTTGAACCAGTCAACCTTCCCATGGATGAAATCTTTGGTCTCCATGAAAAATTGGTTGGACTGTAATGTACGCTCTTCCAGGAGGAAGAACGAGCGATGGTGCATGTCATCCCATAGGTATTCCAAGGTGATCAGAGCTTCAAGTATCTCCTCATCATTGTTGAAGCAATGAAGAGACATGTCTGATAAACAGTGATTGGAGATGGGGATGGGCTGGTCGAGGGAACTGGACATCATGTAAATGGACATGGTATCTGACGAAGGAGGTGGTGGATGAACTTCTTCGATCAAGGTCATCTTAGACTCAAGGGAATGGTGACGAAGGTCAACGAGATCCATTCAAAATTCGGGTAGGTCTTGGCAATAGTGAGAGTAATTCCCATACATGCCGCAAAGAGCACAAGCATGGTTTGTCCTCAATGCCTTGTTCTTTACTACTAGCATGGTTGGGAGTTCAACCATGGGGATGTTTTTGTTCATTTCCATGGCATCCAGATGCGCACAGATCACTGGGATTTCAGGGAAATCCTAAGTTAGATGGCCCTGTTGTTCGTAGATGGCACAAGGTGGGACTTATCGTGGTTCTGTAGTGGCTTTGGTGTTCTTTTCCCTGGCCCTTTTGGGTTGGGGTGGTGTAGATGTGGATGCGGCGGTTGGCCTATGCGAACTGGGTGGGGGGTGAGACTCAATTGCAATAGGTTCCACCAGAGTTAGCACAACCTAGGGCATTGGTGGTTGAGCTGGTGGATCTAGATACCACATTGGGATCCCTAATATAAAGTTGGGTAGGCTTAAGGTGCCCATGACCGGCTTGCTCATAACACCAGGTGGGGGAAAGAGGAAGGGAATTGTAAGGATTGGAGATGAGCCCACATAACTCCCAGTTGGTTGCATGTGGGGGTGAGGTTGTAGTTGCGGCTGCATGTAATGCTACTATTGTGGGTGATGTTGCAGCTGTTGTTGGAGTTATGGCTGCAGACACTGTTGTGGTTGGGGTTGCAGCTGCGGTTGCTGTTTAGGTGCAACAGTGCTTGATGAGACCATGCACAAGTCTGTAGTTTCATTTTGTGTCAATGGTGGTGACACCAAAGGGAAAGGAGCTATCATGGTGGGATCGATAAACAACCCAGGGCCCACATTCAATGATGGGGAGGCTAGTGTGTTTTCAACCACAGTGTTGGTTACAGGGATGATGTTAGCGTGTGTGGTCACCCCTTGTGACTCAGTGGTGGTGATGGTAGGGATAACATTGGCAGGTGTTGTTAACCCTTGCGGATCATGGTAGGTGAGCTGGTCAACCGTCACAATCTTCCCTTCATGGGGGAACATCATGAAGTGGAAGGTAGTTGACGCGACTGCTCGCATGGCGTACATGTAACTCCTCCCAAGAAGGAGGTTGTAATCAAGTTGAGCATTGACAACCTCAATGTCAATCATGATTGTCTTCCCAACTAACATGATGGGGACATGAGGGAGGATTCCTTGGGATTTAGTGGGGTGTCCATCATAAGCCCATAGAGTCATGGAAGATGGTTGAAGAATTGGTGATCCAAGCTTCTGCCAAACCAAGGTAGACATGACGCACATGGATGCTCCCTCATCCACTATGCATTGGTGCACGACCAAGTTCTGAATGGACATTGGGATTTGGAAGGCGATAGTGGAGGGCATGCGCGGCTCTCTGTTCTCTATGTCAAAGGTGATTAGCTTGGAATCAGAGGGGTCTACTGCCTCTAGAGTGGCTATTAAGGATTTCCGTTACGTTGGGCATGTTTTAAGTACCTCAAGAGAAGACATGGCGGTTAGCATTTGGGCCAAATCATCCACAATGTTATAGCTAACTGTAGCTCTAGCTATGGCATTATTGGTGATTCTACGTATGGGGGGGCATGGGAACGGGGGTAACTGGAGAGGTAGGTTGGTTGTCTTAGACGTAGATGCTGCTGACGAGTCAATAGGTTCGGTAGTGGTACCGTATTGATGTCGTCTAGTTTGTAAGTTGACCTCTTCAGTGGTCATGATCATCAGGTGGTGGACACCTAATTCAGTCGTGGGTGATGCCCCCAGAGTGTTGGGATTGGCCTAGGGAGGGGTAGTGGTTGCCACCAATCCTTGGATTGGTAGTGGGTTTTGAAGCACCATGGGAGGAGGTCCTTGTGGTGCCAGGTTAGGTTGTACTTGGTTTGTAGCGTTAGCAACCTGTTGGGCCTCATTTCGAATGGCCTGCTTCACGTGACCCATGAGGGGACACTCGAATGTATAGTTCCCATAAACCTCACAAAGTGTGCATGGTTGTTTTGTGCGCAATGGGGCATTGCGCCTTGGTGCATTTGGTCGTGGGGGATTCTGGTCTAGCTGGTTTGCTGCAGCATTGTTGGGAGGATTCGGTTATTGACCGCTTCCCTACGGTTGGTTGTTGCCCTGGTTGCGGGGTTGGTTATTTCTAGCTTTCCCTTGTTGATTGTTGGGGGCAAGCTAGTTGGGATGGTTTTGCTGTGCAAACACTTTTCCCAACGGAGCGGGTGGAGCTAGGGTGGGGGCTTGGACTTGTTGCACTGGTGGTGCATAGTAGATTTGTGGGGGTGGTGGTGCCACAAATGTGGGAATTTTACCCCCATACTACTGTGATGGCCAAGCCATAGCTCTATCCTGTTGCGGTGGCATAGGTTGTGCATTGGAAGTTGTCTCTCCGGACTAAGACATCATTCTAGCATAGTCCGGAGCTTGGTTTTGATAAGCAACATTAGTGTTGCTTGGTTGTGGTGCAATGGATGGTGGTGTCGGTCGAGGTGGTGGTTTTTGAGAGACTGGCCCTATAATGCCATCTGCTGCGTGGGATGCCCTCGGTGCATCGTGGTAAGAGGTACTTGGATGGGGAGCATCTGGAATGACAGTGTACAAGTATCCATACTGGGCATAAATGAGATCAAATTGTTGGGCCTTCAATATAGCCTCTTCTTCAGATTGGGGATGCTCATATGTGACGTCCTTCGCGATGGGTGGGAGCAAAGTCTTGAGGAACCAATCCAAGAATATTTTGTCATCCAATTGGATTTTTCATAGGCTGTGGCACCACCTCCACTCATGGATATGATCAGTGATGTGAGTGGTGGTGTTTTGGCAATAGGATAACAGTATCTCCACCCCCTTGCCATATCTGACAGGGAGCTGGAAATACTGCAGGAACATAAAGGCTAGAGAGTTGAAGTCAGGGTACTTGGCTTGTGGTGGCTCGATGTACCATTTGGCCGCGACACCTGTAAGAGTGCATTGGAACAACCTCAGTCTGATGGAGTCTTCTATGATGCTATTGGATGAGCACCATAGATGGAATGTCATTATATGATTTTGGGGACATTCCCCGGCTTTGCCTTCGAACTTTGGGATGTTTGATGGTAGATTAGCTGGCATGGGTGTCCAAGAAGCTTGGTGATAGATGGGGTCATTTGTTAATCTTGCCAAGTCAGGAAAGTTCAAATGAGCCATGAATGGCATATTTGACCCCAAGTTGATATGGGATGGGGCAGCAATGGGAGTGTGGTTTGCAAGTGCATAATGCATTTGCATGGCTGGGAGTGCTTGTGGTGGCACCATGGTGGATGGGCCAATGCCCCCAAGTGTTGTGGGTGGGATGGTATGGGTAGAGGGGGAATTTCCCCCCTATATGGTGGTAGGTGCAATGTGGGTAGTTGGTGCACTGCCCCCCTATGTGGTAGGTGAGACAATGTGCGTTGAGGGGCCACTGCCCCCATGTGTGGCCAGTGGAAATTGGCTAATGACAGTTTCCATGACTGTGCTTGGATTGCTTTCCATGTCATGGATGACTGGTTGTGATGTGGACATGGGTCCACTTGCTAAGGTTAGACCGAAAAATGGATCCAGGTTTGCACTAGCCACGAGGCTTGATGGTGCGATGTGGAGGTCTGGTTCGGATTGATATGGGTCTGAATCTGAATCAGAGACTCTATGGCCCTTTGATGGTGTGGACAGTTTCTGAGAATGGCTACGATGGTGCCGACTGAGTGTTCCGAATGGTGGAGGTTTGCCTCTCAGGCATGAGGAAGATCGTGGAGGATCAATTGTGTTCGCTTGTGTGTATGAAACTGGTGGGTATGAAATTTGGACCCTAATTTCAATGGCTTCCTATTGGCTGATGGTGATCTCTTGGCCACCAAGACTGGCAGAAGACAATGCTTGGCTTGTTCCTCATGGCTGCTTCTACTCAATTGGAAGGGGTCATTGCCTGTTTCGCTTGGAAATTCCTCTCAGCGGCCAGCTACTTTGGGGTTCCTGTGGTACTCCTCATAATGAGTTTCTAGGAAAATCCCAAGTACTTCCCATAGTTGTAGTAGTCAGGGATTTATGTCCTCAAAGACTGCAGAGTTGATTGAACTTAGTGTAAATTTGGTAAATTTTAAGGCTCACTCAGCGTCATGAACTGAGTTGGGTTAATTATGTGGTATGGTGTGTTGGTTTGCTTGCTTGTTCTGGTATTTGGTTTGTAATATGGTTTATGAATTCATGGTAGAGATCACATCATGGTTTTGTATGAAAACATGAACATAAATTTGTAAGCAAATGTAGTGATTAACCCTGAATTGTTGGCCTAACTAAATGTCTAGCTCTCAATGGTATTCTTCTTTAACCAAGAGAAGGTGTTGGGATATCAACACAATGGGACTAATCCCATCCATATATCCTTAGGCGACCTCCCAAGTGATAGGTTGGTAAATCAGGAAATATGATTAACACCATGAGAAGCCCTCCTTCTCTACCCCCTGTACCTTCTAGGTCACCTGGTTTTAGTGGTTTGGGAAAAATGGCATGGAGTGCCTAGAGCTATACGAGCTATCCCTTTGTCGTATCCCAGAATACCCCAGAGGGTGATGACTGGGTAGAGGAGGAAGGGGGCAGCAAGATGGTTAATTTTATGTTACTTTTATTTAGGCTAATTCATTTTATTGAACCTTAGTGATTGATTTAGCATATACACATTTGTTCATTGATTTATTTGCAAAAAATGAAAACTAGAATTAAAAGAGACTTGTGATGGTGGACAGAGATGGATGGGCCACACTAAAAGTCCTACAAAACTAAAAATTAATGCTAATTAGACTGAAAAACAACTTCTGTGTGACAGGCCACACATTTCTGACCAAATCCCACGAGGGGGCCGCGATATTTTTCCAGAAATGAGCGAAGGGGTCGCACAAAATGCCAAAACAGCCGCAACTTGAGCTCCTGGGCTGAATTTGTGCCTACCTAAGGATTAAGTGCACCCTGGGCATGCCTGTCTGCCAATTAAGTGTGCCTTCCCTCACCTTTTCCTCTGATAAGAGCGACCTGCTCCGGAAAGGGGTGTTTTTGTGATGTAGGGCTAGATCTAGATGACAGTAACTGGTACTGAGGTTAGTTTGACTTGGCTCGGCCTAGCAGAGGGTTCGGCACTGACAGAAAACAAGAAAGAAAGAAGATTTAAATAGATCTAACAGAACATTTTTGAAAACTAGGGTAAAAACTGAGAAACTTGAAAAACTTGAAATTTTTGCCCAGGGATCCTGTGGGATCGACCCAGGGGAGTCTCCAAAGCTATGGTAAGAATTTATCCTCACTACATGGGCATAAATGGCTCCCTTGTGCCTATAGGTCACAAATTTAGGTCTCTAACCTTAGAAAACAGTAAAAAATGGAAGGTAAAATGGTAAAAACAGAGTTGCGAATTGAAACTAAGCTAATCTAAGCTATGGCAAGTAAATGGCAGCTACTGTCAACTAAATATAAGAGAAAATAACATAAAGAAATATGGAGATGCAGCCCTTGTGAACCCCTATGCACATAGTGGGTTAGGATTCCGCCTCCAAAACCTGCAAAATAAACCTAAGCTACAATGGATAAAACCTGCAAACAATTGTTAATGGAAAACCTGAAAATGAAAATACTAGTTAGAAAACAAAACAAGCAAATAAACATGCATGAAAAGAGATTATACCTCACTTAGGTGGAAATGTGCCACCATACCCTAGCTCGTGGGAGCACCTCTCTCTTGGTTGGGAAGCAATGGCTTGGAGAAATGGAAATGGAGGAGAGGGAGAGTGGGTGGTTTGAGAGCAAGAGGTCTCAAAGCATCCACAGGCAGCATAACAATATGCAAATGAGGAGTGTTTTGAGAGTGACCCCCCACCCTCCTTATATAGTTTTTCCAAGGGGTTTTAGGGCTTTAATCCCTTGGTCAAGGCTTTAGCCCTTTTTTTGGACCTTTTGCCCCATTTCACCCTAATTTTAGCCATTTTCAGGGTTTTAGCCCCTTTTTGAGGGATTTAGCTCCCGGGGATCTATTTTGGGCTCTTTTTTGGGGATTTTAGCCCTTTTCTTCATCCTTGGGCTCTTTTGGAGGTGTGGGGGTCAAATGGAAGGTCTTATGGAGTGAAATGAGTGTTGTGAGATGGTGTCCTTGGGTGGTGTAGGCCATGGAGAGATGTGTGGGGATTTTTGGGTTAACACTTACCTTTCATATACCTATGGATGCTTTTGATACAACCATAGGAGGAGTCCTAGGCCAAAAATAATGACAATCACCTTATGCCATTTATTTTATCAGTAAAAATATTTCTCCTACCGAATTAAACTATACCATTACGGAAAAATAATTTTTGGCAGTAGTCTATTCTATTAATAAATTTCACCATTATATTATAGGGTACGAATTTTTTGTGCACACTGATCACTTTGCCATTAGATTCTTAATGAATAAATCAAGCACCAATGGTAGAGTTACCCAGTGGCTTCTCCTATTACAAGAATTTAATATTACCATCATTGATCGACCTAGTAAAGAAAACTTAGTAGCGGATTTTCTTTCCTGTATACAACACGATAGTGATACTAAACCTATTGATGATACCTTTCCTGATGAACATCTATTTGTTGTATATGTTCAAACCCCTTGGTTTGCTGATATTGCAAACTATCTAGTGACTGGAAAAGTACCACACCATTTGGCTCCATACAAGAAATGCCGCATAATAGTACAAAGCTCTAACTATTCCTGGGTTGATAATGACCTCTTTCGCACTAGCCCAGATCTTATTATTAGAAGATGTACGTGAGAGGATGAAATGACAGACATCCTCTGAGCATGCCATGATGGACCATGTGGGGGACACTTTCTTTCCTGATGAAAACTTAGTAGCAGATTTTCTTTCCTGTATACAACACGATAGTGATACTAAACCTATTGATGATACCTTTCTTGATGAACATCTATTTGTTGTATATGTTCAAACCCCTTGGTTTACTGATATTGCAAACTATCTCATGACTTAAAAAGTACCAAACCATTTGGCTCCATTTGATAAATGCCACATAATAGTACAAAGCTCTAACTATTTTTGGGTTGATAATGACCTCTTTTGCACTAGCCTAGATCTTATTATTAGAATATGTGTGTGAGATGATGAAATGATAGACATCCTCCGAGCATGCCATGATGGACCATGTGGGGGACACTTTTCTGATAAATGGACAACATACAAAATAATAAACTATGGTTATTACTGGCCGATCATTTTTAAGGATACTGCCAAGTACGTTAAAGGATGTGATAGTTGTCAAAGAATGGGTAGACCCACAACATCAGACCAAATGCCTTTACAACCTCAGGTCATGATTAAGCCTTTTGAAAAATGGGCTCTTCATTTTGTAGGACAAATCTCTCCCAAGTCTCATAAAAAGAAATATATCTTGGTTTTCACAGATTATGTTACCAAATGGGTAGAAGTTAAAGCTTTGTTTATGGCTACAGAGAAATCTGTAGTAGAATTCATATATGAAGAAATATTTACCTAGTTTGATGTACCCAGAGAAATTGTCATAGACCAAGGTACTCAATTCACTTCCAAATTAATGCAAGAGCTCACTACGAAGTATGGTATCCGACATTGCAAGTATTCACCTTACCATCCTCAGGATAATGGCTAGGTAGAATCAACTAATAAAGTATTAGAAGCTATTTTAACCAAGACCATTCACTTACATCATAAGGATTGGGTAGATAGACTTCCTGAGGCTTTATGGGCATATAGGATAAAATGGATAAATACTACCAGACATACCCCCTATGAGTTAGTATATGGAAAACAAGTCCTTTTACCTATTGAATTTCAAGTTAAAACCTTTCGTATGGCAGCACATTTAGGTATGGATTTGGATGACGAATCATAGAAACAACAAATCCTACAGATTAATGAATTAGATGAAATTAGACAGGATGTCCTACAAAGAACCATGCTAACACAAAATCAACGAAAGCAATGGCATGATAAATTTATCAAGCAAAATCAATTTAATGTCGAAGATTGGGCATTACTATTCGATTCACGGTTTAAAAAATTTAAAGGAAAATTAACTACCCGTTGGTCGGACCCTTATGAAGTAGTTACAGCTTTTGACAATGGATCAGTAAAAATTAAAACAATTGATGGTTCAGAAGTTTCCTCTATAGTGAATGGACATAGACTTAGGCTTTATCATCAACCAACATCTAGACAAGATTTTGTACAAAATGTTTTATAGCACAAAGAAATGGAATTGATTGAAGAGGAAGTTATTCCTCCTCCTCCTGATCCATGACATCATTTTGGGTTATCATCACTTGTATATATGTAGATATGTTTTTGCTTCTATGAATAAATAAGAGTCACTTCTGATGAAATAAATTACATGTGACTCTTTTTCTTTCTATGTTTTTATGAATAAATTGAATCATCTAACAAATGGTTTTGTAGTTTGATCATGGATACTTTATCTCAATAAGCAGCTCATGAATTATTATCTGGAGAAGGTAATTACGCTCGTAAGGTATCTTAACTTTTATTAATTTGCAGTTTGTAGTGACAATTAAAGATAACTCCTTGCCTATCATTTTTAACCGCTCCTTTTATGATTCAGACAGTTTCTGGTATTTGATTCAGACTTGTATATTTCTGATTTGTTATTTCGAACAGTGCTTGATAATACCTATTTTCATTATCATTCATCTTGTGCCTATGGATTACTAGTTCATCCTGTACTTGTTATCAAAACTTGTCTCTCAAATATCTCTTTGTGATAACTCAAGAGTAGGTGGAATTTGTACCTGTGGGGAACATTACTTATCTCTTCTGAAAAGGATGGATTCTAAGATTAAAGAAAAAATTTAAGTTATTCTCTTTTGACATGATTTATGATTAAGGCTAGTATGAAAAGCTATTTGTAAGTTTATTTCAGTAAAATTGAATTATGTGTTTTAGCAGGGCTTAGCACGCTCTAGTACCAATCGGATTATATATATTTAATATCATTATATACAAGGAAAACCCACCAGGGAACTGAACAGGACTGCTAGAAGCAGGTCAATGATAAGTAAAATCTTAATTTACAGGAAGCTCGATAAATGCAAGTAAACCCGCTGGGGTACTGAACTGGCCTACTGGCAACGGGTCAATTCTAAGTAAAAACTTATAAACAAGAAGCTCAATAAATGCAAGTAAACCCGTCAGGGTACTGAACAGGCTAGATGGCAGTGGGACTATACCTGCATGGTACCAAGATAAACCCTTCGGGGTACTGAACAGGCTCACTGGCAGTGGGGAAATATCGGGTAAAGAGATCTGGTTAATGCACTACTATGCACATGATTCGTAAAATAATTATCATATACAAGAAATTTTTCAAATTTTTTTTAATAAAATGTCAAGGCCCATTATATTTATTGTCACTTGAGAATCGCTGCAAGTTGGGCTTGGACCTGGCCATCTAATTCAATCAATACCTAGGATGTTATTATCCTAGAAATGGGACCCATAGTTACATCTCTCACACACTCCGGGGTAAACTTAAAGTATTTTATCATGACAAGACATCTTTACAATGAGGCATAGATGTCTAGCTTTTCCTATGGAATTCTTTCAATTATATTATTGTCTCTTTATACAGTCTTTCTAAAGCACTATTATTTTTCATAAATATACATATCTGAATCACTTTCCTTTACTAGTCAATTTTTCTTTTCTTTATAAAACAATAACATCATACTCACACTTTTTATTATCTAAACTAAACTATTCTTCTCCTTTGCATGAGGACATGCCATATCTTTGGTTTGCGGGAGGATTAGGAAGATTCAGAAAAAAATATTTGTCTACTTTTATATTTTATTATTATTATGAAAAAATTGCTTGTCTCTGACAAATGTTAAAGTGTTTTCAGGTTATAGCATGAAGCATGTTCTTACAACAAATAAATCATTCAATCAATATGAAGGATTTGATGGAATACTTTACAAATGATCTGAATAATGGATTTAAGCGATGGAACGGCTTGCGTTCTAGAAGACCGATTGTGTCATCGCCTTTGCTCTCCACAACATCACCAGTCCACATGCTCACACTAATGAAAGAATTATGTTCTAGAACCTACTGCTATGTACAAACCTGTGCTAACCACCAGTCCATTCTTCACGCTAAGGAAGGGATCGTCACCACATCAAGCATGCTGAAGAAGCTTGTCCATGCTAAAGAAGGAGCAAACTCGCCATATTACTCCACGATCACGCTGAAAGAAGAGACAAACCATGCATTGGTTGCAAATCAATTATGTGCTTTAAATATTGCCTAAAATTAGAGAGCACCCGACCTTTAGGGTCAACTTGCTCATCTCTGATGTAAACTATATATATCAGTCTCTGAATACATAGCAAAGTTAGCCAGAGTCAAAAGTCAGTTAGTCATAGTTTTTATAAGCGTTGTAATTCCATTTTTGAAGTTGAATAAAGAGTTGTATGCATCATTGTTGAAGATTGCGTTTGAGTAGGAGTTAGCAGAGTTCACCTCTGATTGTTGAGAGGGCCCCTCATCAACCAGAGGTTCATTTCCTTGTTTAATTTAGTTCTTTCTTTTTTGTTTTAGCTAGTTTAGTTTAATTTCTAGTTTGTTTGCATTAGATAATAGTAAATGCTATTTTATTTTATTTCATGTATTGCATTATCTTAGTTTTATTTCAGCAATTAAATAAGTAGATGCGCGCATAGCTTTGCTTTCGATCAGTTGTTTCCAGTCATGTGTTTTCAGTTATTTGCTTATTAGTTAGTTTATTTACAGTCATTTCATTTCAGTATTGTTTTTAGTTTCTATTTCTAAACATATAGAATAGTTTTCTTCCATTTAGATTTAGTCTTGTTTATTTATTTCCTGTTATGAATTTGCTTATATAAAATAGTTTTCTTTCATCTAAATTCATTTTTGTTTATTTATTTCTTCCCATGAATTTGCTTAAGTTAATTTCCAGTTTGTTTAAGTTAACTTCCAGTTTACTAATTAGTTTACAATGCAATGCTTTCTTTTTGTTTCAAAGTTAGTTTGAAGTTAATTTGTTGATTAAATAGGTTTGTTTATTGATTCCATGTATTAGGTTTAGAACTGCATAACTTCAGTTCAAGAATTAGTTCATTTAGGTTAGTTTTTATCATTTTTACTCTACGGACTGCCATTCGGACTGTCTGTCCAGTTTGCCATTCAGTCACCCTTTACAGACCTACTGTTCAATCTACCATTTAACCCTCAGTTATGTTTTTGATGTTTTTATGCATTTTTTAGATTGTTTCTAGTTTTGTTTTGTCAATATTTGGATTATGTTTGTAGTTGGTAATTTTATTTAAGCATTACAATTAAAGTTTGATTGTTTTATTTTGTTTTATTATTCTTATTTTATTTGATTTTTAAATTAAATATGGATTAAGTTGTTCTTATTTTCTAATTTTGTTTTACTGTTGTTTTACGTCTGTGTTTGCATATAGCGTTTAAAGTTAAGTTATTTATAATCATAGGAATCATTCTTGTTTTTATGTGTTTATTGAAGAATAAAGTTTAAATATCTTTATTAAGTTTTCTAGTTGCTTTTGTTTGTTATCCTTATTAAGTTTTCTACTTGCTTTTTCAGTTTTCAGTTTTTTATAAGATAAGTTGTCTTTTTACCCTAGCCTTCCGCTTAAAGAGTAGTTAGTTGGTTATTTGTCAATTTAGTTGTTATAATTTATTTTATGTATGAGTTAGTGTCTAAAGTTATAAGTATTATTGTTTATGACTTTCTTTTTAGTATCTATTTAGAATATGATATTCCGGTCCAGTCCAATTATTTAAATAGTCTTAGGAGTTTGACTCGGTTTTTTTCATTTTGAAAGATCTTTCGATCTTTTGTTTATTAGAATATCTCCACGACACCCTAGGAGCCTTTTTACCTTTGCATATATTTTGTATCAACTCTAATCCTACCAGCCCCGGTCAATAATTAAATATTAGGTGTATTTAAGATAGTAGAAAACACCCAAACATAGAGTTTCCTGGGGGCACATATTGGACATTCAATGACCTAGCCATGACCTTTCTGGACCACTTTCAGCTACTTGTGTGTTATGATGTCGGTACTGATCTCTTGTTGACATTTCAACAAGATAAAGCCACACATATTTTAGATCATATTCAGTAGTGGCGTAGAAGAAAGAGGTTGATTAAGGCCAACATTCCATCGAAGTTCCCTTTGGAATGGTTCCTCAAGTTGTTATTTCCATATATAGCGAAGGATGTCTCCACATATGGAGTTATGAACAAGGAACAATATATTTTCTGATATTAGCAACTATACTTGATTTACACTCATTCTGGGCTCTTATATGAGATCATTATGAATGCACTGCGATCAAATTTCGAGCCTAAGTTCAAACTTGGGCCACATGTTGATGGAATTGTTGGCTATGTGAGTACTAAACTCATAGACTCAGTTACAAATCAAATGAATAATTTGTATACTAACCATCCTGGATTAGGACAATCTACAACTTTGTCTCATCCCACCCAGTCGGCGGATGTACACTCTATGCAATCATCGAACCAGAAGGGTAACCAACAGCCTGGACGAAAGAAGAAATAGGGAAGAAGTAACAGAAGGGGTGGGAATATGAATGGAAACCCTAACAATGACAAGAACTGTAATGATGTTGGGGGGACAATAATTCTAAACATAAGGTTAAGTTTACTTGCAATAATTTTGGGGGAGATCACCTCACTTACTTGTGTCCTCGTATAGATGAAGCCTAGAAATTAATTGCATAGAACCTAGTTGTGTTAATGGATCTTTACCACATAGTAAAAATATGAATTCGAGGATCGTGGAATCTAGAAGTGCTTCTGGTGGGAATCAAAACCCTCCAAACACCGAAGGTGGCCATGGGTGCATCGACATGATGTTTGTAGAGAATGTTGGGACATGAGTAAAATATTATGATTCATCGCAACCCAACTTGGGAAAAGAGCCTACACCTCCCAAGGTCCCTTTTCATATTGACAAGCCTGAAGTTACACCTCGCATTCCTAAGGGATTCCTAAAGCGTTCCGGGCACAATCCTAATTCTAGAGCCTCCCAACACTATTCTATTGTCGAGGATTTGGGCCAGACTCCTTGTGTGATTCCCGCTTTAGAAGTCCTTCATAATTTCCCTTCGCATAGGAAATATTTTTTTCCTTCCCTTGGGATGGTTGATTCACATCCTTCCATAGTGATTAAATTTGAATCCCATGAAGTCTAGCCTCGCTTTCCTTACCATGTGGCCTTTCTAGTCCATGTGGAATGTATGAGCAACACTATTAAACACACAGTAGTTGATGAAGGACCTATAGTTTCTATGATGTCTTTAACCTATTGGAAAGGTATGGGTTCACCTACTTGTCAAAATCTGGGACAATGTCAACTTCTTTTAATGGGATATATTTTCATCCCCATGGTATGCATCCTTCTATCGAAGTCCAATTGGGAGGGAATACCATGTCGATCAAATTCAAGGTGGTTGATGTGCCTCTTGACAATAACCTTCTACTGGGTCATAATTGGATTTACAACATGAGAGTGGTCATTTCATCCCTCTCCTAAATTATATGCTTCCCTTCCGAAGATAGGATTGTCACGTGTTACAGAGAGAAATTCCTATGGATTGGGGTACCACAAACAAATTCGACTTTTCCGAAACAAATTCGAGATCAAAATCTTGCAGGATGACAATCCATTTATTATACTTTCCCCCAATCATCCTTTGTGTGAGGACGAACTGAAATGGATTGACATGGGCCACAACCGAGGTCTGGAAAAGGAGAATATAATGTCTCAAATGGTGAACCGCATGTACGGTCGCTAAAGCAAGCTTCTCGACATGAGAATAACAAATTTCTGCGTCAATAAGGTTTCGGATCAGATAATATATGACATGCTCCTGGAGCTCCTCATCCTCCTGAACCAATACCATGCCAATCGTCTCTAAAGACGCAGCCACATATAATAGGAAATCATGGCTATAATCCTAAGGACTAATCACCGGGGCCAATGCTAGGGCTCGCTTAAGTGCATCGAAGGACTCCTGGGCTCGCTCATCCCATTCAAAGGGAGTATCCTTCTTCAAGAGACGCATGAAGCCTCTAGTCAAATTGGCAAAGTTGACCACAAATATTCGTAAGAAGTTTGCCATACCTTGCAAACACTGAAGATGATGAATGTTCTTTGGGGTACCACAACAGACAGCTTTGACTCCAGAAATCAATCTTTCCCAATATGCAATAGAAATAAAATGTCTAACACTAAAGGATCAGACCTCGTACCTTATTTCGGACGGTTGAAGTAGATCCTCGTTGAGCTTTCCAATCTTCAGCATGAATTGATATAATACTTCCTCAACATCAAGTAAACAATACAAGCATACTATATATCATGGTGTTAGATCTATTCTAGCATATATAATCAATAATGTAAAAGCATTTGACATATTCCAATGGATACAATATTCAATCAAATACACATCATTGGACAGGAAAAGATAGTTCTTATTAATATAAATCAGAGATTACAAGATAGATACAACCTCTGACGACACATCTGCGAACCGAAGAAACTAAATCCCCCACTTGGGCCTCCGCCACCTCAATCCTCCATCTCATGATAGCAAGCTCACTAGCAAAAGGCAAGCTTGGGAAGAACACAAAAGTGCTCCAAAGGGACAAAGGGATGTAGACTCAAGTATAAATTCTGGCAACAATGGACTATAGTTTCTTTACTTTCAATCTCTCTATATGCCTTCAATGTACCAAGGGGTTCCTTATATAGCTTCACAAGGGATAATGAAGGGTCGAATCCGAGCGATCTTAAGGCATATGGAAGGCCAGGAGTCGAATGAGTCGGATCCATGTCAAGGAAAACTCCAAAAGGATTTGGACTATGTACACATCCCGATGTACGCGGTTATAGGGGTCAAACCTGCGTATGTACGCGGTGATCGGGTAAAAATCCGCGTATATCATTTTTCATATAGTTTTAGGGATGATCAAGGAAACATCAAAGGATAAAATACGGTCCATGGGGTCTAAAGAGTCTGCAGTGGGACAGGGGAAGGCCATACAAAGTGTGATTCACCTGGAGTGGTGAAATCTGCTATAACAGATGCCCCCTAATGTGTGAGGTCAGAGGGGTCATACGATGGCTGAAATACATTATAAGTCCATCCCAGAAGTGGAGTGATGAAGGATCCCAAATGGAAGACCAACCATCCAATCAGCATAGTACAATAATACAACTCTGCATATAACTGCAAGTACATATAGTAGTCTCGGATACATAAGATTACAATGGCCATGAATAGGCATAATACATGATATCACATATGTGGTCATCGCCACGTACAATATACATAGATCAGAATCTCCATGGTGAAGATATACAAAGGACCGTGATCTCCAAAATGGCTAAAGATATACAATAGATCAAGATCTCCATAGTGGCTGGAAATGTCTGACATACATTGGAATCAAGTCACAAGAGCTGAAATCTCATGAACACTGGCACGATCAAGGAGGTAGCATATAAGAGATGCCACCAGTTTGGAAGGTCTTCTACACAAACCGCTACGAGTACATGTACTACTATGTGAATAGAGGTGTCGAAGTCGAACATAGCAGTCCATCATCTGATTACTGGTCATTGATGTATACCATTAACAGACGCGAGATTACCCACCGATAATGAAAATGGGAATCAAGGTACTAGAGTGCAAACTAACAAGTGTGAATAGATGTGTTGAGGTCAAACACTTGAGAGAATCCATTGATCAGGGGACATTGATGTATTCCCAAGAAATTGTCGATGGCGAGAGAACCTACCACTGATGACTGCAAGTCTCAAGGCACTCAAAAGGACTCTAGATTCCAATCCCAGAATAAATGATCTGAATTCGATGGGATGAAATCCACTAGAAGGAGGGCATTAAGGCATCCCCCATCATCCAACACGAGGTACTCAGCAAAGCTGTTTAATGTGGAAGGACTCGATCATAAGGTGCACGGACCAATAACTGTACCGGGAATGGCCGACATGCAAAGTCAAGATAACTGAGGAATGGTCGACATAGGTTTCAAATTCCTTCGAACAAGAGAATAACAGCGTATGCTAACTGAATGAAGGTAGCATAGACTCGATATACAAGCTGGGACATCTCTGTGACAAAGGAGGCATCAACAGGGGCTCCATAGGGACTGGAAGCTTAACCAGTCGGTGGAGATAAACCTAGATAAACGAGTACAGCTCCTAAGTAAAACTATAACCCAACCAATGGATGTGATATACAGTGCTCTATTCGAAGGTGACACAACTCGACAGCTACCAAAGATAACATCTGTCCTTGTTCGGCTTTTTGGTTTTTTGATTTTTTTTTGGACTTTTTCAGTTATTTGAAAAGCTTGAAAAAATAATAAACTAGCTTTATAGTTACAAACTAGTAGGAGACGAGTGTCATCAGGGAAAACAAACTAGTTCCAATCAATGGAACATACCTATGCTCAATGCAAGGATACATGTGTAGGATATTGACACTCGGGGGAAAATCCCCTCCCGGTAAAAAGGGAAATCAAGCTACGAAGGATATATAAAATGGCTCTGCATGGCTAGACATGAGACAAGCTCGGGCTATATGGCTGAAATGCAATGTCAGGGGAGCCGGCATAAAGCTCAATAAGGTAGGAAAAGCTCATGATAATGCATTCACAACTTGACACAGGGGGAGTCCATAGGGAAACATGCCAGCATAAGATCAAGAGGAGTATGAGGCTCTTGCGAAATGTCATGGCAATACTATACAACGGACTCCCACACCCTAAAGGAGAAAACGTCGACATGGGCACCAAATGCAAATAAGGTGCTAACTAGGGTACCCATGTAAGGTGAAGCTCTACCACTCACATCATGCCACTTCTAAAGCAGCAAGAAGGTTCTGTGACATAATAGAGTGGGTTTGTACCTAAGGTCATGGTGACATGGTCATAAGGTCATGCAAAATGAAAATGGTGGTGAACCTAACCTATATGCCAGTGTAGATGTTGTACCTGAGATCAATATGAACGAGTCAATCCAATGGCTGAAACAACACTGAAAACGGTCTTCTACATCACAAATTATGTCAGAAACGGTCCAAAATGGTTAGAACTTGTCAAAACTATAGGAAAGGGGGTAAAAATTTTCAAATATTTGAAAAAATTTCTATAAATAGTAAAAAATATAAATCATTTGAAACTTTTACCCAGTGGAGCTCTGATTTTCAACTACAAATTCCAGGAGATCCAGCCAGCGGAATTCACAACCGTTTCTTCCAGGTAGTTACTCATGCTCTCCTCATGCATTTTAATATAATTTTTGTTGATTTTCATGGTGAAATGAGGTAGTTTAGGCCATCTCTACATGAGCGTTGTGGCCCACGTGTATATTGAAGCTTTTTCCACGTATAGGGCTGGCTATACGCGGAAAAGAGGCTAGAACCCACGTACATATGCGACTGTTTGCAAAACAGTCGCGTATGACGCCACGCAAGTAAATTTACAAGAATCTAATGGGTAATATGGCAATTTCTCTTGTAGGATGGTGTTAGAATGGAGAGAGCGCGAGCATGGTGAAGTAGAGGAAGCTATAAGGGCTGACGTGATGGCTCAACAAGCTCTTAGGAGATGCGGACTCTACAAGTTTTGGTGCCTTGGTGGTTTGAGGGCCAAACCAAGGCTGCTAGAGATGCTGGTGAACTATTGGAATCTAGACTCAGAGTCCTTCAGGATAGATGGGATGTCTCTCACCATAGAGGTGGAAGACATATACTTTATCACAAGTCTATCTAGACGAGGGGAGGTGGTGAACCTTCATTCCCGAGGTGGGCCAGGCGGTGGGCTTACTATCGATGAGTATGTAGCTGTGTACTGCTACCCAGATACTGAGAAGGTGGGAATTCAAGTCCCCACCAATGCTATACAGGTTCTGGGTAGGATAGCACACTTAGCCTCACTCCATCAGGCCTCGCGGCCACTGATGTTCTATGCGGTGGAGTGTATGAGACCAACCATATACGACTGGAGTACTACACTACTGAGCAACATGAAACACCAGCTTAGTGAGTGTAAGGTAGGTAGGATATGGAACTTCGGGTTCAGTATCATATTGAGCACATTTTTCTTCAAGCGTGTTCTAGGATTGAGCCCTAGAGTGGACGTTCCTCTCCACGGGGTTCGAGATCCGGCCCAACAACATTGGGCAGATGCTATGCGCAGATTGGGGGGTGGTAGGGTGGCCAACCCATATCCATTTGACTTCTTTCCATGGTGGCGACGACAGATTGTTGCCATAGATGACTACCCCTATGGAGGGATAGATTTCTGGGGGGATCCGGACATGCCATTTCCACCAGGATCGGCATACGGAGAGATAGGTACCGAATCTCAACTCTCACTCTATTTAAAAGTTTTTTTGAGTTATTTAATTTTTTGTATTTTCTTGATTATTTGGAATCAAAAAGACATGTTTTTGCGTGACAACACATAGTGACGTCGACCATTCATGTGCAGATGTGGAACCACGACGACCAGAGGGCTTCCCATGTCATAGACAGAGGGGAAGAGGGGATGACATCACAGGTGCGGATGCGTAGCGGACGCTCTAGAGAATTCATACCAACTTCGTGCGGCTGAATCACAGGGTTCCCATGGAGCAAGTCGAGGACTTACTTGAGGCCATGCAATGATAGGTGGTGGGCATGCCACGCGCATGGGTGCGTTTATTCCGGTGGCTAGCTAGAGCCGTAGTGACATATCATGATCACAACCCTCCCCCTCCACAGGATTAGACACCTAGGAGTGTATATGTTTTGTACGACCATGTATTATATGATGGAAGCTTTGAAAGATCCACTTTTGTATATGACACTATGTATTACCACATTTTTGATATATATAAAAGGTTTTATGGTGATCGGTTTATTTATTTACATGTGTAAAAATGTTTGTGATTAATTTATTATGAATGAAACAAATGCCAATCTAACACGTAGTTAGCATATGAGTCAGCAACTTGATTATCATTTCTTGGAATGTGTATATATGTAATACTGTCAAATTTCCATTCTAACAATCTCACACGTAAGAATCTTCTTAATAACGTCGGATCTCTAACATGGTACAAACCATTGAGTTGTGACACTACTAACAAGACGTACCTCAAGAGATAGAACGGCATGTGAAATGGCATCTCGTAGAAGCTCGATAACGGCACTATATTCAGCAACATTGTTGGAAGATGGCCGTAGACATACACCTCCTAAAGATAGTACCTGACCCATAGGAGTATAAATCACCCAAGCAGCAGAGGCTGAGTGCTGAGTGTGGCGGCTTGCACCATCCGTGAATCCTATATAGGTGGAAGATTCCATTGACATCTGCCAAAAGAAACGGAAACTAATCACAAACCCGATCACGATAATAAAAATACCTAACTATGCAAAGTTGTACAATAATATACAACAAGCATACTTGGCTAAAGATCATGCATAGTATTTTTTGAGATAGAGCTCATTTCTAGGCTCCGCCAAAGCTGTGCCTTCGTAATCAACTAACTCATAGGCACCCTTCTCTAAGACACGCTTGACCACGTAAGGACCACGCCACATAGGATTAAATTTCCCTGCCCCTAAGGGTTCTTTCGATTGATCCCACAAAAGGACCAAGTCTCCTTCACTAAACACTCTTAGACGAATAGACTTGTCATATTGGACCTTAACGCGATGTTTATTAAACTCTAGAGCCACCAAGGAATCTCGACGCTGCTCATCAAGTTGCTCGAGGTGAACCAAACGCTCCTCCAAAGGTGAAGTGTCTGGTAAGAGTTCCACAGCTAGCTTCAACGAAGGAATCTCGCATTCAACCAGCAATATCGACTCCACTCCATGCACAAGCTGATATGGAGAAAAACCAATGGCAGTCTTAACCACGGTTCGATATGCCCGCAAAGCAAGGTATAACATAATATGCCAATTCGTCTTGCTCTGTGAGATGGTTCATTGGAGAATGGACTTAAGTGATTTATTCACTGCTTCAACCTGTCCATTCGCTTGGGGGTAGTAAGAAGAGGAGTGCTCTTGCTTATACCCTAACTTGGATGCCAACTCTTCCATCATACGGTTCTGAAAGTACGAGCCATGTTCAGTGACAAGCTCTTTCGGAATCCTGAACCAAGTAATGATTTGGTTGAATACGAAGTGAGCGGCTGTCTCACCATCATATTTTACTGTAGGCATTGCCTTAGCCCATTTCGTGAAATAATCCACAGCCACTATAATATGATGGTGCCCCCCAGCCGAAGTTGGGTTGCAATCCATAAAATCGAGCCTCCACTTGGTGAAGGGACCGGCGATGATAATGGGATGTAACAAAGTAGGCTTTGAGTGCATATTTCATGTGAACACCTGGCAAGGGTGGCACCTCTTGACCGCATCAACACAATCTTTAAAGATCGACGACCAAAAATAACCCGCTCTCAAAATATTTTGAGCTGTAGAAAGCCCAGATAAATGACCACCACATGCCCCTCCGTGGCAATCATTCAGCACAACCTCGGCCTCCTCATGAGTTAAACAATGTCGTAAAATGGAATCTACCCCACGGCGGTACAAAGTATTGTCCACTATAAGGTAGTTCTTAGAGACGTGACGTAGTTGTCGCCGTTCATCTCGCAGAAGGTGAGTAGGGGTCCTCTGTGTTTGCATATATACTATGATATCTCCATACCATGGGTCAGACGTTGAGATTAAGAAGATGTGTTCATCGACAAACGTATCTTCACAAACCAACTCCTCGACCTCGCTCGGGAAATCCGATATAAGCTCTGCAAAAATTAACGACTTCTTCGACTTTGCTGAAACAAATTCAAGATCGAACTCTTGCAGGATGACAATCCATTTATTATACTTTCCCCCAATCATCCTTCGTGTGAGGATGAACTGAAATGGATTGACATGGGCCACAACTGAGGTCTGGCGAAAAATAATATAATGTCTCAAACGCTGAACCGCATGTACGGTCGCTAAAGCAATCTTCTCGACATTAGAATAACAAATTTCTACGTCAATAAGGTTTCGGTTCAGATAATATCTGACATGCTCCTGGAGCTCCTCATCCTCCAGAACCAATACCATACCAATCGTCTATAAAGACGCGGCCACATATAATAGGAAATCACGGCTATAATCCGGAGGACTAATCACCGGGGCCGATGCTAGGGATCGCTTAAGTGCATCGAAGGACTCCTGGGCTTGCTCATCCCATTCAAAGGGAGTATCCTTCTTCAAGAGATGCATGAAGCCTCTAGTCAAATTGGCAAAGTTGACCACAAATCTTCGTAAGAAGTTTTCCATACCTTGCAAACACTGAAGATGATGAATGTTCTTCGGGGGAGACAACTGAAGTATTGCCTCAACCTTTAAGGGATCGACTCTTATGCCCTCCTTTGAAATGATGAATCCTAATAAATGACCTGACTTCACGCAAAAGATGCACTTATGAGGATTTAATTGAACCGAATAGTGGCGGCATCTTTCGAAGACCAATCTCAAGTGATATGAATGACGCATTCTCATACGAGAATGAGTAGTGAGGTCATCCAAAAATACTTCAATAATAGACTTGAGATCATGGAAAATCAAGGTCATCGCCCGCTGAAATGTAGCTCTGGCGTTTTTAAGGCTGAAAGGCATCTTCCAATATGTAAATGTTCCCCAAGAACAAATAAATGCAGTCTTGTGTTGGTCCTCAGGTTTAATATGGATCTGATTATACCCGGAAAAGTCATCCATAAAGGAGAACACCTCGCTACCCGCACACTCATGCAAAATATGATCTATAAATGGTGTGGGGAATTTATCCTTAGGACAGGCACGATTTAAATCATGGAAATTAGTGCATATTCATATCGCTCCTTGCTTCTTATCCACCGAAATGGGGTTTGAAACCCACTCCATCAAGGGAAGGAGATAGATGAAACCGGCTTTCAACAGCTTCTCTATCTCTGCCTTAATGGCGGGTGCTTTCCTAGGATTCACGGCGCGTAAATGTTGTTGAATAGGATTAGCGTTGGGGTAATTCTTAATCTCATGTTCGACAATTCAAGGGTCAATACCTGGCATCTCATCATAAGACCACGAAAAAATATCATGGAATTCATTGAATAGCTCAGTATATTCAAGAATCTCAGCATGGGAACAATCCGCCCCAATATAGACATTCTCAATGGTGCCAGAATTTCAAGAGATGTTGATAGAAATCGTGGAAGATATGTTCTCCATGTTCCCATCAGGCATCTGACTAGGAGAGCTTAATGGAATCATGGGAATACCAAGTCTCTGACTAAGAATCTCCCTACAATCCTCATGCTCCAAATGGTCAAGCGGTGGAAGGAAATATGATCTATGATGAAGTTCCTCCCATGGTGGCTCGACGCCCAACATAGCCTCGATGATCGCTTCATCTGAAGGGAAAATCGTATCCAGGAAGTCATGGGCATGAGAAGACTGTACTGCCCATGCTGGAAGCACATAGGGGTCTTCCTCTTCTGTCCGTGAAGAGGAAGAACAAGGCTCTGCAACATTCTTAAGATTGGCTTGATAAGCTATCATGGTTGCAGGAAGCGGCACGTTGGTCTCGACAGGCTCACTCGAAATACTCAGTGTAGGAAGAATCCAAGGATATTCCATATGAGTCATGCAAAAAGACACTGACGTCGTAGAATTCGAAGCCTTATCGAAACAAGATCCTATCATGAGGACCGGCGCAGGACAACTAAAGCTTCCCATGAGGGATGGATACATGCCTACACCCACACTCCCAGTTGCTGGCTGAGAGTGTTCAACGACCGGGACCAAAGCTCCTGAAGATGCAGTAACAGGGGAATTCTTGAATGTCATTTGATCAATTCTTACAATCTTCCTGTTATGTGGAAAGCATACAATGCGGAACAAGGAAGAAGCAATGGCTTGCATACTAAACATCCAATTCTGACCCAGGAAGAGATTGTAGTCGAGGGGCGCATCAACCACCTCAACCTCTATCGCAATGATCTTCCCCCCCAAACGGACTTTAAGGGACGGAATGATGTCGTGCAGCCTAAAATATCTCCCATCAAAAGAAGTTAACATAGTCGCTGATTTCGACAACTCAGGAGAACCAAGACCCTTCCAACAGGACAAAGACATCACAGATGCAACAACGCCCTCGTCAATCACAGTGCACTTTACGATCATATTAAGACATTCTACGTGTACCAAAAGAGACACATAGTAGGGCAAGCGAGGATGATGACCTACGGTTTCAAATTTGATCACTGAGGAAGAATCATCACCGTTCACACCAAGAGTAGAAAGAAAATCCTTCCTTTGCGAAGGACAACTCTGAAGCACTTCCAATGCAGACATCGCACAAGGAGTATGGCCCAAATCCTTGACAACTGAATAATTCTGGGTGGCTCAGGCATTTGGATTATGCCCCGAGCACTTAAGTACCCCCTTAGGAATGCAAGGTGCAGCAGGTTTCTCAATGCGCAAAGGGGTTCCTGGTGGATCAGGTTCTTTGCCTGGGTTGGGTTGTGACGATCCATAATCTTTCACACGAGTCACAACCTTGGCAGCATGGACCATGTTAATGCACCCACGAGCACTAGTCTCTGGTGGATCATTCTCATTAGATTGCTCCTGGGACTTCGAGTTCATATTCTGGTTATGCGGTAAAGGGTTCATTAGCACAGCTGGGCCTTGTGCTAAGAGTCTCTAAGCTTCATCAATTTGAGGGCACAAGTAAGTGAGGTGATCATCCTTACATAACTTGCAAGGGAAATTAACCTTACGTTTCGCTTTCTTGTCCCCACCAGCATTCTGACCGTTCTTGTCATTATTAGAAGCATTCTCATTCCTATTCCCACCCTTTCGATTATTATTCTTACCCTTTTTTCTATTCCATCTGGGTTGCTGGTTACCCTTTTGGTACGACGATTGCACAGAAAGTACATTCACTATTTGGGTGGGTTGAGATGAAGCCGTAGCTTGTCCCGATGTAGACTGGTTGAGCGAAAATTGACTTACTTGTTTTGCAACCGAATCTGCAGGTTTCACACTTGCACAACCCACAATGCCATCGGCATGTGGTCCAGGTTTGACCTTGGGATCAAAACTAGAACAAGGAGCGTTGGGAATAATCTCATACAACAAACCAGACTGAGCATAAATCAAATCCATTTCCTATGCCCTAAAGATTGCTTGTTCCTCATTCTGCACTCCGGATGTAGAAACATCCTTTGTGATATATGGCAATAAATACTTGAGGAACCACTCGAGAAGGAACTCCGGTGGTATAAAATATTTAATTAATCTCTTCCATTTACACCACTCCTGAATATGATCAGAAATATGGGTAGCTTTATCTTGCCGAAATGTTGACAAGAGTTCAGTACCAACGTCATAGCGCACTGGTAGCTGGAAGTGATTAAGAAAAGTCATCGCAAGATCGTCGAACAAGGTAAAAGCTCCCTTTGGTAACTCTATATACCATTTCACAGTAGGCCCCGTGAGGGTGTGTTGAAATAGTCTCAAGTAGACTGAGTCCTGATGTAAAGAATTCGAAGAGCACCAAAGGTGAAACGTGGTAACGTGTTCGCTCGGATCCTCTCCCGGTTTTCCTTCGAACTTAGGTATGTCCGAAGGAAGCTTGGTAGGGACAGCGGGCCAAGTCGGGTCATGAGCCACGGGATCGTTCGTAAGTCTCAATAAGTCAGGAAGGTTAAGCATCACGAGGAAAGGGAGCCTAGGATGATGAGGTTGATGGACCGCTCCCCTGTTCACATAGGTTTGAGCACCACCATGGCCTTGGCCATAGTGTCCTCCTCCTGTTTGACCCGTATAAGGTGACGTGGAAGTACCATAGTAAGGTGAACCTTGACTAGTAGGAGCTATGAATCCATAATTAGGAGATTAAGCAGGTTGTTGATACCCGCCTCCGTAAGGTGAAGAAACCTATCCATACTGCGTCCCGTAATAAGGTCCATAGGTCATCGCATGCGATGTCCCATGGGACACTCCGTAGGTAGGAAGATAAGATCCAGGAGGGGGAACATACATACCAGAAGTAGGTATATATGCCCTAGACATAACAAGATGACCACTATAAGCATGAATATAGCCTCCCGAAGCAGCGGGTGGTATATGAACTTGAGACACAATCAGCCTAGCAACTGCAGTATGGACCTGACTCGTAGCCATATATCGGCTCAAAGGACCACGTGGATAAGGTGGAGGATGTACATTTGAAGAAATCGAAACTGAGGATGAAGGAATCTGAGTAATAAGATATGTACTACCGCCTATCGTCACCCATCTTAAACCTGGTATCCTAATTGGATCACTAACCCTAGACCTAGGAGGGGGATGAGATGTAGCTTCCACCACTGGGACGGAAGGTGCAATGTGACTAGTACTCCCAAACCTCTCCGTAAGGTAAGAAATGGGATTGCCCCCAGGCATAGTGCTAGGCTCAAAGTCGGATTTGACATGAAATGTCAAATCGTGCATAGGAAAACCAGACGTAGCATAACTACCATAGCTAGTGCTGGCAGGTTCAAAGTGAGTCTCGGCATCTTCCAGCATTCCATACCAGTAATGTGTCAGTGGGGAATCAGCCCTAGGGTGAGTAGGTTTATCATGCAAACATCCTATCTGGGAAATCACAGGACCGAACTCATCTAGGTCAGGTGAAGGATCGTATGTAGGATTAAATTCCCCATCGTCAACACGAATGGGAGGAGGTGGCTCAGGAATAGTCTCTGAATGATCCTCCATGGTGTGTGAATCAGTGTGGGACATAGTCCGCCTGGACTATCTAGGTCTCTCTCCCAAAGGAGGAGGAGAAGTGGAAGGCGGAAGTCCTTCTAACCAACGAGAACGGCACGGAACAGCACTCGAATCCACAATGACTGAAAACAAAAATAGAAAAGACTCTCTATTTACATAATCCCTAGGCCAACTAGTGTGCACAGAGCAATCACTAATAAAATATAAAGCCAAATGCAAGCAAACAAGGGCTGGATAAGTGAGCTCCCGAATGAAGTAGGTATGTCTCGCTTAGGAGAGGCTTGAGACTCCCATACACAACAAACAGAGGTACGTAACCAATTATTGTGGCCCTCAGCTTCAATGTGTAAAGCGACTGTGCTGTCTGACCCCAACCTGGCCGGGACACCTGCATAATAACCTCTACAAGTACCCCCTCGATATCCTAGGTAAGGTCACTAACGTCACCTCAATATAATCAAAGCTCAGGCGGACAATCGCACATGGGATTGACTGTATGGGTAGGGTAGCAAAGCCTGAAACTCTCGAAAGAGCCCCCAGATATGAATACAATCCTGGAAATATCTCTGGTGCTACTCAGTTATGACTAGGGGTCATCCCAATCAATAACCGCTCACACTGCCTCGTGCTTAACTCCCATTTGAGAGGAGGATCCTGAGAACGATGGTTATACCAAGGATTTCACACACTCCCTGGACAGACACCTAGATGTTGTTGTTTAGTGATCTTGGAGAATTGACTTACAATGAAATATTCCAAGATCCTAAAACCTAAGCTTGTTGGTGCACCCTAGAAAAGAAAAGAGTGTAATTCATTTTAATTAGCGTTGATTTTAGTTGGCTTTATTACTCAAAAATAGGATATGGTCGTGCAACTAGTGGTGTTATGACACAACATGAAGTAAAATGCACACTGTAATAGTCAATGCAAATGCATTTTGTCCATGTAAACAGGGTATGCTACTACGTGAAATGCACAATTTTTCTTCAAATGATGAATGCAAATTTTTCCTATATGAAGTCCTAACTAGTACTCCAAAGCAAATCTAGATCTAGTGCAAGTACAATGCAAAGTGCAAAATGCAATGCATTATGATAAGAAAATGTTTTTGGATTTTTTGAAAACATAAGAGATGCAAAAAGCAAAAGAATGATTCTACCACCCTCAGACTCTACAAACAAACATAAACATCATCCAAGCAAAGCAATAAGGTAAAATAATTCTAATGCACTAATCTCAAACAAAAAATCAAAAATTCCATGACAAGAACTTTCCTAAAAATAAAATAAAAAGTTTAGGCTAAAAAAAACGTTTCCAGTCAGAAACAGAGGTCAAAACAGACTCAAGCAGTGCCAAAGGAGACTCAGCAACTAACAACATTCACCTAGCAACCAATTAACTTCCACAAAAAGGGAAAAATCCAGGGTATACGCAACTGTTCGCAGTAAACCCGTGTGTATACGTGGAAATCATAGAGGAAACCGCATGTATACGCGACTATAAATCAAAAACCCGCGTACAGGAAGAAAAGGTGCATAAAACAAGGAAAACAGACAGGATGAGACAAACTTCACTCCAATTAGACTCTACCAGGCATACATGCCCCAAGACCAGACACAGAAACAAGAGAGAAAGAGCAATTCAAATACATTGAATGCCGAGAAAATCACTCCCAAAGGACAACTACTAGGAACTCCCCAACGGAGTCGCCAATTCTGTTACGGAGAGAAATTCCTATGGCTTGGGGTACCACAACAGACATCTTTGACTCCAGAAATCAATCTTTCCCAATATGCAATAGAAATAAAATGTCTAACTCTAAAGGATCAGGCCTCGTACCTTATTCCAGACGGTTGAAGTAGATCCCCGTTGAGCTTTCCAATCTTCAACTTGAATTGATATAATACTTCCTCAACAACAAGTAAACAATACAAGCATACTATATATCATGGTGTTAGATCTATTCTAGCATATATAATCAATAATGTAAAAGCATTTGACATATTCCAATGGATATAATATTCAATCAAATACACATCATTGGACAGGAAAAGATAGTTCTTATTAATATAAATCAGAGATTACAAGATAGATACAACCTCTGACGGCACGTTTGTGAACTGGAGAAACTGAATCCCCCACTTGGGCCTCCACCACCTCAATCCTCCATGTCATGATAGCAATCTCACTAGCAAAAGGCAAGCTTGGGAAGAGCACAAAAGTGCTCCAAAGGGACAAAGGGATGCAGAATCAAGTATAAATTCCGGAAACAATGGACTATAGTTTCTTTGCTTTCAAACTCTCTATATGCCTTCAATGTACCAAGGGGTTTCTTATATAGCTTCAAAATGGATAATGAAGGGTTGAATCCGAGCGATCTCAAGGCATATGGAAGGCCAGGAGTCGAATGAGTCGAATCCATGTCAAGGAAAACTCCAAAAGGATTTGGACTATGCACACATCCCGATGTACACAATTATAGGGGTCAAACCCGCGTATGTACGCGGTTATCGGGTAAAAATACGCGTATATCATTTTTCATATAGTTTTAGGGATGATCAAGGAAACATCAAAGGATAAAATATGGTCCATTGGGTCTAAAGAGTCTGCAGCGGGACATGGGAAGGCCATACAAAGTGTGATTCACCTGGAGTGGTGAAATCCGCTATAACATCACGGTCAAGAAAAAATCATTCAATAATTCTAGTAGAAAAGCATCGCCGGGAGCTACTATCCTTGTTATTGACAATTCTCAGGTGACAACTAAGAATACTTGTGTGGGAATGTATCCATCTTTGATGGGAACTTTGAATATTTTCGTCCCAATTCTTACTATAGGTTCTATCCTTGGTAGTGAATCGTCATCGTTGAGTTCGATTCCATTTTTCATTTTGCATTTGGAAATACCCTTGGAATCTCCCTTATCTGAGCACTTCGGATGAAGATCCTATACCTACTAACATGGACATGTCATTATCTATGGAAGTGATTTCTTATCAAGATATACTTGGTCCCGTTGTAGATCCTAGTCCTTCCTCTTCGTGGACGGATGATCAGGAGGACCCCTTTTCACTTTCTGCTTGGGTAGTTGCGTTGTCACACTCTCATGATTGATTTCAAATTTTTCCTTAGGATGAAGCTATTCTTGAAGCCATGAATGGTTTAAAACAACCTTGGGAATAGTTACACCATCTATCTTACTTTCTCTCTAAGCTTGAAGAAATTGAGTGTGATGACTATAGGGTGATCCTTAGTGAGAAGGTTGGTAGTCTCGTGTTCCCACTCAGAGCACCTAGTAAATATGTCGAAGGGAACATGGATAACTTGTCACCAACTATCCCTATCAACATTTCTTGAACTCATGGAAAAATAGCAAATTTTTATATTGGGGTAGATTGTTCCCCCAATGAGATTGAAGTATACACTAATCTCTTCAAATAATTTCAAGATTTTTTTCTTGGTTGTATGATAATATGCTCATAATAGACCCTCGTATTGTTGAACATGAGATCAAGAATTATCCTAATGCTATACATGTTAGACAACTCTTATGCATGATGAATCCTCGCAAGTCACCCACTATTAAGGCAGAGATAGAGAAGTTGCTCAAGGATTTCTTTATCTATCTGGTTCCCTTGGTTGAATGGGTATCTAATCATGTTCTGGTTGATAATAAATAGGGAAATATCTAGGTATGTAATGAATTTAGAGAATTGAACAAAGCCTGTCCTAAAGATAACTTTTCCACACCATTCAAATATCAGATTTCTGGTGAGTGTGCGAGAAGCGAAGTGTTTTTGTTCATGGACAGATTTTTAGGGTATAATCATATTCAGATCAAACCTGAGGACCAACATAAAACAACCTTAATTTGTCCTTGGGGTACATTTTCATACCATAAAATTCCCTTCAGCCTTAAAAACATCAGAGCTACTTTTCAACGGGAAATGACCTTTGCTTTTCAAGACCTTAAGCAAATTATTAAAGTTTATCTTGATGATTTAGCTTCTCACTCTTGTCGGAGAGTGGATCATCCTGACCATCTATGCTTGGTTTTCGAAATATGTCGCCGATATCAAATCCAGTTAAATCCACAAAAGTGTATCTCTTGCGTGAAATTAGGTTGCTTATTGGGGTTTATCATTTCAAAGGAGGGAATTAGGTTCAACCATATTAAGGTTGAGTCAATACTTTTATTGTCTCCCCCGCGCAATATTAGAGACCTTCAAAGTTTTCAAGGGATGTCTAAATTCTTGCAGAGGTTTGTTGTCACTTTTTCCAATTTGACCAAGGGTTTCATGCACCTTTTGAAGAAAGACACTCTTTTTATTTGGGATGAGAAATCCCAGGATTCTTCCGATGCATTAAAGAAATCCTTGGCATCGACCCCCATCCTTAGTCCACCTGACTATAGTCATTATTTCTAGTTATATGTGGTCGCGTCTCAAGAAATGCTTGGAATGGTTTTGGTTCAGGAGGACAAAGAGCTCCAAGAGCACGTTTTCTATTATCTTAGCCAAAACCTCATTTATGCTTAACTTTGTTATACTCATGTCGAAAAGCTAGACTTAGCTACCATCCATGTGGTTCAACGGTCGAGACATTACATACTCCTTCGCCGGACTTTGGCTGTGGCTCATATAAATCCATTTCAATTTGTCCTAACCAGACAGATGATAGGGGGGGAATATAATAAATGAATTCTTATTTTGCAAGTTTTCGATCTTGAATGTGTTTCGGCAAAATCAAGGAAATCGTTGCTCTATGCAAAGCTAATATCATATTTTCCTAGTTTGGATGAAGTTGAAGTTCATGAAGTCTCTTTTGTTGATGACCATATCTTCCTAATTTTGACTGTGGACCCATGGTATGGGGATATTATCGTTTATTTGCAAACTTTGAAGTTCCCTCCTCACCTCTCCCAGGATGAGCATCGACGGTTACGACACGTAGCTAATATGTAAAACCCTGATTTTGACCTTGTTTGCATTAAAAATGTATATGATGTAAATATTGTATTGAATCGTGGTGTCGAGCTAAAAGAAAAATCCCCATCATCGATTTAGAGTTTTATGTTTCAGCAATTAAAAATCGTTGCTGAGGGTGCTTTGTGCTAGCCAGGCACATTATAATTTTGGACATCATGTAAATATGCAATTTAATTAAAATACCCACAACCAGCTATGTCAATGCAACATTAAAGAGATCAGGGCATGATTTCCTAAGGATAAGGGGGGTGGGTATTCAAAACTTTGAGCAAATGGGGAAAATCCAAATATCAAAGGGAGAACCCATCAAAACTGTCAATTACCCATTTCTTGTCTTTTTCCCCAATCATTAATTTCTTCCAGAAATTGGTTGAGGTCATTATTGCATGGGAATGGGAAGAGTATGGGAAAAATTCAAATCGAGCAGAGCACCCATTTTTTAAAAACGTGTTTTGACTCCTTGGGAAAGTGAAAAACCCAAAAACGCATGCCCATTCCGGCATGCATGCACACTTTCATTTTTTCTCACCCATTCTCTAATTCACGTGAGCTCTGTCATGTATCTAGATCTTCCTATATGTATTCACTCACATTTTTTGTTGTTTACTTCATTTTTCCCATGGATGGGAGGTCCTTTTTGTAATTCCCAGGGATTGGGTTGTCTTCCTCACATTTTCCTAACGATTTCCTCATTTTCCATGCCCAAGAAACTCATTTTTGTGATGCTAAGTGAATGTCCATGAAGGATTCACAATTTTGGGGTTCATAGCAGCCATTTTGGCTCATTAAATGCCCAGAATAGTTGTTGAGTTCGAATTTCTCACTCAGGGACCAATTTCCCCATTTTACCAATTCGTTTTGTTGCCAAAACCATTTTTTTATCCATCCCAGAACTTGTATCTTGCTATGGGTGCATATTTTGTTTTGGTATGAACTGGTTTGGAGTGGAATTGGGTCTGAACTAGCTTGATAAACCTAGTGTAGGAATGAACCTCACAGATAGATCTAGAGGGGTTGGTTTTTTTCTTTGCACACCCTGAATAGCACTGGAATGGAAGGAATAGCCTGAGGGACTGTGTAGCAAAGAAGGGGATTCTTCCTTGTGTTGGGTGTGTATATGTTTAGAATTCAGTCCATATCTAGTGTATGTGTCCATAGCTTTGTGTTTGAGCTCACTAAATTAGCAATTCAGACTTCCACCTCCCTAACAGACTGATAAACCCAACTATGTTTGGCTTGGCTGAATTTCAATATGCCTTTGGCTATTTATGATCCTGCTAGTGTTCCCTTATTCCTTGTGGGAATCATGCCCATATCAAGAGTGGAAGTGTTGCTGAGAGATTGAGGAGCACACTAGCTTATGGTTGGGTGGAACATTGTAGCGACATAGCTAGTTGTGGGACAAGATTCTTTCAAGATAAGCATCTGTTGTGTTAATATTTTCATTTGTATTTTCTTGATGAATTATGATGAACATGTCTAATGTGTTGAATGATTAAATGAAATGTAATTGCTTCCACTATATATTGCATGTTTTACAAATCTGTGTATGTTTTTAAGTTCAATGCATTTTATATTACGTTATGGGGCTTAGATTTCCCATATTTGTTAGAAGTAATGCCGCATCCTCTCTCTTGTAGAGGGGTGGGGATGTGACATAAGAACTATCTCATTATGTGTGAACCTTTGTATCATCTTGGGGTGGATTCATTTTTGCATCGATGTTTAACTCATGAGGAGTCTAAGCCTATGCTTAATAATTGCCACAGAGGGGTGTGTGGTGGTAATTTATCTGGGATTTCTACAGCCCAAATTTTTTTGAGAGTGGGTTATTTTTTTTCATCGATCCTTAAGGATTTTTTTAATGTGGTCAAGCGGTGCCACCCTTGCTAGTTGTTTGCATGAAATATGCACTCGCATCCTTCCACATTACATCCTATTATCATCGTTGGTCCCTTCACCAAGTGGGGGGTAGAATTTATGGATTGCAACCCAACTTCAGCTGGAAGGGCATCATCACATTATGTTGGTTGTATATTAATTCATGAAATGGGCAGAGCCTATTCCCATGATCAAAACTGATGGTGATACAACCACGCATTTCGTTTCCAATCAGATTATTACTCAGTTTGGTATCCCGAGAGATATTGTCATGGACCATGGCAGGCACTTTCAAAACAAGATGATGGATGAGATATCTTTGAAGTTAGGATATAAGCAAGAGAATTCCTATTCTTATTATCCTGAAGAGAATGGAAAGGTTGAAGCGGTGAATAAATCCCTTAAGTCCATTCTACAAAGAACCATTACACAAAGCAAAACTAATTGGCACATCATGTTGTACCCTGATTTCTGGGCCTACTGAATCGCGGTTAAGACTGCCACCAATTTTTCTCCATAACAGTTAGTGCATGGGGTAGAGTAGATATTACTGATTGAATGTGAAATCCCTTCTTTGAAGCTAGCCATAGGACTATTACCAGAAACTTCTGAGTTAGAGGAATGTTTGGTCCAGTTAGAGTAACTTGATGAGCAGCGTCAAGATGCCTTAGTGTATCTTGTAGTAAAAAAGCGTCATGTTAAGGATCAATATGATAAGGTTTTCTATCCTCGAAGAATTAGTGAGGGTGACTTGGTTATGTTATATGACCAAGCTAGTGAACCATTAGGGGTGGGTAAGATTAACCCCATGTGTCATGGGTCTTATGTAGTCAAGCAAGTGTTAAAGAAGGGTGCTTATGAGCTATCAAATTATGAGGGGACAACCTTGGCGGATCCTAGAAATAGGATCTATCTTAAATAGTACTATGCATAATTTTTAGTTGAGGCTGATACTTTGTATACTATTGTATAGTTTCATAGTTTAGTTTTGGTATTCTTGTAATGATCTGGTTTGTTGACTTGCTTCTGTTTGTTGTGGATGATATCAACAGAGTCTTCGGTATATGTAGGATACACTAACGGTTCTGTCCGCCACACCCATGACTCAGCTTTAGCTGCTTGGGTGATCTATATGCCTATAGTTCATGTCATGTCTTTAGGTGGTGTGTGTCTCCAGCCATCATCCAACAATATTTCCAAATATAGTGTCATGATTGAGTTACTACACGATGACATATCTAATGGTATTCAATATCTTGAGGTACGTCTTGAGTCGCAGTTAGTGGTATTACAGTTAAATGGAATATATTATATTAGAGATTCAGATTTATTACGAATATTCTTATGAGTAAATTTGTTAGAATGACAATTTGAAAACATTACATACATTCACATTCCTAGGATATACAATCATGTTGCTTATTCTTATGCAAATTACATATTAGATTGGCATTTGATACACAGACAATGAAGCATTCGCATCACATTCACACATGTAAATATAATAAATCGATCACTATAACCTTTTTTCATTCAAAAATATAGTCCAAAAGTGGAATCATAATACATAATATCATGGTACAAAATTGGGGCTTTCAGCCACCAAAATACACTACAAAGTCGATAAAAAATGTACATCAAGGTCTCTACACCTATGGAGCAGGGTGATGATCATGAAAAAAAACAAAGACATTATCCAATAGTCTGAACAACCTAAACCATGGATGGGGTACTCCCACTACCTACCTTGGCATCATCTTAGGAAAGTCCTCGACTTGCACCATGGGCGCCCTGTGCGTTAAACAAACAAATTTTGTGTGTCTTCTATGAAGCGTATGATCCACATTTTCACCCTATATATCGTCACCCCATCCCCTTCGACGACATTGAGGGAAAAATTTTAGTTGTCTAGGACCCACATCTGCATGTACGTGATGAGTATTAGTATGTGTCACCACCCAAAAATATGTTTTTGTATTTCATTGTGTCAAAAAATACAAAAAAATCAAATAATTCAGAAATAAAATGAATTCAGGATTGTTACCTATATCTCCATATGCATCTCCATGTGGTATGGGCATATCTGGATCATTGCAGAAGTATATCCCTACATAGGGATAGTCATCTATGGCCACAATCTGTCTACGCCACCAGTGGAAGAAGTCAGGGGTAGGGTGTAGCTACACGTCCTCCTCCTAGTCGTCACATCACACCTACCTAGCGCATCTAATATGGATCATGTATACCATGTGGAGCAATCTGGATTCTTGGGTTAAGGACCGATACATGCTCCAAGAAGAAGGTACTTAAAATGCTGGAAAAGCCAAAGTTTCTTCTTCTACCTAGCTTACAGTATGTCAATTGTTTCTTCATGTTATCCAACAAGGAGTTACTCCAGTCATATATAGTCAGTCTCATGAATCAATTGCGTAAAACATCAAAGGCCTTGAATTCTGATGAAGAGATGTTAATACTTCTATCCTGCCCAAAACTAGTAATATGAATTTGAGACTGAGGTTCTGAATAACATTCACGGGGACCTGAATTCCATCCTTTTCAATGTTTGGAAGGAAGTATACAACAATGTACTCATCAATGGTGAGGCCACCTCCAACCCCACGATCTCTCAAGTTGACTATCTTTCCTCGGTGGGATAATCTAGTGATAAAATATATGTCCTCAACCTCAATTCTAAGGGGTGTCCCATCAATCTAAAATGCTTCTATATCTAGATCCTAGTAATCCATGAGCATCTCGAGTAGTCTTGGATGATCCCTCAATCTCCCAATACTCCAAAACATATACAAACTACATGCCCTTAATGCTTGTTTGGAAACAATGTTACCTTGCACTTCCCTATCCACATCTCTGTATTCACGTTCACACCACTCCAACGCCATCTTCCCAAAAAAACACAAGATTTCATGAGTTTTTTCCTTATAATTTGGTATACATTCTCTCATACATGACTTTTCTGCTAACAGTCACACATGTACGCTGAAATCGGGGAGTTTTTCACTTACACCCAACCCTATACATGACCTGAAGATCTATAGCTCGTGCGGTTCAGGATACCAAACTAGGGATGCCTCAAAATAAGAAATGAACCACTAAAAAATGAAATAAAACCATTGAAAATATAGAGTGTGGGATGTATATTTACCTGGATCAGGCAGTTCTTGGTTTCATGGCTCGTAGCTTCTGGAATCTGTGTTTGAAGTTTGTGGCTCAAACTAGCTGCAATGCAATATGTGTGGCGAAAAATTCAAATGGTATGGTGAAAATGACCTTTTTACTAATTTATAAAAAAAATTATTTTTTACCCACTAGCCTATAGTTTGGATCTTTATTGATTATTTTGAAATGTTTTTTCCTAATATTGTGGTGTAGGGACTTGATTCGAGTGTACTTTTACCAAGATAATGACCTGCTTGTTTCTACTACATGTATAATTTCAAACTTGCATATAGGTTAGGATCACATTTTCGCTTACATTATGAATCTCCTTATGACCATGTCGCCTTGACTATAGGTATGAACCCACTTCGTAATTTCATGGAATCTTCACACTGCTACTAGAAGTGGAATTATGTAAGTGGCAGAGCCTTCATATTCATGGGTTCCCTAGTTAGATGAATATCCCACTTTGCAATTTGGTACCCATGCTGAGATTCTTCCACTAGGTTTGGCAGTCCCTTATAGTCCTGCCATGTCTTTGAGCAAGAGCCTCATATCCCTCTTGAACTTTATGTTGGACATCTCCCACAAGGACTCCCTTTTATATCAAGTTGTAATTTCATTTCATGTGTTTGCTTTCCTTGTTGATATTTATGCCTTCTCCTCACTTGAAAGCTATAATCCATATAGCCGAAGCTTGTCTCAATCCTAGCCAAGAAGATCCTTTTATATATTCTTTGCAGCTTGATCATCCCTTACTGGGAGGATACCTTCCCCACTAGTGTATTTATCCTACACATGCTTCCCTGCATTGAGCATAGGTATGCTCCATTGTTTGGAACTAGTTTGATTGTCTATGACACTCGTCTCCTCCTAGATATGTACTATAAGCACTTTCATTCTTTTCAAGCTTTCTAATCTGAAAATGTCCAAAAATAAAATTGAAAAACATAAAAATCCGGACAGGAAATGATATTACTTTTGGCAGTTGTCAAGTTGTATCTCCTTCAAATAGAGCACTATATATCACATCCATTAGTTGGGTTATTAGTATTACTTTAGGATCTCTACTCGTTATTCTGAGTTTTCTCCACCAACTTGTTATGCTTCCAGTCCCAATGGAGTCTTTATCAATGCCTCCTATTTCACAGAGTTGTTCTAGTTTTCATGCCGATTCTATGTTTCCTATTCAGTCA
This sequence comes from Pseudotsuga menziesii, assembly GCA_001517045.1. NCBI lineage: Eukaryota > Viridiplantae > Streptophyta > Pinopsida > Pinales > Pinaceae > Pseudotsuga > Pseudotsuga menziesii. Next base: position 313,969 of record LPNX011158522.1, on the reverse strand, counting down.
CCATGTTTCATATGCCCTTGTTTGAAGGAAGTTTTATCCCAAGTTGGCCATTCCTTAGTTATCTTGTATTTGCATGTCGATCATCCCTGATACAGTTACTGGTTCATGCACTTCTTGTTTGTCTGATTTCTTCCAAATCATACAACATTGCTAAGTACCTCATGTTGGTTAATGAGGGATGCATTAATGCCCTACTTCCAATGGATTCCATTACATCAACTTTAGATCATTTATTTTGGAATAGGAGTCTAGATTCCATTGAGTGCCTTGATACTTGTAGTCATCAATGGAATTTCCTCTCGCCATCGACAATTTTTGGAATACATTAATGTCCACTAATCGATGGATTCTTTTAAGTGTTAGACCTCAACACATCTATTCACACTTGTTAGATTTCACTCTATACCTTGATTCCCATTATCATTATTAGTGGGATATCTCGTGTATGTTAATGATATACATCAATCACCGGTAATCAGACGATGGTCCATCATTTTCAACCTTGACACCTTTATTCATGTGATGGGACATGTACTCATAGTGGTTTGCATAGAATACCTTTGAGCTTGGTGGAATTCCACATATTCTACCTCCATGATCGTGCCAGTATTCATGAGATGTCAGCTCTCATGACCAGTTTCCAGTGTATTATTAGATATCTTCATCCATTATGGAGATCTTGTTCACTATATATTGTACATGGTGATGACCACATTTGACATATGCCTATTATGTCTATTCATGGCCATTGTACTCTTATGTATCTGGGGCTTCTACATGTATATCTGCAGTCACATGATACGATTTATCATTGTATTATACTGATGATTGGTTGTTTCTTCCACCTTGGTATTTATTACTCCACTTATGGGATGGATATAATGTATTACGACCATCATGTTACCGCTATGACCTCACACATTAGGAGGCATCTATTATAGCTCATTTTACCACACTTGGTAGATCACACTTTTATGGAATTCCATGTCCCTTTGCAAGCTCTTTGGACCCCCCTTGCTTGAATTATACATTGATGATCCAAGAAATTCCCTAAAAAACACATGTTTATTGTTATACGTGACTTTTAAGCTAAAACCCATGTGTACACACAAGTTTCTGCACTGTAGGATGCGTACATCGAGAAATGTGCATAAAAACAAAAACAATTGGAGTTTTCATCAATGAGTCCTGAATAACTTGACTCTTATCCTTCCATATGGCTGGAAATGCTCCAACTCGACCCTTCATTACCTATTGAAGGGATATATATTGAGCCTCTTGGATGCATTGAAGGAGGAGACCGTTAGAGAGAAAGGAAACTATAGTTCATTGTTGCCCCAATTTTCCTATGCTTGAGTCTATATCCCTTTGTCCTTATGAGCACACATTTTTTCTCTTCCCAATATTTCCATTGCTTTGTAAGATTTACATTGAGATGGAGGATTGAAGTGGTGGAGGCCCAAGTGGAGGAATCAATTTCTCTATTTCTATGAGGTGCTGAGAGATTTTGTCACTATTATCTTTGTTCATTATTCATAGAAATACTTATTTCTCATCCATTACATGTGTATGACTATGAATATTTTTTCCATGGATGTAGTTGTATTTTCTTATACATGTTGGATTTATATATGCTAGAGTAGGACTAACACTCTAATATATATCATGCTTGTCTTGGTTGTTTTTGTTTAGAGTGAATTTTAGGTATAAGCATGTTGGAAAAGCTCAACAAGGATCTACTACACCCGTCTAGAATAAGGTGTGCTATGTATCCCTTAGTGTTAGCGGCATTTGTTTCTATTGCATATTGAAATAGATTGATTTCTGGTGTCATTAAGTCTGTTGTGGTCTACCCCAATCCATAGGAAGTTTCTCTCTGTAAAAATTATTCATGTACAATATTATTCATCATTATTTAATGGAATAATACACTCCAATATTCATCTCTCCATTCATTTGATTCAAACTCTTTTCTTCTCTCTATTTTTCCTGTGTATGCTTGTAAGAATTCTCTTATTAGAAAGATCTATTTCTAGTGTTGCTTCTTAGCATATTTTCTCATAGAATTGGAGTTTCTATTTATACATGGTATCATAGGACTACTACATGGTATCAGATTGCAAGGTTTTTCAAGTTCTACACATTTGAGGAGCGCATCCAGTCTCCTATCCCTTTCGAAGAAGAGCATGTTTAGCTTACAATATTTTTCTCCTAGTTTTATTTTTGTAGGTTGCAGAGAGTTTCTTCTTTAGAACATTAACTCAGTAGTATGGATTCTCCTTCAACTATGATCCTGACTCCCTACAACTATAATGAATGGAAATCCAAAATTGGCATTCTATTGTGCAGTAAGGGACTATACAGAGTTACTCTAGCCTTGGAGAATGAGCCGAATGATGTGATTGAGAAAGCTAAGTGGCATAATAGGTTGGATGAAGCTTGTGGATGTCTTTTCCTATCTCTATCCCATAATCTATTCTTTCATATATATTTTTTTACCACTCCAAAGTAAGTATGGACCAAACTTGAGTCTCTCTTTGGAGTTCAATATAAGTTAAGAGCGCATCAGTTGGAGATTGAGCTATTCTCAATGAGTCAATGCAATTTTGATTCTATTGAGGGTTTCTTCACCAAATTAAAGTCAATTTTTCTAATTCTCAAACATTGTGTAATTGAGAAGACAAATGATCAATTAATCCTTTCCATTCTTTCTAAATTGGGTCTTGAATACTTGGTTTTTCTGAATATTTTTCATGCTACTAGGCTTATTGTTTATAATTGCAAATTGCCTTCTTTGTGTAATTTCTTTGATTCACAAACAAAGGAGCAAGAAAAATTGATCCCGATGGGTGCTCTTAAATATTCCAAAGGAAAGGATCATGCTCTCACAATTCAAGGAATCAATAACTCCAAATCCTAAGAAAATAAAATTGTGAAAGTGTAGAAGCCAAAGTCATAAATTGAAGATGAAATTTTGAAGCCTACTAATGAAGATTTAGTGAAGAAGGTAAATAAGAAAGGGAGAACATCCAAGTGTTCTTATTTCAGCAAGGGATTTCAGCTAGAGAATAAATGTTTCAATAATAATATGGGAATAGTGTCTCAACTTCTTGAGAAGCACAACATCAAAGTTCCATATGATCTAGAGAAGTCGGTTGATTCCACAGAACACTGTCATAGTGCGTAGTTCCAAGGTGATATAAACTATGCCTTGATTTCTAGAGTAAAATAATTTCCTCATGTTATGATATAGATTCATTTTATTATATATTAGATTCAGAAATATCATATACTTTCTTTGATAATCCACCTATCAATCTCCTAGATTCGTCTCTCAATAATTGTTATTTTTCACTAGATCTTGACTTGTATTTAAGCATCTTTTCCTCACTCTATAATAATTCTGATTTACAAGAATGTTTGAAGGATTATATACATGTCATTAAATAATTCATACTACCATCCATACCATATAAAATACCTATGAATACTCCTAATACCATACAAATCCCAAGTTCAGTAGTTGATTCCTCATTGGTCTCTTGCGGAGTGTTACTTATATTACATGATTTGAAGTCTTGCTTATATTTAACTGGATTGTTATCCATGACATTATCCATCATTATAATAATTATAAACATGTTTGAATATTTTCTAGAAACTTATGGTTTAGATATCAAGTCCATCCATCATTCATATTTTTACCCTTATCAATTTTCCCTAGTTGCTCATAGTTTTCCTAGTCTAACCCTATATCCTCATGGAGTCACTAAATCCTTTGTCTTTGTTGGTCCATATGCTAATGTTTATTATATATCATAGTTTTTTCAGCCTCATATCATATCTGGGAAGGTTCTACATCATATTGGAATAATGACATGTGATTCACATCACAATTTTGCAGTTATTCAAGGGATTGATTGTGTAACAAATTGTCTTAATTTTTTTACCCTTTGGGAAGGAGTATGCACAGATATATTTTAAATTTCAGATGTTTTTTGTATATCACATTTTTTTAGAATAAATAAGAATTCAAATAATTATCCTACTTCATCAGTTAATGAGATACCAAGAGTCTCTCCACTTGTTTCTTGAAGATTCTACACTCTAGCACATGATCATGGAGTCTACAAGATTCTTCATCAAGTGTTTCACTAGAAGCAATTCACTCAATGAATTCAAGTGAAGATAAAGATATGTTGAAGACGTATTGTTCAAATTTTGTGCCTTGTACTTTCTTGAGGGTGGATTTTTCCCATGTGGTTTTGCCTCTTTCCTCACTTTTCTGGACATGAATAATTGTTAAAGGGTGACCATAGCCTTGTTGTTGGGAACTATATGCACCTATATGAATCTATATATCATCATAAAGTCATATTTAAAGGGGGATGTTGGAATATTATAAATCCACTCAAAACTTATGATAAAATATTTAATCAATTTTGATTAATTTCCTACCCACTAGCTTAGATAGTAGGGATATACTTGCAACACATAGTCAAGACTTTCCATATATACCTCAGGAACAATTTAATCCTAATTCTAGGTTGATCCTATCCTCTTTATTGAATACCAGAATTAGTAACTATGTTTTCCAGTAGATTCTTCCTTATTCTACTTTTATCTAGATTTTATGTGGATAAGGTAAATCTGGTCAACTAGGAAACTGGTACCTTTTGTTGCCAACCCATCCTCCATGAATTTCTCTCAATTTTCCAAGATTAGCATGTTTTTCCATCACTCTTAAAAACTCACTGATGATTTTTCTAATTCATGAATTCCTTGACTGATTTGGGAAGTGCTTTATCCACCTATGGGGGTTTATCATATTTAGTAATACTATCTTTTTGAGCTTGATGATTTGTCTCCAATACAACTTGATTTTACCTATGAGGGATGTAATATTTATGTACATTAGTATTCATCATTATTTAATGGAAGGATACACTCCAATATTCATCTCTTCATTCATGTGATTCAGTGTATTTTATCCTCTCTATTTTTTGTTAGATTTTTAACATTAAGCTAGCATAACATTAGGATATTTAAATGAGAGAACAATAAGCACAAAAATCAAACACAAGAGACAATGAACACAATGTTTTTCCTTGGGAAAACCGTAAATGGAGAAAACCCTGCAACTTCCTCAGAGATAGAATCAGCACCAAAAGTGAAACCCAAAAACAGTAAGATGACATCCCAACAGTAGTAACCTCCTTCCTTTCCCCAGTGTCTTTCTCTTCCTCAGCTATGTGCTACAACTAAGTGTGAGTGAGTGTGTGATCAATAAATAGGATAACTCTCTATTTATACTAATTCTTGACTTGACTAAACCCAACTAGGGCCGAATTCACTAGGTGAGTCTAATAACCCTAGTGCCCCGAAACTGTGGGGACTTTAACCCTTAGACAATAGAAGGGTTACCCACCTTGACTTGACATGACTTGTTTACATTATAGAAAATCCTGATAGGAACCTCAGGGCATGACATGACTCAAGTACATTACAAATACATCCCAAAATAAACATCAGGTTACAATACATAAGAAATATAAGTGAATGCATTCCAAAGTTACAATTACATCAACACTCCCTCTTAACTAGGAAGGTATTCTCTTGACACAATTTATCAGCAAAAGTATTCTTCTCTGTATCATCTGGATCATCATCGAGTCCTTGTCATATTCACCTTCAAGTCATATCTATCTTCAAGTCATCTTCACCTGGATATGGATCATCACTAGATATGGATCATCTTCACTGGATCTGGATCATCCCTCGATATGGATCATCTCTGGATCATTATCTTTGGATCTAGATCATCCCTTGATCTAGATCATCTCTACTGGATCATCATCACTGGATCTTCAAGGGTGCTATCTCATGATTCTTCTTGTCACAGGAAGTTATACAGAGCCAACCCTTTTTCATGTTGGTTGTAGGCCTAACCTCCATGTGGGTCTTCTTCCAGCACTTATACCTGACCCTAAGTCAGAATGGCCCACCCAACACTTACATCTGATCATGTAGGAACCAATCCTATAGTCATATCAAAAAGGCATGCCCAACACTCACATCTGACCATGTGGGAACACATCCCACAACCTTGTCAGAAAGGCCCAGCACTCACATCCGTCAACCAATGTCGGAAAGGCTCAGCACTTACACTCGGCCATGTGAGGAACCAATCCTCTATGCCGAAAGGCTCTGCACTTACATCTTCCAACCAATGTCAGAAAGGCTTAGCACTTATATTCGACCATGCAAGGAACCAATCCTTCATGCCGAAAGGGCTTTGCACTTACATCTGAAAACCAATGTCAGAAGGGTTCTACACTCACATCTGATCATGTAGGAACCAATCCTACAGTCACATTAGAATGGCCCTCAGTCCCAGACTGAGATACCTAGTAACTGACCAGGTTCCTCCATTCCAAGAATGGCATTCAATGCTTACTTCTGATCATGTAAGAACCAATCCTATAGTCACATCAGAATGGCTCAACACTCACATCTAACATGGAAGGAACCAATCCTCTCACCATGATAGAATGGCTCTGGGTCTCATCATTTCCCCTTGGAGGAAACCTTGATCTAGAGAACACCAAGCTTCTCTCTGAAGTATTCAAACTTCACCCTAGCCAATGGCTTTTTCAGCACATCAGCTATCTGTTCCTCCACCGCAACATACTGGAGCTTCACTTCTACCCTCTGCACCGTATCCCTGATATAATGATACTTGATCTCTATATGCTTTGACTTTTCATTGAACACTGGATTCTCTAACAACTTCACGCAACTCTGGTTGTCACAATGTATACAAGTAGCATCCATATGCAGATCAAATAAATCATATAGTATCTTTCTTAGCCATACTGCCACACAACTAGCTGAACAAGCTATGACATACTCTACTTTAGTTGTACTCAGTGCCACACAGGATTGCTTCCTGCTAAACCAAGAGATCACAACTGATCCCATACTGAAGCAACACCCTCAAGTGCTCTCCCTATCAATGGCACTACCTTCCCAATAAAAATCAACATAACCCTCCAGGTTAATATTCTTATTCACCTCATACTTGAGCCCATAATCAATTGTACCCCTCAGGTACCTTAGAATATGCTTTGCAGCAATCAAGTGAACATGTCTCAGATCTGTCAAGAACTAGCTCAAGGTGTTCACAGCAAAGAAAATATCTGGTCTCGTGTTCGTTAGGTACATCAAGGACCCAATCATCTGATGATACATCATAGCATCAACCATCTCTGATGAAGCATCACTCAATAGCTTCAGGTTCGATGCCATAGGTGTGTTCATGGCTTTGCAGTCCATCATCCTAAACCTCTTCAGGATCTCTACTGCATACTTCCCTTGTCCGAGGGAGATTCCATCTACATTTTTCCACACCTCCATGCCTAGAAAATAATGCATCATACCCAAGTCCATCATTTCAAACTCAACAACAAGCTTTCTCTTCATATTAGAAATCAACCCATCCATACCCATTACAAACATATCATCTACATATAGTAGGAGCATCACTGGGTTTCCATCTTCAACCTTGTAGTAAAGGTTGGAATCTTCTTTACACTTGGTAAAGCACAAACTAGATAGAAAGCTGTCAGTTATGCCCTAGCATGTCCTGGGTGCCTGTTTCAAACTGTACAGGGCTTTCTTCAATCTGCACACATGAGACTCCCTGTCATGTGTCTCAAAACCAAGTGGTTGTTCTACATACACTTCCTCTTCCACTGCACCATTTAAAAAAGTTGTCTTGACATCCATTTGGTGTATCTTCCATTTCAGCATTACATCCAGAGAAAGTACTGATATGATAGAAGTGTATCTGGCTATAGGTGCAAAGGTTTCTTCATAGTCGATTCCTTCTTTCTGGGAGAAACCTTGAGCCACGAATCTTGCCTTATATTTCTCTATGCTACCATCTGCAGCATGCTTGATCTTGTAGATCCATTTGGAGGTTAAAACCGACTTCTCTTCTAGTCTGGGGACAACATCCCAAACACCATTCTTCATGATTGTTTGATACTCTTTGATCATAGCATCCTTCCAATGTTTCTGTTCTTTCGCTTCTTCATAATTGGAAGGTTCTTCATTGATAAAGTCACATAGTAATGCTACATATCTGGAGCAAGATCTAGTTCTCTTTTTTTCTCTATCATTCTCTTCTGGAGCCCCATATCTTTCCGTACCTTGGATAATTTCTTGTACCAAAGCAGGTTTCCTCTTGTGAGGGTTCTTCTCCTATGGTGGATCTATAGGTATTTGTGGTTTTTCAAATTCTCGATCTTCTTCTTGAATTTCTTCGTTCATGGTTGTATCATGAATTCTAGGTGATTTTGCTTCTTTAGGATCTTCAAAAGGTCTCTTTTTGGATTTGTTGTAAGCTGTGTCTTCATTAAATGTCACATCCCTGCTGATGCCGATCTTCTTGAATTCTGGGAAGTATATTCTGTAAGCCTTCGAGCTCTCAAAGTATCCCACAAATATACCCTTCTTTCCTAAAGGATCTAGTTTCATTCTCTTCTCTTTTGGAATGTGTATGTACACTGTACAACTGAATATTCTGAGATGGCTGAATTTTGGTTTCTTGCTGGAAAATACTTCTTCAGGTGTCTTGTTCTTGAGTACTCTGTGTGGAGTACGGTTCTATACATACACCGTTGTTCTGGAATCTTCTACCCATAGATGCATGGGAAGATCCTAATCATGAAGCATTGCTCTTGCAGCTTCCATGAAAGTTATATTCTTCCTTTCTGCAACCCCATTCTATCGTGGATTATATGGAGTGGATAAATCCCTCTTAATCCCTAATTCTTTACATAATCTTTGAATTCATTTGATTTGAATTCTCCACCATTATCTGATCGAAAGGTCTTGATCTTCTTTTCTGTGTGATTTTCGATCAAGGCTTTGAATTCCTTCAACTTGTTGAATACTTCATCTTTGTTCTTCATGAAGTAAATCCATTTCTTCCTAGAAAAGTCATCAATGAAAGAAACATAGTATACATACCCGCTTAGTGAACTTGATGACATTGGTCTACATACATCGGAGTGGATGATTTCGAAGATTCATTTTTCCTTGCTCTCACTAATTGGAAATGTCTTCTTTGTATTCTTTCCTTTCACACATCCTTTGTAGACCCCTTCATGTTTTTCTTGAATTTCTAGAAGACCTTCAACATCTTTGCTTACAAGTGGTAGTGCTCTGTAATGCACATGTGCAAGCCTTCTATTCCAAAGTTCATTTGGCTCTACTATGTCATGGAACAAATCTTGTTCTAGATGGCCCTTTAATTTGTATAAACCTCCTTCTTGTTCTCCAATCACTATTGCATTGTCAATAGTCTTTCCTCTTGACCACATGAGGACTTGGCCATTTACAAATGCAGCCCTCATGCCTTTTGCATCCAGCGCCGATATGGATAGAAGATTCTTCTTTAGTCCCGGTACAAACAAGATATCCTTCATCTTCATAGACTTTTTGGAGTCTATCTTGTAGGAGGATTCACCACTACCTTTTATGGGATATTGGTAGTCATCCCCAAGTTTCACCTTATGGGGTGAATTATGTTCGGATAGTTTCTCAAAGGATTCCTTGAAACCTGTCATGTGTTTGGAAGCCCCACTTTCAATAAGCCAATCTTTGATTCCAGGAGTGACAATTTCTGTGAGAGCAGAGATCAGAACATATTCATCTTCACTTGAAGAATCTTCACTTTCTGGTTTTACTATATTCCTACGAGAATCATCATCCTCAGCAGTGTGAGCATGTTGTCTTCTTTTGGAGTTCTTCTTCTTCTTGGATCCATTCTTATTCATGGGACAATTTCTAGAAAAGTGTCCTATTTCATCGCATGTATAACATCTGAGTTTGGATGGATCCCTTCTTACATGATTATTTTTCTGATGAGAATGCTTACCTTGATGATGATGATTTTCCCCTCTTCCTTTCATGGAATGTACTGTGAGAGCTAGATCTTCACTTCCCATCTTTTCTTCTCGAGCTGCTATCCGAGTTTCTTCTTGTGAACATTCTTCCCACAATATACTGAACTTGACTAACTTATTCCTAGAACAGATTCCTTGGATGAAATAATCCCATGACCTAGGCAGACCATTCAAGGTCGTCATCACAATTTCTACATTCTCCACTTCTTCATCTACTGTTTCCAGTTGTTCTTTGATCTAGGATACCCTTGTGAAGTATGACTGAATGGTTTCTTCATTTTGGATCTTTACATTCTTCAATTGGTTCCTTAGAGTCATCTTCCAATTGATGTTCTTCCCTTCAAACAGTTTGGTTAGGGCATCAAACATAGCTTTAGGTGTCTTGAGGGAGGACACCTGTGGTATGAGGTGATCCTTGATAGAATCAACAATGATCCTCTTTGCCATAACCAACTTATTCTTATGTCAGGCCTTGGCCTCATCTCCCTCTGGAACTGGAACCTCCTCACTGATATAGGAGTCCAACTCATTTTCTTCCAGGACCAGGGACATTCTATACTTCCAGGCTTAGAATTTATTAGCTCTCTCAAGCTTTTCATCAAGCTTGGTATGATGAGACATATTAACTGAGAATTGTTGATGTAATTGTAACTTCGGAATGTATTCACTTATATTACTTATCTATTGTAACCCGATGTTCATTCCGGGATGTATTGTAATGTATTTGATTCATGTCATACCTCGATGTTTATTCTGGGAAGTTTCTATAATGAGAAAGTCATGTCAAGTCATTGTGGGTAACCCTCCTGTTGTTTAAGGGTTAAAGTACCCAAAGTTGTGGGGCCCTTGGGTTATTAGAATATCCTAGTGAAGTTGACCCTAGGTGAGTCATTATAAGTCGGGGAAATAGTCCCCACCATTGTGTTACCCTACTATTTGTCGGAGGAGGAAAAGTCCCCACAAGTGGTGGGGCACTAGGGTTATTAGACACTCCTAGAGATGTCGGCTCTAGTAAGTAATTGTTAAGTGAGGCCAACATGTTGGAGTGCACTTCAAGTGAATGAAAGAATATAAATAGAGAGTGAGCCTCTCTATTTATCTCACTTGCAACACTCACACTCACTCATTGGGGTGCATGAATGAGAGAGGAGAAGCTCTCTCAGTGTGAGAGAGAGAGATTGCTGCTGTCGGGAGATCATATTACTGTTTTGGGTATTTTATTGTTTTCGTGCTGATTCTATCTCTGAGGAAGTTGCGGGGTTTTCTCCTTTATGGTTTCACTGAGGAAAACTCTTTGTGTCTCTTGTCTCTTGTGATGTGCTTATGTTTTATTGCTATGCTTGTTATTCTCTCAGTTAAAAGATCCTAAGATCATAATGCTAGCTTATATGATGAAAAACTAACATGGTATCAAAGCTAACCTGAGAAGAATACATTGTGCAGCTATAGAAGCTAGGTATTCTTACTTTTTGGGTCTCTCTCCACAATCCATCAGCAAAATTATGTTAGACTGACTCTCCATTGAAGGGCGCATCTTTCTCTCGAAGCGGAATTCAATTTTGAGTATTTTCAGTTTTCGGTGCAGAAATTAGGGATTTGTATAGAAGAGGAATTTTTTAGTGAGCCCACCATAGGATTTTTATCCTCATAAAAACCTAATTTTAGAGACTTGGATCAATAAATTTGGTTGGGTGAAGCTTCGGGAAAGTCAAACCCTAGTTTGACCCCGAGCTAGAAAAACCCTAAATACTAAACCTGCTAAGTTTTGGTACATTCGCTATATCTAGATATTGGAAAAGTCTCAGGAGCTGAAAATTGCATGGTACGAGGATAAAATATTTATTAATACTTTGTCCAAAAATTAGCCTCATATTCACTATATTCTTGGCGATATGATCCCTCCAATTTAGGGTTCCATCCTCTTCCAGAATTCATCCCTAAACAGGACACCTGGGAGGAATTGCAATATCTTGGGATAAAGAGGTCCAAATGGAATTCTGGAAGATGTTCCAAAAATTAAATAGATGGTAACTTCGGTGGTCCAAATTTCAGACTCAGAAGATGAACCAGTGACACGTGGCATTCCATACAACTTCGTTGTTCTGAACAGTCCTGTAATAGGTCACCTTGGGAAAAGGATCATAAATCCAAAATGGTGAAACCAATTCTGATGAAACCTATGGTTTTGGATCAGGTACATGCAAGGTTACCTCAGTAATAAATTTCATACATAGAAGAGTAGTAATTTCAGAGATAGCATAGAAATAGTAATAGGCATTTCTGCAGAAGAAATTGGAAAACTAGGGCTTCCTGTTCCGGGAGCTTCCCTCCACTGTTTTTAGAAAAGGAGTACATTGGACAGCTCCATTTGAAGAGATATATCTATCTATCCAATCAGATCTGAAATATTCCAAGTTTTTAAAATTAGGGTTTCTGTGACAAACCCTAGATCAGCCAGCTCCAGAACTAGGACAGACACCTCAAAACGGTAAGATCTAATCTTTTACTATTTCTGTTTGAGGTTCTCATTTCAAAGTGATATATCACATCAACTTGATGATAAGCTTGGTTAATTTCAAAACTTCCAAGTATGGAAGTATATGATCTTCCTAAATAAATGAATTGGACACCTACATGAGTAGAGAGGTTCTAGTTCCAGAGGGAGATGAGGCTCAAAGCCTTACTCAAGAAGGACTTGGTCGGCTAAGAAGATCATTGTTGATTCAGTCATGAATCAAATTGTATTACAAGTGTCTCCACAAAGACACCGAATATGTTTGATTCCTTGGCCAAGCTATTTCAAGGGAAGAACATAAATCAGAATATGACTTTGACAAAATAGTTGAAGGAAGTGAAGATCCAAAATGCAGAGACCATGCAGTCATACTTTACAAGGGTCTCTCAAATCAAAGAACAACTTGAAGTGGTAAGTGAAGAATGTAGAAGCAGTGATGGCCACCTTGAATAGACTCCCAGGATCATGGGATTCATTCATGTGAGGAATGTGTGCCAAAAGGAAGTGATTACTTTCAGTAGACTCCGAGAAGAAGAAGAAGCTCGACTCATAAGAAGAGAAGAGAAGATGGGAGCAACTAAAGATCAAGCTCTCACCATCCAAAGAAGATCCCTCAATCGATGGGGAATATGAAGATCTCAACTCTTGAAGAACTTCTTATCCACCTTAGCATTTGGATAAGAAACAATGCTATCATGTATGAAGAAGACGATGAAGTTGAAGGCTCAAGGAGTCTACCCACGAAACAAATAAAGATAAGTATTCATTTGTCATTTCATGATATTGTTTTGCTATGCATTTGTTATATTCAGTTGATGTATTATGCATGATAGGATGCTTGCATTAATGACAGTATACTACTAATATGCATGTGATGGGTAAGTATCTCATGGTGCTATACAACTATCCATTGCTACTTATCTAGAATGAAACCTCTTTCCTAACATATTGGATTAGTGCACAATCTCAATGTTGTCTTGGTAGAGATGGAAGGCATCTAGAAAGTTTCAGTGAGATATGGATGAATGTTGTATTGGCTAAAGTAGTTGCATGATCATATATTTATTCATAAGAACTTGCCAGTATAAATATTCCTTATGAAATGTTTCTAACCATACAAATGCATTTGACTTGTAAAAAAGACTGCATACATAATCGCATGCAAGAAAAGAAGAATGAGACTTGTTTCAAAGAACAAGTGATGACATTTCAAAATGAAGAATAATATGACGAATGCAACGACATCATTGATGCAGAACCTTCAAGCTATGAAGAAGTAACCAAGAAGAAAGGGAAGACCATCTCAAGAAGAATGATGTCTAGGATGCAGTATCAAGACCTGAAGAGAAGTTCATAGTTCCATCATGCAGTATATGGAAACATCATGGGATACAAAGCAAGATTCGTAGCATGAGGCCTCTCATGAAAATAAGGCCTATACTACAAAGAGACATTTGCAGCCAGTAAGATTTGAAACACATATACGATGAGCTTGAGGAAGATCTTAACCTTTGATACAAGGTTGAAGATACAAGTCTATACACTAGATGGTCACATAGAATATTAGTAGCATAGGAAACTACTTATCACTCCAGTACAGAATGTTCATTGCATAGAGTACGGAAGACAGAGGGAGTATGATGCTTCGCTTTAGAGGGAGTGACTGTAGAAGATCCTATGTTTCGACATGGTATGACAAGATGGACATATTACTGATGACTCTAGGCTTTACCAAGAGTAAAGCGGATTCCAACCTTTACTACAAGGTTGAATATGGCAACCCAGTGATGCTACTACTATATGTAGATGATCTATTTGTGACGGGTATAGATGGGTTGATTGCTGATACGAAGATAAAGCTTGCTGCTGAGTTCGAAATGAAGGACTTGGGGATGATGCATTACTTTCTAGGTATGGAGGTGTGGAAGAGTACAGATGGAATATTCCTTGGACAAGGGAAGTATGCGGTAGAGATCCTGAAGAGGTTTGGGATGATGGACTGCAAGGCTATAGCCACACCTATGGCATCGAACCTGAAGCTATTGAGTGATGCTTCATTAGAGTCGGTTGATACTACGATGTATCATCAGATGATTGGGTCATTGATGTACCTGATGAACACGAGACCAGACATTTGCTTTGTTGTGAACACCTTGAGCCAGTTCTTGACATATCCGAGAAGTGTTCACTTGATTGTTGCAAAGCATATTCTGAGGTACCTGAAGGGTACAGTTGATTATGGGCTCAAGTACAATGCGAATCAAAAGATTAACCTGGAAGGTTATGTTGATTTAGATTGGGCAGGCAGTTCCATTGACAGGAAGAGTACTTCAGGATGTTGCTTTAGTATGGGATCAGGTGTGATCTCTTGGTTTAGTAGGAAGCAATCATGTGTGGCACTGAGTATAGCTGAAGCAAAGTATGTCGCGGCTTGTTCCAGCTTGTTCACCTAGTTGTGAGGCAGTATGGCTGCTGAAGCTACTATCCGATATATTTGATCTCTAGTTGGATGCTACTTGTTTGCATTGTGACAACCAGAGTTGCATGAAGTTTTCATAGAATCCAGTGTTCCATGACAAGTTGAAGCATATTGAGATCAAGTATCACAATATCAGGGATATGGTGCAAACGGGAGCAGTGAAGCTCCAGTATGTGGCAACGGAGGAGTAGATAGCTGATGTATTGACGAAGTCATTGGCTAGGTTGAAGTTTGAGTACTTCAAGGAGAAGCTTGGTGTTCTCCAGATCGAGGTTTCCTCCAAGAGAAAGTGATGAGACCCATAGCCATTCTGACATGGTGAGAGGATTGGTTCCTTCCATGTTCAGATGTAAGGGCTGAGCCATTCTGTCATGTTGATAGGGTTTCTCCCTTCCATGACAGATATGAGTGCTAGCCATTCTGTTGATTAGGATAGATGTAAGGGAAATTTCCATTCTAGGAATGGAGGCACCTGGTCAGTTACCAGGAACACTCAATCTAGGACTGAGTAGCCATTCTAATGTGATAGAGGGATGTGTTCCCACTTGATCAGATGTAAGGGCTGAACCATTCTGTCATGGCTAAAGGATTAAGTTCCTTCCATGTTAGATGTGAGTGTTGGCCATTCCGTTGAGCAAGTCGGATGTAAGGGCAACTGCCATTCTCTAGGAGAATAGAGGCACTTGGTCAGTTACCAGGTAGCTCAGTCGAGGAGGACTGGGGGCCATTCTGATATGAGTGTAGGATTGGTTCCTACAAGATCAGATGTGAGTGCAAGCCCTTCCATCATTGTGAGCAGGATGTGTTCCCGCCTGGATGGATGTAAGTGCAGAGCCCTTTCATCATTGTGAGTAGGATGTGTTCCTGCCTGGATGAATGTAAGTGCAGAAATATTTCATCACTGTGAGCAGGATGTGTTCCCACCTGGATGCGAGTCTTTCATCATTGTGAGCAGGATGTGTTCTAGCCTGGATGAAATGGGAAAATATTCCATCATTGTGAATAGGATGTGTTCCAGCCTGGATGGAAGTACATAACTCTTCCATCATTGTGAGTAGGATGTGTTCCATCCTCGATGGATGTGAGTACTGTGCCTTTCTGATGAGTAGGTCAGATGTAAGTGCTAAAGCCCTTTCACAGATGTTAGTGATGTGATGTCCTATCATGCTGGTGAATGTGAGTGTTGGGCCTTTCCGATGTGATTATAGGATTGGTTCCTATATGATCATATGTGAGTGTTGGGAACACCTTTCTGACAAGTAGGTCAGATGTAAGTGCTAGGCGAAGACCTACATGATGGATAGGCCTACAACCAGCATGAAAAAGGGCTGGCTCTGTAGAACTTCCTGTGAGGAGAAGAATCATGAGATAGCACCTATGGTACTGATCCAGATCGAGTCATGATCTAGATCCATTAATGATGATCCAGCAGTGATGATCCAGATCCGATGATGATGCTCAGTGATGATCTAGATCGAGTGATGATCCAGATCCAGTGATGATGTTCAGTGATGATCCAGATCCAGTGATGATTTTCAGTGATGATCCAGATCTAGTGATGATCCAGATCCAGTGACGATGTTCAGTGATGATTCAGATCGAGTGATGATCCAGATCCAGTGATGATGATCTAGTAGTGATGATCTAGATCCAGTGATGATGATCCAGTAGTGATGATCTAGATCCGGTGATGATGGTCTAGAACGAGTAATGATCTAGATTCAGTGATGATGATCTAGATCAAGTGATGATCCAGATCCAAATGAAGATGAATTACAGATAAAGATGACTTGAAGATGAAGATGACTTTGAATATGACGAAGACCTGACGATGACCCAGATAAGAAGACTTGTGCTGATAAATTATGTTGACAGAATACCTTCCTAGTTAAGAGGGAATGTTGATGTAATTGTAACTTCGGAATGTATTCACTTGTATTTCTTATCTATTGTAACCCAATGTTTATTCTGAGATGTATTGTAATGTATTTGAGTCATGTCATACCCTGATGTTTATTCTGGGAAGTTTCTATAATGATAAAGTCATGTCAAGTCATTGTGGGTAACCCTCCTATTGTTCAAGGGTTAAAGTCCCCACAGTTGTGGGGCCCTTAGGTTATTATACTATCCTAGTGAAGTCAAACCTAGGTGAGTCATTGTAAGTCGGGGAAATATTCCCCACCATTGTGTTACCCTCCTATTGGTCGGAGGAGGAAAAGTCCCCACAAGTGGTGGGGCACTAGGGTTATTAGACACCTAGAGATGTCGGCTCTAGTAAGTAATTGTTAAGTGGGTCCGACATGTTGGAGTGCACTTCAAGTGAATGAAAGAATATAAATAGAGAGTGAGCCTCTCTATTTATCTCACTTGCAACACTCACACTCACTCATTGGGGCGCATGAGTGAGAGAGGAGAAGCTCTCTCAGTGTGAGAGAGAGAGACTGCTGCTGTTGAGAGATCATCTTACTGTTTTGGGGCTTTTACTGTTTTGGTGCTGATTCTATCTCTGAGGAAGTTACGGGGTTTTCTCCTTTATGGTTTCCCCAAGGAAAACTCTTCGTGTCTCTTGTCTCTTGTGATGTGATTATGTTTTATTGATGTGATTATTATTCTCTCAGTTAAAAGATCCTAAGATCATAATGCTATCTTATATGATGAAAAACTGACAAGAACCTCAAATGGAAATACAAAAGATTTAGATCTTACCAGGTCAAGATGTTAGATTTGGATTTGGAGCTAAAATCCTACAGTGCTGGTTCAAGAGCAAATTAGGGTTTTTCTTTTCTAGAGTTCTGTCCAACCAAATGCTCTGAATTTGATCCCTATCTTTGATTTTGGGGAGGAGATCAATCTAGGCCTGGGCTCACTGAAAAATTCCACTGCTATGAAAAGCCCTAATTTCTGGCAGTAGTGTTGGGTCCAAAACTGAAAGACCTCATAATTGGATTCTGCTTCGATAGAAAGATGCACCCTAGGGAGGAGAGTTATTCCACCCTATGTTTTCTGAAAATCTATGGAGAGAGATCCACAAAGTAGGAAGCCCTAGTTCCCACAGCTACACAGTGTCTTCTTCTCGGGTTAGCTCTGATACCATGTTATATTTTTAACATTAAGCTAGCATAACATTAGGATCTTTAACTGACAGAACAACAAGCACAACAATCAAACACAAGAGACAATGAACACAGTGTTTTTCCTCGAGGAAACCATAAATGGAGAAAACCCTGCAACTTCCTCAGAGATAGAATCAACACCAAAAGTGAAACCAAAAAACAGTAAGATGATCTCCCTACAACATTAACCTCCTTCTTCCTTGCCCCAGTGTCTTTCTCTTCCTCAGCTATGCGCTACAACTGAGTGTGAGTGAGTGTGTGATAAATAGAGAGGCTAGCTCTCTATTTATACTAATTCCTGACTTGACTAAACCCAACTAGGTCCGACTTCACTAGGTGATTCCAATAACCCTAGTGCCCCAGAACTGTGGGGACTTTAACCCTTAGACAATAGGAGGGTTACCCACCTTGAATTGAAATGAATTTTTTACATTATAGAAACTCCCGATAGGAATCTCGAGGCATGACATGACTCAAGTACATTACAAATACATCCCAGAATAAACATCAGGTTACAATACATAAGAAATACAAGTGAATACATTCTGAAGTTACAATTACATCAACATTTTTCATGTGTATTCTTGTGAGAATTATCTTAGTAGCAAGATCTATTTCCAGTGTTGATTCTTAGCATATTTTCTCATAGCATTGGAGATGTTATTTTTACATGGTATCAGAGCACTCCTACACATCTCAGAATTTGTGAAATTTTCAAAGGATATAAGTCCCATTTTTTTGAAAGTGTGCTTCAAGTTATCCCACAATTCAAACTCACTACATACTATAAACCCACTACATACTTAGGATAAAATAATTAATCATTCTGGTTAATTTCCTATGTTCTAAACTAGGCAGTTGGCCTCCACTTGCACCACTTAGTCAATACTTGCCATATTTACCCCAGGAGTTCCTTTATACCGATTTTAGATAGATTCTACCAACTTTATTGATGCCCATATTAGAAAGTATGCCTTCTTGACAATTTTTCCTTTAGATAACTTTTTACTCCTTTTTAGTCAATAAGGTAAAGCTAGTCAACTAGGTAATCACTATCTTTTGTGGCCAAATAATACTCCATAATTTTCTCTCTTGATTCCATGATTAGCAATATTTTCCATCATTCATCATCACTCATTCATTATTTATCCAATTCATGATCTCTTGGACTGATTTAGAAACTGCTTTAGTCGCCTATGGGGGTTTATCATATTTGGTAAGCCTGCTTTATGAGCTAGCATGAGTTGTATCCTAAGCAACTATATTTTACCTCCCGAGGATGTATTATTTATGTACACTATATTGATCAATAATATATGGAAGATTCATGGAATCTTCTCAAATCATTCTTCACTTCTCTCAAGTGTTCAATATCATTATTCCTCTCTCTAGTTTTCTTGTGCGTGCTTGTGAGAAATATATTGGAGCTAAATCCTTATCCTGTATTTCCACATGCTGTCAAAGCTTAAATTTATACATGGTGTTTACACCTTTCACACACCTAGGTTATGTGGCAGAAATCTTCAAGCCACTCGGTGTGTTCCTGGGGAAAGTCTCGAGTCAAGGCTGTCACCTTGTTCTTGACTCCTCTGTTTAGGCTCAACTCCTAACGAAGCTAAGGGGGGTAGACCCTATTAAGTTACTAAGGCTAACTACTTAGTGTGAGGGTGTTATATTGATTAAGGTGTTTAGGAGTTTTGAAATTAACCAGTGGAAACAAAAGATAACAAGATGCAAGATTTAAAGCATATAAGCACAGTAATGACACTCAATATATATATAATGGAAATAAATAAATCACTAGTGCCTTAGTTGGAGTCAATGGAGAAAATAATGTGCTTGCATGTGATTGAAATAATGTTTTGCAAATTTATCATGGTAGATTTTAAATTAATGTGGAATGTGAATGAATTAAATTAGGCGAAAAGGGGACTCCAGATATACCCGAGGGGCACTTGGAGTATGTCCAAAAGTGAACTTTCACGGCTACCCACAAGGTGCTTTTGTGCTGGAATGGAGTCTCGGAGACTATTGTTCATAACACACCCATCAGGGTGTGATAGTGATCGGCACCTCGAGGTCACTTTCCAGTTGTTCCCACTCCTTTGGGTATTTTTCCATTGCTTACAGTTTGTTCGAGGAGTTGGATTTTCTCCTAATGGTTTGTCAATTTGGGGAGAGTGAATCATAATTATTCTAGTCACTCAAGTGATTTTGATGTAGTTTGACTAATCGGATGAACTGCATCCAAGTACAGAGCATACACACTAGATTCTTCGTTATTTTTAGTAAATTTTAAGATAGGTGTTCTTGTTAAAAAGAAAACCCTCTAGGAACCTATTTTGATCCAAGTGGATCTCAATCAGGGAATCAAGTAGGGGATAATTTTATTAAAACTAATGAAACAAATAATGAAAAAGGAATAAAATATACTCCATGCCGGTTTTCTAATTAGTCCTACCACGCATCTCTTTCCCCGTGCAGGTCAATCGGGAAGTCGTGGGGTAAGTAGTATGATTAGTTTTTAAATTAAAGTATGGAATAATGCAAAATTATATCAAATTATACAATCCTACATTTCAGTACTAAACTAGGGAAGAAAAGGGAAAGAAAGAAAAAAAGTGAAACGGACATAGATCCCCCCTGGGGGGATGGGGAGCGGGCTCAAAAGATCCTACTAAAAAAAAGATTTTATTTTATTATTATTGGTTGTAATATCATCAAGCTGAAATATCAGAAAACTCTTGGTCTTTATAGGGGATGAAACCAGGATCTTACAACTCTGCAAAATTTTTAAATTTTAGTGAAAGGGGAGACCCCTGGGGGGATTTGAACACTCCTGAGGCCACTTTAGAACAATAGATTATTTTATTTTCTGTTACACCTACTAAAAACCAGAAATTAGGTTAGAATAACATATGTACAAAATCACTTTAAGATCACCTTTGGATCAGCCTACCTTAACTCAAAAAAGATTAAGTTAAAACTAGCTAAACAAGTGAAAAAGGAACCAAGGAAAGCAAGATTTCCTTGGGATCTTGGATTGCTGTTTGTGCAGCCAATAAAATATGCACTGATTTCTGGATTTAATATTTTTAAAACATAAAAGGAAATCTAGAGCATGCAACCTACTGATTTTCTTTAACTTGCCATGCAAAACGAACGATTTCCTTATGCTAGATCTAGAATGCTTAATGATACTTTTCAGAATTGAGATCTAGAATATGAGATTTGAAATAGAATATCTATGTAGATTTTACTTTGATATAACAGATCCAAATGATAACAAAGCTTTAGAACACAGTAACCAGATAAGAAAATTGAATTTTTTGAAGGAGAAAGAGAGAGAAAGAGTGCTGGAAACCTGGGAATGTTGGGATTTGGAGTCTTCTTTGGTGGAACACCGAGGGAATATGTCATTCATAAGATATTTAATATGAGGAATATGCAAACTAGATAAACCTATTCTACAAGCGAGATCACCTGCAACTTATAAATCCTCGCACAAACAGATGGTTAAAACATAGGTGTTGCTGGAAGAGATAATTGGAAAGCATGCAATTAAACTTAAAATACATACGAATCCAATAGATCTGAAACAAGCAGTAGTAAGAGCATAAATAAAACTAGAATAAACTCTTACCCTAACAAGAGGGAGATCTCTCCTTCAAGGCCAACAATTAACCAGCAAAAGCAAATGATAAATAACACAGATTATACCTCATAAGCATTTGACAATCACCATCCACACATGAAGAGAATTACACCATAGATCTTGCCTCCAAAGCTTCTTTATTCCAGAATAATAAACAATAACACTGTACAAGAGAAAAAACACCTCAATCCTAGTTCTAACTAGCTTGGAAGAGGCAGCCTAAGCTTTATTTATACAAAAAACAGGAGATCCATCCCAATGGGGGGCACAAATCCTAAGGAGACAGACCACTGCAACTAAGGGAGAGTCAATCAATGCTGATCTAAAGTCAAACTAAGTGTACTTTTCAATCGGGGGACTGATTGAGCTAACACATCAACCCACATACTGACACATCAATCCACAGAGCTTCTAGGAGAGCCCACACATGTGGAGGAGAGAGAGGGGGCATAATTTCCCATAAAGGATGATGAATATCAACTCTGGATCTATCCAGATCACCTCCTTCAAACAAGGATTTGTCAGATCTAGTTAATCTGGTTCAGATCTGACTGATTTCAATCAAATCAACTAAGAATCCACTGATCTAGGATTTTGGATTTGCTCCATTATTCATCAATTTATTAATTAAAATCATCAATAATTGTTTTTTTGGGGTTTTCTGACCTGAGTGATGAAAAATCACTCAAAACCTGAAAAAAGTGGGTCCATGGGTTTACATGGTGCTCTTAGCTTGAAAATGAGCACCTACATGACTGAAACTGATTATTTGGCCCACTTTTATTACAAAAACAATTTTTCCAATTAAACTATTAAAAAATAGCCTAAGTTTTGGAAAAATTAAATTTTAATAAAAAACACTGAAAAAATTAAAAAATTAAAAAAGTTGAAAAAACCTAGGAGGACTTAGACATGTTCATATGACTCCACCATGATGCCTATCATGTTTATACATTGACACATAGACTCTAATAACCTCAATAGGCCTAAATGCCAAGCTAACCACCCCAACATTGGAGGTATGGAGTGAAAAACTCAGAAATTATCAGTCATTTATTCAACAACCAATAATAACCAAGGGAAAAAACACCCTGGGCTGATCGGATTGACAAATAAAGTCTAAGAGACTGAGTCTTTTACAGACACTATCATGCTAGAACATTTATTACAATTCCCCTATGGGGTATGAACATGTGATAATAGTACAACAAAGTTTCCCAGAAACAAGACTGAAGGTCTTCTGAAGTCTGAACAGGTTATCCTTGTTTGGTTCACCAGGCTCACTTGATAAAAAACCACTAAGTACAATTTAGGTGGTAACACATGGTATCAAATATCTCAATTTATGAATATATTCAATCTATCAGAGTTTAAGGAGTGGATTAAGCATCTAGTCCCTCTCCGAAAGAAGAGATTGATTGAGCTTACAAGTACTTCTTGTAGTTTATTTTGTGAAAATTGCAGAGAGCATCTCCAAGAGCGCAACAACAACAAATCATGGATTCCTCTTTATCTATGATCCTAAATCCTTACAAATATCATGAATGGAAGGGCAATGTTGGAATTCTATTGTGCAATAAGGGTCTCTACAGAGTTTCTATGGCTTTAGATAATCAACCAAATGTTGTTGTTGAGAAAGATAAGTGGCTTAATCGAGTGGATGAAACCTATGGGTTTATTTTTCTCTTAATTTCTCATGATATCATTTTTCATCTTGATAGTTTAACCACTCCAAACCAAGTATGGACCAAACTTGATTCTCTCTTTGGAGTACAAGATGCGATAAGAGCTCATCAATTGGAGAATCGACTAATCTCATTGAGTCCAAGTAGTTTTGAATCCATTGAAGGGTTATTCACCAAGTTCAAGTCACTTATTATTATTCTCAAATAATGTGGGATTGAAAAGAAGGAATATCAATTTATTTTTCCATACTTTCAAAATTGGATCCTGAATACTCAATTTTTTTGTCAACTTTTCATGCTACTAGGCTTGCTATTTAGAATTGGAAAATGCCCTCTTTGAGTAAATTATTTGATTCACTTGCAAAAGAGAAAGAAGAAAATTTTTAGATGGTGAATCTTAAAATATCAAGGAAGCAATATCATGTTATTATAGTTCAATTAAGTAAGAATTCAAAGTCAAAATAAAAGAAAAAAGTGAAAGAGAAGAACCCAAAGTCAGATGATGAAGATGAAGGTTCAAAACCTACTAATGAAGGTTCTAATTCCATGAAAAAATTCAAGAAGAAAGGGAGATCATACAATTTTTCATATTGCATCAAGGGTTTTCATGCTAATAAGATATGTCTTAGGAATAAATGGACATCATGACCTAGTTGCTTGAGAATCATAACATTGATGTACCGTATGAACTAGAGAAGCCTATTGAATCCCCAGAACATTGTCACAATGCACAGTCCCAAGGTAATAACAACTATTCCTTGAGTTCCATAGTTAAATGGTTTTATAAATTATTTGATATAGATTCATTTTCTGATATATTATAATTGGAAATATCACTGTATTTCTTGGATAAATCACCTACCAAATCACTAGATCCATCTTCCAATACTTGTTTTTTTCACTAGATCTTCGCCTATCTTTATCCATATCTTTCTCACTCCATTCAAATGCTTCATTTTTTATTTATAATTAAGTTTTCAATATGCATGTTATGAAATAATCCATACCATTTACCTATCCCTTGAAAACTCCTAAGACTATATAAACCCTAAGTTCACTAGTTGATTCCTTATTAGATTCCTATGTTGTCACTTATTTCTATTAGTTTCAAGTCTTATCTATTTTTCACTGGTTGGTTATCCATGACATTAGTCATGTTTGGAATTATATTACACATGTTTGTATTTTTTTGAACATCTATGGTTCATATTTCAAGTCCATATACCATTCTTATTTACTCATCCATCAACCTTACCCAGTTGCTCAACCTTTTCCTACTATATCCATGTATACTCATGGAGACACTATACACTTTGGTATTTTCTGCTCCATATGATAATAATTTTTATATTACAAAATCTCTTCATCCTCATTTCAAAATTGGGAAGGTGCTACATCAGTTTGAAAGGAAGATATGTGGTCCATTTTGTTGATGTATTTGTAACTTCAGAATGTATTCATCTATGTATCTTATGTATTGTAACCCGATGTTTATTCAGGGATGTATCTATAATGTAATTGAGTCATGTTGTCATGCCATGATTCTTTGATCGGGAGGATCAATAATGTAAACAAGTCATGTCAAGTCATTGTGGGTAACCCTTCGATTGTCTAAGGGTTAAATTCCCCGCAGTTCTAGGGCACTAGGGTTATTAGACTCTCCTAGTAGAGGTCATCCCTAGTAGGGTTTTAGTCATGTCGAGATTAGTATAAATAGAGAGCTGGACTCTCTATTTAGTACACAACTCATCCACACTCAAGTGTAGCGCATAGTTGAGGAAGGAGAAGACACTGGGGCTAGTCAAGAAGAAGATTACTGCTGTTGGGAGATCACTTACTGTTTGGGGATTTTACTATTTTGGTGTTGATTCTATCTCTGAGGAAGTTGTGGGGTTTTATCCTTTATGGTTTACCCAAGGAAAAACACTTTGTTCATTGTCTCTTGTGTTTGATTGTTGTACTTGTTATTCTCTCAGTTAAATATCCTAATAATGCTAGCTTAATGTTGAAAAACTAACATGGTATCAGAGCTAACCTGAGAAGAAGACACTGTGCAGCTGTGGGAACTAGGGCTTCCTAGTTTATGGATATTCCTCCATATATTTTCAGAAAAAGTAAGGTGGAATAACTCTCCTCCTTAGGGCGCATCTTTCTGTCGAAGCAGAATCCAATTAAGAGGTTTTTCAATTTTGGACCCGACACTACTGCCGAAAATTAGGGCTTTTCACAGAACAGGAATTTTTCAGTGAGCCCATGCATGGATTGATCTCCTCCCCAAAATCAAAGTTAGGGACAAATTTCAAGGCTTTTGGTTGGTAAAAACTCTAGAAAAGAAAAACCCTAATTCGCTTCTGAACCAGCCCTGCAGGATTTCAGCTCAAGTTTCAGAGCCGACATCTTGACTTGGTAAGATATAAGATATTTTGTATTTCGATTTGAGATTCTTAGTTTAAGATGTCTCATCATACCAAGCTTTATGAAAAGCTTGAGGGAGCTGATAACTTCCGAGCCTGGAAGTATAGGATCTCCCTAGTCCTGGAAGAGAATGAATTAGACTAATACATTCATGAGGAGGTTCCAGTTCCAGAGGGAGATGAGGCAAAGGCATTAAATAAGAAGAAGATGGTTATGGAAAAGAGGATCATTGCTGATTCTGTCAAGGATCACCTTATCCCATAGGTGTCCTCTCTAAAGACACCTAAAGCTATGTTTGATGCCCTAACCAAGTTGTTTGAAGGGAAGAACATAAACTGGAAGATGACTCTGAGGAATCAGTTGAAGAATGTGAAGATTTAGAATGCAGAGACCATCCATTCTTACTTCACGAGGGTTTCTCAGATCAAGGAACAATTAGAAGCTGTAGATGAAGAAGTGGAGAATGTAAATATTGTGATGACAACACTGAATGGCCTTCCTAGGTCATGGGATTCTTTCATCCAATGAATCTGTGCCAAAAAGAAGTTAGTCAAATTCAGCAGACTGTGGGAAGAATGTTCTCAAGAAGAAGCTCAGATAGCAGCTCGAGAAGAGAAGATGGGTAGTGAAGATCAAGCTCTCATAGTTCACTCCAAGAGAGGCAGAAGAAAACCTCATTACTCTAAAGGTAAGGATCCTCATCATAGAGATAACATTAAAAGAGACCTATCTAAAATGATGTGTTATACATGTGATGAAAGAGGACACTTTGCAAAAGACTGTCCTAAGAACAAGGTTCACTCTCAGAAGAATAAGGGGAACAAAAGAAGACATCATGATCATGCTACAGAGGATGATGAACCATCCAAGAAAATAACCAGATATGAAAGTGAATATTCTTCAAGCGAGGATGAATATGTTCTAATCTCCGCTCTCATAGGTAACATTACTCATGGAAGTGATGATTGGCTTATAGACAGTGGGGCTTCCAAACATATGACTGGATTCAAGGAATCCTTTGTGAGACTGTCAGAACATGAATCACCTCACAAGGTGAAACTAGGAGATGACTACCAATATCCAATAAAAGGTAGCGGGGAATATTCCTATAAACTAGACTCTGGTAAGTCTCTAACAATGAAAGAAGTATTGTTTGTGCTAGGACTCAAGAAGAACCTTCTCTCCATATCAGCATTAGATGCAAAAGGAATGCGAGTTGCATTCATAGATGGTCAAGTCATCATGTGGCCAAGAGGTAAGACTATCAATGATGTAGTGGTGATTGGAGAACAAGAAGGAGGTCTGTACAAATTGAAGGGCCATCCAAAACAAGCCTTAGTCCATGACACAGTAGAGTCAAATGAGCTTTGGCATAGAAGGCTTTCACATGTGCATTACAGAGCACTACCTATTGCGAGCAAAGTTGTTTAAGGTCTTCTAGAATTCGAAGCAAAGCATAATGGGGTCTACAAAGGATGTGCGAAAGGGAAGAATACAAAGAAGACATTTCCCAGTAGCGAAAGAAAAGCCAAAAGCATACTAGAAATCATCCTTTCTGATGTATGCAATCTTATGTCATCAAACTCACTAAGTGGGTATGCATACTATGTTTCTTTTATTGATGATTTTTCTAGAAAGACATGGGTTTACTTCATGAAGAACAAAGACGAAGTATTCACCAAATTCAAGGAATTCAAAGCCTTGATCGAGAACCACACTAAAAAGAAGATCAAGACTTTTTAATCAGATAATGGTGGAGAATTCACTTCGAATGAATTCAAAGAGCTATGCAAAGAATCAGGGATTAAGAGGGAGTTGTCCACTCCTTATAATCCACAATAGAATGCGATTGTGGAATGGAAGAATAGAACTATCATGGAAGCTACAAGAGCAATGCTTCATGATCAAGACCTTCCTATGCATATTTGGGCGGAAGCTGCCAGAACAACTATGTATGTACAGAACCATACTCCATATAGAGTACTCGAGAACAAGACTCCTAAAGAAGTCTTCTCTGGAAAGAAACCATATTAGAATATTCGGTTGTCCTATGTACATACACATTCCAAAAGAGAAGAGAACAAAATTAGAACCTTCAGGAAAGAAGGCATATTTGTGGGATACTCTGAAAGCTCGAAGGCTTACAGAATCTATTTCCCAAGATACAAGAAGATTGGAATTAGCATGGATGTGACATTTGATGAAGACACAGCTTACAACAAATCTAGAAAGAGACCTGCTAAGAACCTGAAGAAGCAGAAGTAGAAGCACCCAAAATTCATGATACAACCATGAATGAAGAAGCTCAAGAAGAAGATCAAGATTTCAAAGAACCATAAAGACCTGTAGATCCACCTATGGAGAAGAATCCTCATAAAAGGAAACCTTCTTGGGTACATGAACTTATCCAAGGTGCAGAAAGATATGGGGCTCCAGAACAGAATTACAGAGAAAGAAAAAAAACCAGATCCTACTCCGAGTATGTAGCTTTACTATGTGATTTCATTGATAAAGAACCTTCCAGTTATGAAGAAGCAGCAGAACAGAAAGAATGGAAGGATGCCACGATCGAAGAATATCAATCGATCATGAAGAATGATGTTTGGTATGTTGTCCCAAGACCAGAAGGGAAGCCAGTTGTAACTTCCAAATGGATCTACAAGATCAAGCATGCTGCAGACGGTGGCATTGAAAAGTATAAAGCAAGATTTGTAGCTCGAGGTTTCTCTCAAAAGGAAGGAATAGACTATGAAGAAACCTTTGCACCTGTAGCTAGATACACTTCCATCATATCAGTACTTGCTTTGGCTGCAATGATGCAATGGAAGATACACCAGATGTATGTCAAGACTGCTTTCTTGAATGGTGTATGTAGAACAACTAGTCAGTTTTGAGACACATGACAGAGAGTCTTATGTATGCAGATTGAAGAAAGCCTTGTACGGTTTGAAACAGGCACCCAGGACCTGGTACGAAAAAATTGATAACTTTCTATCCAGTTTGGGCTTTACCAAGAGTAAAGAAGATTCCAACCTTTACTATAAGGTTGAGGATGGAAACCCAGTGATGCTTCTACTATATGTAGATTATCTATTTGTGACAGGTACGGATGGGTTGATTACAGATACAAAGAGAAAGCTTGCTGCTAATTTCGAAATGAAGGACTTGGAGATGATCCATTACTTTCTAGGTATGGAGGTGTGGCAGAGTACAGATGGAATCTTCCTTGGACAAGGGAAGTATGCAGTAGAGATCCTGAAGAGGTTTGGGATGACGGACTGCAAGGCTATGGCCACACCTATGGCATCGAACCTGAAGCTATTGAGTGATGCTTCATTAGAGTCAGTTGATGCTACGATGTATCATCAGATGATTGGGTCATTGATGTATCTGACGAACACAAGACCAGACATTTGCCTTACTATGAACACCCTGAGCCAGTTCTTGACAGATCCGAAAAATGTTCACTTGATTGCTGCAAAGCATATTCTGAGGTACCTAAAGGGTACAGTTGATTATGGGATCAAGTACGATGTGAATCAAAAGATTATCCTGGAGGGTTATGTTGATTTAGATTGGGCAGGCAGTGCCAACGATAGTAAGAGCACTTAACGGTGTTGCTTTAGTATGGGATCAGGTGTGATCTCTTGGTTTAGCAGAAATAAATCCTATGTGGCACTGAGTATAGATGAAGCAGAGTATGTCACAACTTGTTCAGCAAGTTGTGAGGAAGTATGGCTGCGAAAGCTACTATCTGATATATTTGATCTCCAGTTGGATGCTACTTGTATACACTGTGACAACCAAAGTTGCGTGAAGTTGTCAGAGAATCCAGTGTTCTGTGACAAGTCAAAGCACATCGAGATCAAGTATCACTATATCAAGGATATGGTGTAGAGGGGAGCAGTGAAGCTCCAATATGTTGTGACGGAGGAACAAATAGCTGATGTATTGACAAAGCCATTGGCTAGGATGAAGTTTGAGTACTTCAAAGAGAAGCTTGGTGTTCTCCAGATCGAGGTTTCCTCCAAGAGAAAGTGATGAGACCCATAGCCATTTTGACATGGTGAGAGGATTGGTTCCTTCCATGGTCAAATGTAAGGGCTGATCCATTCTGTCATGGTGAGAGGATTGGTTCCTTCCATGTCAGATATGAGTGCTATCCATTCTATTGAGTAGGATAGATGTAAGGGCAATTGCCATTCTAGGAATGGAGGCACCTCGTCAGTTACCAGGAAAACTCAGTCTAGGATTGAGAAGCCATTCTGATGTGACAGAGGGATGTGTTTGCACTAGATCAGATGTAAGGGCTGAACCATTTTGTCATGGCTAAAGGATTAAGTTCCTCCCATGTCAGATGTGAGTGTTTTCCATTCCGACGAGCATGTCGGATGTAATGGAAACTGCCATTCTCTAGGAGAATGGAGGCACCTAGTCAGTTACCAGGTAGCTCAGTCGAGGACTAGGGGCCATTATGATATGATTGTTGGGATGTGTTCCCTCATGATCAGATATGAGTGTAGATCCCTTCCATCAGTAATGGGATGTGTTCCCTCACTGGATGGATGTAAGTGCAGAGCCCTTCCATTAGTAATGGGATGTGTTCCCTCACTGGGTGGATGTAAGTGCAGAGCCCTTCCATCAGTAATGGGATGTGTTCCCTCACTGGGTGGATGTAAGTGCAGAGCCCTTCCATCAGTAATGGGATGTGTTCCCTCACTGGGTGGATGTAAGTGTAGAGCCCTTCCATAAGTAATGGGATGTGTTCCCTCATTGGGTGGATATAAGTGTTGGGCCTTTCTGATATGATTATAGGATTGGTTCCTACATGATCAGATGTAAGTGTTGGGCATGCCTTTCTGATGAGTAGGTAAAATGTAAGTGCTAGACGGACCATTCTGACGAGCAGGTCAGATATGCTGAAGAAGACCTACATGGAGGCTAGGCCTACAACTAGAATGAAAAAGGGTTGGCTCTGTAGAACTTCCTGTGACGAGAAGGATCATGATATAGCACCCAAGATGATCCAGATCGAGTGATGATCCAGATCCAGTGATGATTGAGATCCATTGATAATGATCCAGCAATGATGATCCATATCCAGTGATGATCGAGATCCAATTATGATTCAGATCCAGTGATGATCAAGATCTAGTGATGATGACCAATGATGATCCAGATCCAGTGATGATATCCCATGATGATCCAGAATGAGAGATGATCTAGATTTGAAGAATGAAGGTGACTTGAAGACTCAGAAGACTTGAGATGCAGATGATGAGATGATCCAGTTGATACAGAGAAGAAGACCAGTGCTAAAAATTGTATTGAAAGAATACCTTCCTAGTTAAGAGGGAGTGTTGATATATTTGTAACTTTGGAATGTATTCATCTATGTATTTTATGTATTGTAACCCGATGTTTATTCCGGGATGTATCTATAATGTAATTGAGTCATGTTGTCATGCCCCAATGCTTCGATTGGGAGGATCAATAATGTAAGCAAGTCATGTCAAGTCATTGCGGGTAACCCTCCGATTGTCTAAGGGTTAAAGTCCCCACAGTTCTAGGGCACTAGGGTTATTAGACTCTCCTAGTAGAGGTCGGCCCTAGTAGGGTTTTAGTCTTGTCGAGATTAGTATAAATAGAGAGTTGGAATCTCTATTTAGTACACAACTCATTCACACTCAAGTGTAGCACATAGTTGAGGAAGGAGAAGACACTGGGGCTAGTCAAGAAGAAGATTACTGCTGTTGGGAGATCACTTACTGTTTGGGGCTTTTACTATTTTGGTGCTGATTCTGTCTCTGAGGAAGTTGAGGGGTTTTCTCCTTTATGGTTTCCGCGAGTAAAAATGTTTTGTTCATTGTCTCTTGTCTTTGATTGTTGCACTTGTTATTCTCTCAGTTAAAGAGCCTAATAATGCTAGA
The DNA here is from genome assembly GCA_001517045.1 of Pseudotsuga menziesii. Lineage (NCBI taxonomy): Eukaryota > Viridiplantae > Streptophyta > Pinopsida > Pinales > Pinaceae > Pseudotsuga > Pseudotsuga menziesii. Next base: position 282,203 of record LPNX011158522.1, on the reverse strand, counting down.
TTAATGTTGAAAAACTAACACATTTCACCATTTTGTAGCTAGAAAAGGAACTAATTATATTGAGTCTCTTACTCTTTGGGAAGCAGTATGCACATATCTCTTTTCATTTATTGATTATGTTTTCATCTCAGAGTATGTTGGCAGCAAGAATCATTTAGATAATTCTCCTTCATAATGAGATGATAAGCTACAAGGAGCCTCTCCACTTGTTTTTTGTAGATACTACATTGATACTCTAGTGCATGATCATGGAGTTCACAAATTCTTCCTCAAAATATTCAAGAAGCAGTTAATTCACTTCATCCAAGTGAAGAAAAAGACATAATTAAGACACATTGTTCATATTGCGCCTTGTCCTCTTTAAAGGAATAATTTCCCTATGTGGTTTTGCCTCTTTCCTTAGTTTTTCGAACAAAATAATTGTAAAGGGTGACTATACCTTTATTGTTGGGACCTATATACATCTATATTTCTGATATTTTTTCAGGTACTCCATCATAAAGTAAAACATAAAGGGGCTTATTAGAATATTATAAACCCACTACATACTTAGGATAAAATGATTAATCATTTTTTTGTTAATTTCCTATGTTCTAGACTAGGTAGTTGTCCTTCACTTGCACCAATTAATCAATACTTTCCATATTTACCCCAAGAACCTTTCTACTAATTCTAAATATATTATGCCAACTTTATTGACTAGCCAGATTACAAATTATGCCTTCCTTCCAATTCTTCCTTTTGATAGATTTTTCCCGCTTTTTAGTGGATAAGGTAAAGCTAGTCAACTAGATAATTACTATATTTAGTGGCCAACTCATCCTCCATTATTTTCTCTACAGATTCCATTATTAGAAATATTTTCCATCACTTGTCATCACTCATTCATTCTTTATTCAATTCGTGATCTCTTGGACTTATTTGGAAACTTCTTTAGTCACCTATGGGGGATTATCGTCGTATTTAGTAATCCTTCTTTATGAGCTAGCATGAGTTGTCTCCTAAGAAAATTTATTTTACCTCTCCATGATGTATTATTTATGTACATTATGTTGATAAATAATACATGGAATATTCATAGAATATTCTCCAATCAGTCATCACTTCTCTTGTGTTCAATATCATTATTCCTCTCTCTATTTTTCTTATGCATGCTTGTGAGAAATACTTTGTATCCATATATTTATCATATATTTATGCATGGTGTTAGATATTCAATTTCTACAATATTTACAAATTCTCATTGAAATAAATTCCATCTCCTAATTTGTGTATTTTTGAAAGGATATAAGTGCCAATGTTTTGAAATCATGCTTCAAGTTATCCCACAATTCAATCTCCTTGGATAGTTGTTGGACAATGTTTGTCCCCTTAAAAGTTTCTTCGAGGCCTTTAAAAAATTTCTCTTTATTTATTTTGTTTTTCAAAATCTCTCTATAGTATACTTGTTGGTATAGGTCCCCATTCGGATCCCAAATGTGGGGTAATCCTCTTGGAATTCAATCCATGAACAAGCCTTTCAAAAAGGTAATTTATAACACCATGCTAATTATTATACTTTGATATCTATTCACCAGGTTTATCTTATCTTTCACCTTGTTTTATTCCATGATACTATAGGTTCTATTGGTCTCCCCATATTGAAATATTGTAACTTTGAAGAATATTCTAAATGTATTTTACTGATGTACCCCAAGGGAGATGTATTATTCCTCTGTCGGGGTGTTACTATTGTATTTGGTCATCATAGAGTCACGAGGTAAAAAATCCATTGTAATTCAGTTCAATGGTACCGTAATGAATATAATATAATATTGTTTTGATAATTCCTAGGTGAATTCAGCCCAGTCAATTTAGTGGGATAGGAAGTTTTGTTGGGTTTTCTTCCCCTTGAGGGTTTCCAAGGATAAATCTGTGACTATCTTGTGATTGTGTTTCTTTCAGTGATTTTGCATATGATACTATTGTGAATTTGGATTAAACAATAATAATATCCAGCTAATAATATGAAATCTTAACATGGTATTATATCTATCTTGAATAGAATAGATTTCACAAGGTGAAGCTCTCTCTCCTCTCCCTCGGGCAAGAAATTAGGGTTTCTGCAAAATTTGGAATTTTGAAGATTTGCTTGCATAGAAATTTTTGTCTCCCTAGAGAACATATATTGAGACATATATTGAAGTATTTGAATGGGTGAATATATGGGAAATATAATTTTGTCCCTAAACCAGAAAACTACAAAAAACCATAACCAAAAATATGCAGAAACTAAAACCTCGCAAGCAAGTTTTTAAGGGTGAATATTTGGGATCTCCAAAATCAAGTGGACCAACCAAATTTCCTCAGTCAATAACATGTCCTAGTAATTTCATATTTTCATTTTGAGAATTTTCTATTTTTAGAGACCTCCTAGATAAGATGGCCCCAAGCACTAAGCTTGAGGACAAGCTAGAAGGCATAGAAAAATATGAGCATGGAAGTATACAATTGGTCTCATTCTTATAGAGAATGATCTTGAAAAATACATCAAGGATGAATTTCCTGATCCATAAGAAGATGAAGCTAAGGAAAAGCATCAAAAGTACCTAATCAATGAAATGAGGATCATTTTTTATTCTGTCAAAGATCACTTGATCCCTCAAGTGCCATATAAAGAGACACCAAATAAAATGTATGATGCTCTTTCCAAAATGTATGAGTGAAGGAACATCAACAAAAATATGAATTTGATAGCTCAACTGAAGAGTGCCAAGATGAGTAAAGGATAATCCATTCAAGAATACTTATGTTAATCCTAAATTCTATACTAATGCTTCAATCCCTCAAAATACCTGACCAAGAAATCTTTTGGGGCCTTTTTGCTCATCCCTAGTGAGGATGGTGCACTTTTCCTTCTATGACATAACGTCATACATCACTGACACTTGTTTCACATTGTAAGTAGGCATCAGTGGCACCCTTTCCTTCACTACAGTGTGCATCGTTGCACTTATCCCTACTGCAGGGAGTGTCAGCAAGCCCAAAAATGCAAAAATATAATTTTTGAGAAGCTTCCAAGTGAAAGCTCTCATGGAGGATGATCATATATACTTGGGAGAGATGGTACTCAACCTCCTAAACCATAGGGATCATTCCCTATCCTCTTCCTGAAATATCTTAACTCATTTGGGCTTCCCTTGGCCTATAAAAGAAAGCTTCATGGATCATGTGAGGGGAGACCAAGAACAACATCCTTATCTTACTAGATTGAAGTCTGGTATAGAGGAAAACTTGAGAGAGTGTTGTAAGAAATATTTTGTATTAGTTCAGAGTTGTGTGAGTGTGTCAAATACCTTGTGGAGACAAACCTATTGACATTAATGCTTTGGTTGTAGCTTTCTCTTTTCATCATTTAATACAAAAGTTTTCCCCCTTCCCATACAAGATCTATGTTAATATTGATCATTTATTATTAGTCTCCTTGATCACTAATATAGAATATCAATTTTCTTATTAATCTCATCTTGTGTCTTGTTTCTTTTTTTTCTTTGCAAGTATAGTATACTACATTAAGATCGGTGAAACAAGGACAAACCTTTAGATCTCTGGTTAGAGAGTTATTTATTCAAGTAGATCAAATATCTAGGGAAAGGATATGTTGTTGTGTATTTTTGTTATAGACTTGTACTATTAAAGCTAGAGGAACAAGCAGTGTCTGCACTGGTTGAAGTATTCCTACAGACAAAACTGGTGACCATACTAGGGATAGATCTAGTTAGATATGGGATAGATCCAATTAGATCTGGATAAAATCCAATCAGATCTGAGACTTTTGATAACAATTTTTCTTATAAACGTGTTATTCTTGTTTTCTTAACTCATTTGAGTTGTTAAGGTGAGTGTGTTTGACTTCTCTATTATTCCATCTTGATCCATAAATGGTTAATTTTGTAGGTTCCTAGCTTTTTCAAGTCTAGGGATTTGTTGACACCCCTGGGTAGGCTTGACACAGTGCCAAAAATACTCTGACACCTCTTTCCTTCTATTAAGTAGTGATGTTGAGACTTGTTATCTGATTGCATTGTACGTCGTGGGCACCTATATCTAGTATACAAGGTTCACTGACACCCTCCTAGCGTCTTGGTGGAGCCTTACAGTGCACGTCGAGGTAGGCCACACCCTGTATTGAAGCATGTGCTTTGAAATTATTTTTTTTTCTCTTTGATTTATTATTGATTTTCATTCTTCCTTACTATTAATTATTATAGGCTGGTAGTCTGACATCCCTTCTTAAGTTTAGATCTAGAAATTTTCGTTCATAGAAAGTTTAGAATTGAAAAAATTGTGTCTGAATTGTAGTTTTGGATTCATGGTTTGTTTGATTAGTTCTCTGAAGGTAATTTTAGGTCTATGAAAAAAGAAGATATGTAGTTTATTTACAATTATTTAAGTATAGTCTTTTAGCTCTCTCTTTCTTTTTCAAATCATATAAAACCAAAAATTTGTTGGCTTGTTTGCTTTGATTACTTTTGGCTTGTCTGGGTAGTTAGAAGAATAGTTCTTTATGCATTTGATTGAGAAAACATAGGTTTCTAGATGTTAGAAGTTGTTATTTCTTTCCCATTTTAGATATATTATAGGCTTAATGTTGGAAATTCCTATGTGTTTGGAAATTTGTTGAAAAATATTGAAGTTGAAAAGTTTCTCCTTTGCTCTAAGTAGCATTCATCGAAGAGAAGAGTTGCACTGCATATAGATATTAAAATTGCATCTTGATCCACATTCCACAAACATTCACTAACCATCAAGATAAAAACAATGGTATATTAGGTTAAAATTTTCTAGTAATTTGAATGATATGATAGAGATGTGTTCTGGACCAACCAGCTACGGCTGATTCGCATGTAGAAGGAGTTCCAGTTATTGAAGCCAGGGAAGAAATTTCCTCCTTTCACATCCCTGTGATAGTCAAACAACCTTCTATAGAAGACACCACTTTTTGTTTCTGAACGGAAGGTCTACTTGGTGCACCAAATTGGGTGTTCAGCCACCCATCAGATGATATTGTGGCAACAAATTTTGGTCTAACTGATACTTTTTGGTAAACTTATTTAGGACAAGACATTTATGAATATGGGACTACTATACCATATTATGTAACCCCCATTCAATAATTTCCTTCAAATGAATAATTTTTCATAACAGTATGGGAAAATATCAATCATTTTTATAACATAGGAGAGAATATAAAGAGGAGAAGTGTTTATCCTTTACCTCGTTGTTTAGAAATAACCCCACCTGAATATTGGTTTATTTCACCATCTCATGTGGCTCTCAACTCAGGGTCACTAGCTCAAAACATGGTTACGTATGATTCAGGTCAACCCTTTGTTCCTACCCCACCCACCCTAAACCCCCAATTTGTTTCTAATTCCCCTGTAGCTTCATTCCTTGGGGGCAAAAACCCCAACCCAAGTTGTTTTACCTACCAAGGGAATCATTTCTAGCATGGAGAAAAACCTAGTAGTAGGAAAATTGGAAGTTAGTGCTTCTCCTATGAACACCAAGATGGTTATTCCCTCTTCCGGCCTGGGACAACCCTCATGGGTTCCACCTATCCTTAGTCAAATTTCTTGGGGTCATACCTACCTAGGAAATCAACCACCTGTGGTCCACCAAACTTATTAACCTGCACCATCAGGGGTTTTTTTTATTATCTTGGGATACCCTACCCCAAAAACACTTATATCCCATGGGGGAAACCTAATTGGTAAAATTCCCATATACATGGGGGACCATTTGTGAATATTGTTGCTAGTTTGGGAGGTCCACCTAGAGGACCTCCTTTTGGAGGCCCACCTAGAGGACCACATTTTGGTGGAACACCTCCTGGAGGCCCACCAACTGGAGGTCCACCACCTAGAGTCCCACCATCTGGAGTACCACCACTTGTAGGCCCACCACCTTTAGGCCCACCACTTGGAGGCCCACCATTTGGAGGCCCACCTCCCTTAGGAAGTCCACCACCTCAAAGACCCTCAAGTGGGTCCTTCAGAAACAAACCACCTAATAAACAGGTTATGGGAACATCACATATACATGTTTATCAATCTTCTTATAGACCTACTAGTCCATAGTTCCTTATCAAAATTATCAGTACCCTTAGCCTAATCAGTTATTACCATTTTTGATGCCTTAGATCTGTCCAGATTGATCAGCGACCCTATCCACCATGATCCCTCATGACCGACCATCCTGGTTAAGTTACCCTTTGATATACCCAAATTCTATGGAAAACCTAGTGAAGACCCTAAAAACCACGTGGTGACATTTGATTTGTGGTGCTCATCTAATTCTCTGATGGATGGTTCGATCCATCTACATTTGTTTTAGGGAACTCTCACTGGGGAGCTGCGAAATGGTTTATTGAGCTACCTATTGTAGAGGAAAGTTTCCTATGGCTAGGGTTTAAGAGGTCATCAACATACTAGGGTTGAAAGAGAGATGCATATATTTCTGCAAAATAAACAAGGCTCGGATATTTTATTAGTTCATACCTTAGCCAAATGAAGGTTGATCCAAGCAGCCCTTAAATCCTCCTCTTTCTCCAAGACAGTTGCAAAACGAATTATACCTTCCTCAAACCAAATATAGTATATGAAAGGATATTACATTCAGTAAAACAAGAAACCCTAAGCTGATATACATCATCATATAATCAAAACAAAGATTCAAACACACATTGAACAATGATTTGGGAAGGAGAAGGACATCACATCTTTATTAATCATGAAAAGTGGTACAAGTATACCTTCTCTTCAATTCAAGCACCTCACGAAACCTTGATCTGGTTCTTCTACTTCTCTTCTCCAAGGAATGCAGACTCTAATATATGCAACAAAAGGAGATAACTTCTAGCGAAAAGGTGGGGGGAATGAGAGTCCCAATTCCTCCAGTAAAACAATGCAATGATTCAAGTCCCCTCTCATGGAACTCTCTACCTATATTTACACATTTCTGAAGAGATAGGGTTGAAGACAAAGTAGTTACAACTGAAGGAGTCAGTTGTATAACCACCCAAACTACCCAATATTCGAGAAACATCCATTTTTGAAATGTACAGGATGCATTCACAAGTTGCAGTGATAACAGTCATGAATGCAAAGAGATAAATGTGGGTTACAATGAAAAACATTCATGAATACAAAGATATGTGTGGGTTCACTTGCATAAAATTCACAAATACAATATTAATTTGGGGGATTCATGGGTAGCATGAAGGGAAAGTCGCAAGTACATATGTGAAACACGCGGGTACCATGTAATCCAAGTCAAAAATATGTCAAATATGCTCATTTTAAGGATACTTTTTGACATTTTCAGACTTTGGAGTCTTCTAAAAAGTTTTTTCTCACTCAAATACCTTTCCAACGATGTAGAGAATAGGTCAAAAGGATTTAGATAACGCCAAATATGGCTCCTACAAGTTAGGTGTTTTTCAGTGACTTTCATAAAGTGTCATCATGGATGTGTCGACATGTGACAGAATCATGGAAAAGTAGTCACAAGGAGAGATGTGTCATCTTGGGCTATAACAGATGCCCCCTAATGTATGAGGTTAGAGGAGAAGATGATATCTAAAATACATTATAAAGGAAATAGCTAAGAATGGAGAGAGAAGATAATCCAAGATCGAAAGGCTCAGACAGAGGTATGTGAAAGAGAGATAAATGTCAAACAAAATGGATCTTTGGGACATACAGGTCCATATACAAATTAAATCCATAATTATATAGTAGGATACAACATGTGCATAATTGATGTAACTATCATGGTCGCACAATATGCAAAATGGCGCCATATCAAATCTAAAGGAGTCATGGACACAAGTGAACAAGGTGGATCCATGCTCAAATATAATCGATGATAGCCACAAGAATACAAGGTGAATATATGTCTCATCAAATGTCATATGAAGTGTGATAAGGTCTTGCGCAACTCAGGAAATAGAAAAATATGACGATGCTAATATCGGCCCAAGTTATTCAATACAAACCACCCCAAAGGTACGAATACTATCCATGCGAATAAAGGAGCTCAAGTAGAACATGGAGGAAATCATTTTATTACGAGTCAGTGATGATAACCGTTAACAAATTCAAGGGAAACCACCATTAATGAAAATGGTCCCCAAGGTACCTAGTACATTCTAACAAGTGTGAATACAAAGTCTTGAAGTCAAATACTTGAAGAATCCATTGAGTAGGAGACAGTAAGGTATTCCCACTACCCAATAGCAAGGGAAATTTCCATTGATGACTGCGATCCCCAAGGTACTATCATAAAACTCTAAATCTCATTCCCAGAGAAAGAGGTGTTGTAGTCGATAAGAAGAGATCCATTGGAAGGAAGGAATTAAGGAATCCTTCATCATCCAACATGATGTAATTCAAAGACTACTTGGATTTGGAATTGGTACTGAATTTTACAACAAGTACCGATGAAGACATTATGTAATGAACTGATACCAAGGAATGGACGAAACAAAAGGTCAAGGAAACTGCAAAATGGTCGACAAAGGTTTAATCCTTGAACAATGATCATGACACAAAAGTGACTTAGGAATATTTTGACACTAACTGGACCAATGACACAAGTTCGCAATGTAGGATACATTGACAGATTCCCCATATAATTGGAAAACTGGGGAACTGGAGGAGTGAAAAATTGAAATCGAGATAAGGTCAAAAACTAACACCCAATTGTTGATAGACTCAAAACTGCAGCTTTGTTCAAGGAGACAAGACTTGTTGCCATGATGTAAAAAACATGTAAATGAACTTCCCTTCCCTCTTTCTTGTAAAGGTTTAACGAGTCCAATAAAAAAAACTTGGGGCCTTCTTCATTTTTGACAAGATTGAAGAAGAAACAGAGGAATGCTTGATAAAGCACCGATTCATGGATTTTATGAGACCAAATTAGTATATGCTCAGTGGTGTTTTCATAGTTTTGAGAGTCTGAAAAATCCAAATAAGACTCTAGGAGGGGTTATTTTTCATAAGGTTAGTCTCCTAAGTCCGAAAATGTATAAAACAATCCAAAGGAGAACTCGCTTGGGCCAGGTGAACTAAGGCATACCTTTTTCGTAGTTAGTCGGCAAGGTTCGAAAAAGGGTTAAACTATCACCATGTCGACACTCCTTCATAAGAAAGACAAATTATCTAGTTTTAACAAGTGGGAAGGAAAGAAAGATCACTCAAAAATTTCCATTTATGTACAAGAATGGTACAAACAATAGTAAATCGATGCTTTGTTTTTCGGGTTTAGCGAGCATGACAAAGACATAAATAATGCTCAAAATATTTTTCATGTTTAGGTCCAGACCACAAAAAAGAGAAAACTAAGCTCTAAAAGGGTACTTTTCCATAAGTTTAGTCATCCATGTCCAGAAAATAGATAAACCTATGCCTAAAATACTCTTCTCATTTCTCAAGAAAAGGGAGTGTTCCTTTCTCGTAAATAATCTGCATGGTCCAAGAAAGAGATAACCTACTACAATGTAGATGATCATTCAATTTACCTTAATGAGTCTGAATGAACAAGTTTACTAGGAAAACTAGTCAATTTTAAGGAGTCAGACCAGGGCTTAAAGATAACTCTGTATCTTTCCCGTAAAATTTTAACGAGTTCGAAAAATTCAACTTGTGGCTTCCTTACTCTTTTTAATGAGATCGAAGAAGAGCAGAAAGAATGCTCTAAATGTGAGGAAATGAGTGTCAGAGCCAAGTGAAACTAGTTCTAAGTGCAAGGAACATATCTAAGCATAATGCAAGGAACGTGAGGAGGATAAAGACACTCATCAAATGTCTCCTCAAGGTCAAAGGTGTTAAGTTGCAAAGGAAAAATGGTACAAGGCTGAGTGATGATGAGAACAGAGATGAGGGATTATACAACAAGCAGAAAGTGTGGAAGCCGACATGAGGCTCACAAGTGCGAGCAAGGTACATGCAAATGTAGTTACAGCTTGAACAATAAGGTGCGTTCAGTAAAAATTTGCAGATCCAACTACAAATCTTGTCTCCAAGAAACAAAAAAATCAGAAACATATTCAAAAGAAAAGATTCGATGCAGGTCACTTTGGCTGAAACACATGCAAATTTTCTATCTTCTACATAAGGTGTAGTCAAGGAAGAATCAAATGAAGAGGATTCTATAGTGCCAAGGCCCGAGGATTTATAATCGATAAGATCAACCTCAGAAGAGATGAAAAAATAAACAAGGGAAATAGAAAGTAGTCATTTACCCAGTGGAAAATTGCAAATAAGAAGGAGCTGCGTTGGGGGATTTTGAAAATCTCGACAGTTCGATCCCTACTCTGGGATCATCATCAAGAGACAACTAATGTGTGATGTGAAAAAACTAAGAATCCTGTCAGTATATACAGTTTATGTGAAGTATAGTTGGTTCTAGGTTTTAGGTCGGTTTAGGTTTTATAATTTAAAAAAAAAAAAAATTTTTTAATTATCTTAATTATAAATTTTAGAGAAATATAAATATATGTTATAATAAAATCTAAATTGTAAATTCATTTAAATATAGTTTAAGATTATTTTTTAATTTTTAATTTATTTAATTTTAATGAATACTTATTATTTGTTTAGGTCAATATTATAATTCAATATAATTTATGTAAATCAAAATTCTTTCATTATAGTTTCAATCAAATATGTTATAAGTTTTAGATATATATAATATTTCAATAAATTAAGAGTTTAAAATTTTAATTATTTTCAAAACAATTATATGTTAATTTTAATTCTAGAATCTTATTAATTTTCCAAAACCATTTTATGTTAAATTTTTTAACAATTAAGAAAAGTTTTTAATTTTTATATTATTTTAAATTAATTTTATTAATTTTACTAATTTTGAGAATATTATTATCCTAAAAGGGACTTAGCTTTTAATAGAGTAAGAGTTAATTAATAGTTCACTAAGGGCCTTTGAGTAGGATATAAAAGAAAATGGCTTAGGGTTTTCTAGGTAAAGATAGGGGAGAGAATTTGAAATTTTTTAGCATAAAGTTGTTTTAGAGTGGCTAATGTGTCAAAGGAAAAACTTTAAATATTTTCTTATAAATTTTAGTTATGGTTGGAAAGTTTTATTTATCGTTGGTAAATGTCTTTCTTTGATTTGCAGGGACTGAAGGAGTTGTTTCCAAGAATCACTAATCTTAGCGTCATCATCCCTATTGAGTCAATTATCATTAAGGTTAATTTCAATTTTCTCTCTGATTTTCCTTCTTAATAGGTTGTCCTCCCTAGCAATGACCTTGGCATCTTCAAGGAAGATATGGTGACCGGTTATGTGCGCGTGTTCCGCAAGGGCTGACTTCTTGTGTCTATTATGTCTAAGGTCGGCACTATGTTCCTTAAATCTAGTCTCCATGGAGCGGTCGGTTTCTCCTATGTAAAGCATGTCACAAGAACAGGGAATGGAGTAGACCCCTTTGTATGCTTTGGGTTAAATTGGGTCTTTAAGGGAATCTACCATGTTTGTAATGGTGTTGGGAGGTGTGAAGAAAACCTGGATTTTGTGTCTTTTTAGCATCCTAGCCAATCTATATGTGGTGCCTTTCATGTAAGGGAGGAATATTTTGCATCTGTCAGTGTCCTCATTCTTGTCTTTAGTCCTACTCTTCCTAGGATTTTTGGCAAATGCTATTGACTTCTTAATTTGTTGGCTACTGTATCCATTATTCTTAAAAACTTTCGCTAAATGGTCAATTTCTTTTTTGATGTGATCCATGTTTGATATCCTCAAAGATCTAGTAAAAAAGGTGTTGATCACACCAACCTTTTGAGGTGGGAAGTGATGGGAGTTGGCATGTAGATACCTATCGGTATGGGTATTTTTCCTATAAACTTGGTGTGAGATCGATCCATCTTCTTTTCTTGATTTGAGGACATCCAAATAGGGAAGTATGTTGTTTTCTTCGATCTCCATGGTGAATTTAATGTTATTGTTTTGGTTGTTGAGGTGTCCTAGAAATTGGTTAAGAGTGTTTATACCATGTGGCCAAACCACATCTGTGTCATCTACGTAGCGTTTCCATCTTTTGGGTTTGAGGGGGAAACCATTGATGGTGCTTTTTTCAAACATTTCCATGTAAATATTGGCTACTATTAGGGACAAAGGTGAGCCCATGGCCACTCCCTCTACTTGTTCATAAAATACTTGTTGAAATGTAAAGAATGTGGTTTTTAAACACACCTCCACAAGTTTGGCAGTATCATAATCTGTCAAGTTTCTAATGGTTTTAATGGCTTCATTGACAAGAATTTTAGTATAAAGGGAGACTACGCCGAAGCTGACGAGGATATCATTAGCCTCGAGGGTTTCATTGCAACTATCTTGAACCCAACTAGTGGAGTATTTCATGAAGGAGTTTGTTTTTCCTACCAAGGGTTTGATAAGGATAGCAAGATGTTTGGCAAGTTTATAGGTGGGAGAGCCAATTGTGTTCACAATCAAGCAAAGGGGAGCACCATTATTATGTATTTTAGGAAGCCCATAGATCCGAGGGGCATTTCCTTCCTTGGGAAGTAATTTATTTTTCAATTCTTCATCTAAGTTAGAGTTTAGGATAGCATTTTGGACTATTTTGTGGAACTTCTTACCTGGTTCTTTACTTAGTTTTTGGTAGCTTCCGCATGTAAGGTGTTCAAGAATTTTATTGTTATAATACTTTGTGTTCATGAATACGGTAGCATTAACCTTATCGGCTTTGCTAATCTCTATTTGTTGGTTTTGTTTAAGATTAAGCAACATTGTTTTTTCCTCTTTGGAAATGTTTCGTTTCGGAGGTCTTGCATGACGAAGAATGACCGCACATTCTTGTTTGGATTCTTCAGCTTATCTTCAGGTAGGTGTGTGACAACATTTTCAATACTCCACATGAGTTCTTTTACTAGAATTTTTCCAATATATTGGCACTAGAGAGATTGATAACATTGGTATTCCTCACATCATCTTGCTCTGCAAACTTGGGTTTATTTGCATGGAGTAATACTTCAACCTTGCGCCGGTGCTTCAACATCACTTTAGTTCATTAACACTCCTTATTCATATACCTCACAGAGTCTAGACGGTTCCAGAGGTCAACATTGATTATGTTGGTGAGTATGAGGTGAAGTCAGCAAGCTCTTTCGGATAGGAGGTTGATCTCAGAGCATGTCTTCCTTAATTCACTTCTGATTAATGATAGGCCCAGTTCAATGAAGAGTGAGTGATTCCTGGCTGTGTTGAGGTGATGGTTAACTATAGCAAAGCATGGGATGATTTTGTTATCTCTGCAAGTTTTTAAAAATTCCAAGTTTGTTGAATTTGGGTGATATTAATGCGGGTGGATTCCAATAGATTCACATCATTCAGGACATCCCTTCCATGGAGGGATTCAACCTGTTTGAAAGTAGTCATTTACGGAGTGGAAAATAGCAAATAAGAAGGAGATGCGTTGGGGGATTTTGAAAATCTCGACGTTTCGATCCCTACTTTAGGATCATCATCAGGAGACAACTAAAGCATGAGNATATATATATATATATATATATATATATATATATTTAAATCTTTTATTATTTTCTTAATTATAAATTTTAGAGAAATATAAATATATGTTATAATAAAATCTAAATTGTAAATTCATTTAAATATAGTTTAAGATTAGTTTTTAATTTTTAATTTATTTAATTTTAGTGAACTATTATTATTTGTTTAGATCAATATTATAATTCAATATAATTTATGTAAATCAAAATTATTTCATTATAGTTTCAATAAATTTTAAATATTTGTCAAATATGTTATAAGTTTTAGATATAACACTAATTTGTCAAATGAACTCTAAATTTTCCATCGCGCCGGGCAAAATTCTGGTAAAAGACCTCATGTGTAGTATTGAAAATGATGTCACACACCTACCTAAAGATAGCGCTGAAGAAGGAAGACAATAATGTGTGGTCATTCTTCAGCACGCAAGACCTTCGAAACCAAACATTTCCAAAGAGGAAAAAACAACGTTGCTTAATCTTAAACAAAACCAACAAATAAATATTATCAAAGCCGATGAGGGTAATGCTACCGTAGTCATGAACACAAAGGATTATAACAATAAAATGATCAAACACCTTGCATGTAGAAGCTACCGAAAACTAAGTAAATACCCAGGTAATAAGTTCCACAAAATACTCCAAAACGCTATCCTAAACTCTAACTTAGATGAAGAATTGAAAAAGAAATTACTTCCCAAGGAAGGAAATGCCCCCCGGATACTATGTATGGGCTTCCTAAAATACATAAGAATGGCGCTCTCCTTCACTCGATTGTGAACACAATTGGCTCTCCCACCTATAAACTTTCCAAACATCTTGATATCCTACTCAAACCCTTGGTAGGAAAAAAAAACTCCTTCGTGAAAGACTCCACTAGCTGGGTCCAAGATATTTGCAACAAAACTCTCAAGGCCAATGATATCCTCATGAGCTTCGACATAGTCTCCCTTTATACTAAAATTCCTGTCTATGAATCCATTACAACCATTAGAAACTTGACAGATGATGATATTGCCAAACTTGTGGAGGTGTGTTTAAAAACCACATTCTTTACATTTCAACAAGTATTTTACAAACAATTAGAGGGAGTGGCCATGGGCTCACCTTTGTCCCCAATAGTAGCCAATCTTTACATGGAAATGTTTGAAAAATGCACCATCAATGGTTTCCCTCTCAAACCCAAAAGATGGAAACGCTACATAGATGACACAGATGTGGTTTGGACACATGGTATAAACACTCTTAACCAATTTCTGGGACACCTCAACAACCAAAACAATAACATTAAATTCACCATGGAGATCGAAGAAAACAACAGACTTCCCTTTTGGACGTCCTCATTTCAAGAAAAGAAGATGGATTGATCTCACACCAAGTTCATAGGAAAAAGACCCATACCGATAGGTATCTACATGCCAACTCCCATAACTTCCCACCTGAAAAGGTTGGTGTGATCAACACCCTTGTTACTAGAGCTTTGAGGATCTCAGACAAGGATCACATCAAAGAAGAAATTGACCATTTAGCGAAAGTTTTTAAGAATAATGGATACAGTAGAAGAAAAATTAAGAATTCAATATTATTTGCCAAAAAACCTAGGAAGAGTAGGACTAAAGAGAAGAATGAGGACACTGACAGATGCAAAATATTCCTCCCTTACATAAAAGGCACCATAGATAGATTAGTCATGACGCTAAAAAGACACAAAATCTAGGTTTTCTTCACACCTCCCAACACCATTAGAAACATGGTAGATTCCCTTAAAGACCCAATTGAACCCAAAGCATACAAAGGGGTCTACTCCATTCCTTGTTCTTGTGACATGCTTTACATAGGAGAAACCGGCCGCTCCATGGAGACTAGATTTAAGGAACATAGTGCCGACCTTAGACATAGTAGACACAAGAAGTCAACCCTTGTGAAACACGCGAACATAACTGGTCACGACATATGCTTTGAATATGCTAAGGTCATTGCTAGGGAGGACAACCTGTTAAGAAGGAAAATCAGAGAGAAAATTGAAATTAACCTTAATGATAATTGCCTCAACAAGGATGATGGCACCAAGATTAGTGATTCTTGGAAACCACTCCTTCACTCCCTGCAAATCAAAGAAAGAAGTTTACCAACGATAAATAAAACTTTCCAACCATAACTAAACTTTATAAGAAAAGATTTAAAGTTTTTCCTTTGACACATTAGCCACTCTAAAACAACTTTATGCTAAAAATTTGCAAACACTCTCCCCTATCTTTACCTAGAAAACCCTGAGCCATTTTCTTTTATACCCTACTCAAAGGCCCTTAGTGAACTATTAATTAACTCTTACTCTATCAAAAGCTAAGTCCCTTTTAGGATAATAATATTCTCAAAATTAGTAAAATTAATTTAAAATAATATAAAAGTTAAAAACTTTTATTAATTATTAAAAAATTTAACATAAAATGGTTTTGGAAAATTAATAAGACTCTAGAATTAAAATTAACATACAATTGTTTTGAAAATAATTAAAATTTTAAACTCTTAATTGATTGAAATATTATATATATCTAAAACTTAAAATAATTAAAATTTTAAACTCTTAATTTATTGAAATATTATATATATCTAAAACTTATAACATATTTGACAAATATTTAAACTTTATTGAAACTATAATGAAAGAATTTTGATTTACATAAATTATATTGAATTATAATATTGACCTAAACAAATAATAAGTCTTCATTAAAATTAAATAAATTAAAAATTAAAAACTAATCTTAAACTATATTTAAATGAATTTACAATTTAGATTTTATTATAACATATATTTATATTTCTTTAAAAGTTATAATTAAGATAATAATAATAAATTTTTATTTTTTTTAATTTTAAAATTATAAAACCTAAACCGACTTAAAACCTAGAACCAACTATGCTTCACATAAACTATATATACTGACGAGATTTTTAGTTTTTTCACCTCACCTTTAGTTGTCTCCCGATGATGATCCTAGAGTAGGGATCGAAATGTCGATATTTTCAAAATCCCCCAACGCAAGTCCTTCTTATTTCCAAGGGAAATAGAGTCTACAGGAACAAACTCAATATCACAAGGGTTGAAAAATTCATAAGAAAAATCAAACTCATTAGGATCATTGACTTGCTGATCAAAAGGAGAGCCTGAAGACTCAAAAATACCAACAGAAAGAGATTGGGTCACTTTGGAAGAAACACATGTGAATTTGCTATCTTCTATAAAAGGTAAAGTCAAGGTAGAATCGACTGAAGAATATTCTATGGTACCAAGGCTAGAGGTTTTATAATCAGTAAGATCAACCTCAGAAAGAGAGAAAAAATCAACAAGGGAGATAGACTATGCAGGAACAAACTCAGTATCACAGGACTTGAAAAATTCATAAGAAAAATCAAACTCATCAGGATCACTGACTTGTTGTTCAAAGGAAGAGTCAAAAGACTTAACAAGACCAACATAAGAAGAAAGGTTAGGCTTACTAGGCAAATCAGGGTTAGACTTAGTCACAACTGAACCAACATCCAAAAGAAGGTCAGATTGTATCAAAGATTCTAGGAAGAATTCATCAGAAGGAAGTAGAACATCCTAGATAGGACACATATCTAAACTTTCAAATGGATAAACAAAGTAGAGAGTAGGCTCCAAAGTCTGTATAGGATGGAACACCTGGTCAATTTTCGAAACCTAGTCCCAAGAATGTAAACATGAACATGGAGGATTCTTCTCAGTAGCAATCGAACACGAGGGATATGAGGCCACATAGCTCACCCGTGGTGGGGTAGTGTCTATTGAGACACTGGGAATCAATAAAGCAAAGACCTGGTCTCTAGTTGGGTCATGGAAGGGATCAAGAAAAATCCAACTGATCAAGAGTGACAATTTCTTCACCATGATTAAACTACATCACACGAAAGAATTTTGACCTAACAGCCTACATGGAATAAACATAATCATGCCCGAGGAGCGTATTGAAGTCCAAGGGGTCCTCAATCATCATGAAATTAACTAAGATGTCTTCCCACCCAAAGTGATAGGTGTTTGAGCGAGAATTCCCAAGGCCATACTAGTTCTTCTATCAAATGCTAGTAACTGACTAGCAATCAACACAAGGCTGGGAGACCCCTTGCCTCACCAAGAACGAGAAGACAAGATACTAACTGAGGCTCCTTCATCAATAATACAACGAGCAATCATGTATTGTTCAAATTGGACATTTATTTGGAAAGGTGCATCAGAAGGAAGGAGTGGCTCAACTAGGATACCCCAATGAAAGGAAGCAATATGAGAGCTTGGTGGTGATTCATATGAAGCAAGTTTAGTTCCGCCTTGTTCAGTAAGTTTTGAACTAGCAGTGAAGAAAATATGACTAGCGGACACTTCAATCTCTGAAAGAAGAGTGGTATTGATTGATGATGGAATCAATTCAACCGCTTCGTGAAAGTCACTCTCTGAAGGGAGATAGAGATTGACCAAAGATGACATTGGTTCAATCACATAAGGATCACTCTCTGAAAGAAGAGTTGGGTGAACCAAATACTGGGAGGGTTCAACCACTTGATCAACCAAAGGTTGAGTATATGATTGAGAAACTACAGGTTGTTAAGGAGAAGGAAATCCTTGAGTCTCATACCACACTCTTCGCACCTATGCAATAGAAGGGCGTTGGTGAGTAAGATTATATCCCTCACATAGCTTATAAGGGAACTTAATTTTGCACTTCGAATGACCAATTTTACCAACGGTGTCAACATGACTACCAGTTGTTGATTTTTTACCTCTAGCATGACCGTTAGAGTTCGAGTGACTGTTTCTAGCCTAACTAAGAGAGGTTGGTTCTTGGAAGACTTCAGGATATTAAAAATGGGAATACCTTGGAACCAAACTCTTCATACCTCTGCGATGGAAGGGAATTTATAAGTAAGGTGGTATCCCTCACAAACCTTATAAGGAAACTTAGGCTTATGTTTTGAATAGTTAGTATTTTTAACAGTGTAAACATGACTCACAGTGGCTGATTGTTTTCCCTCAGCATGACCTATAGAGGATGATATTTTTCCCTCGACATGACCTATAGAGGCTAAGAGACTGGGTCCAACATTACCTGCAGAGGTTGGATGGGTTCCACCAGCAGAGGTTGAATGGTTTTGATCAACATGTTTTGTAGAGGTTGAGTGTGTGCCCCCAGCATGACCTACAGAGGGTGGGCGGTTGGGCCTAACATGACCTTTAGATATTGGATGAGGTTTCCCAGTATGATCCATAGAGGCTCAGTAACTGGATCCAAGATAACCTACAACGGTTGGATGGGGAGCTTCAACGTGACCTTCATAGGTTGAATGGGTTTCCTTAGCATGAACTGCAGAGGCTGAGTGACTCGATCCAACATGACCTATAGAGGTTGGATGGTGAATATCAACTTGACTTACATAGGTTGAGTGCTTAGATCCAACATGATTTGTAGAGGTTGGATAGGTGCCCCTTGCATGAAATCTAGAGGTTTGGTGGTGAGTTTCAACTTGAAATGTAGAGGTTGAATGGATTCCCCCTTTCTTTCAAGTGTTCTTCCTATTCTTCCTTCTTTTAATCCTTTTAGACTATTGGTTACTATTATTAGTACTTTCACCGCATGAGGTAGAAGGAGGAGGAGAAGCACCTATAGGTGAAGGGGAAGCAATACTTTGATGCTATTTATATAAGGAGATTACTTGAGAAACATCAGGATAATTTAGGATAGTTGGATTGGAGAAAAACCGCACTAGTACACCTAGGGTGAATCTAGGTAGATTCAAGCTGACCATTAAAGGAATACCAAAATCCCCTATGAGTGGAATAGTACAAGGAGTTCCCAGCATGGGGATATCTTGGTTGGTGTTCATAGGGGTGTTATCCATAGTTTCAAACAAGCAGACAAATTCTAAGGTCAACAGGAAACCAACAGTACAAATAACACACCATTAGCAGAAAAGGCCGAAGTATCAAGCCAGGAAAACAATGATGTCTTCCATAGGAAATTCTGGAATGATGAGGGCCCAAAACTAAGTAGTGAAGGAAGGAGAGTAGTTACTTGGAGTCTTGTGAAGAGTTATCTTGGTGCAAGAGCTGGAATCACCTAAATTCCCTCTCAAATTTTCAACCGAGGTTACCTTCCAATTCTACCCTACGAGAAATGGAAATATCCTTCCACTACCACCTATGTAAGATCCTAAAATACCATATACTAAGGCTACCAAAATCCCGGAGAAAGTCCATATGAAGAGTCCTCATTCCAGCCAATGCACATGGTAAGGGTAGTTAATCCTAAAAATCAAGAAGTATCGGGAACCACATGGGGCCGAGAGTAGGTACTGGGAGATTTCCCAAACATGCAACAACTCTGGTGTATGCTTACTGAGAAGAGGAGGGGTATCTCTAACAGATCAGTATCGCATGACCTCGTGCTTGAATCCTGTGTGAGAGGAGATTTTCGGTGTCTTTCTCAACAAATTTGGATTTCCCAAAATATAGGCCACTATGTTTGAGTTTAAATTTTTTGGCAGTTAAAATATCCCTAACCCAAAACACTAGCCTAGACTAGTGTGTGTTGTCCCTAGAAACAAACAGTTACTAATAAATTTTAGATATTAAACGTTTATTTTAAAGGGTTGTTGATTACTCAAAGGAGGTGGTGAAGGTGAAACCAATGGTGTTTTGAATCAATGTTGAAATAATATGACTAAACAAAGAGAAATGAAATACAGAAAGCAAAAACTATTCTCTTTCTTTTTCAAATAGAAACTTGAAAGCCACTAAAGAATAACTTCTTTTTATTTTTTCAAGAATAATATGCAATGAAATTTAGACTAAAACCCTAATCTATGTGCATATAAAGCAACCATATGTTCTTTTCCATTTTCTTTTATAACTGCAAAATAAAAACATCCTATCAACTAATGCAAGCAAGCAATACAAAAAACAACAAATAGACTACTACTCTACACCCCTCAAACAAACCCTAAGTTTCCCTAAGGATGGATATAACCTATATTGGAAGGAAGGCATATTGCAAAGGTAGGAAATCCATTCACTTTGGCATGAAGAGACTAATCAATAACATTGACAAAAAATAAGTTCAAGAAGTCCCAAGAATCAATCTAAACCTACGAACAAAGGCTTCTCAGTACCTTATCCAACAAGGTCAAGCCAAAGAAGGAGGTAGGGAGGAAGGAAACAAAAAAAATTCAAAGACTTGAAAGAGACCTACAAGATAGAAAAAGAGAACCTAAATGAGATTAAACAACCTTTCATGATTTATGCACATGTAGAGGACCCTTGAAGGCCCCACAAATAGCCCTCAAACCACCCAAAAAACCCTAAAATTGATGAAAAAAGACACTTCCAGGTGCATTTACGAGTTGCCTTAAGGAAGGACACAAATGAAACATAGGTTGCAGCTAGTGTAGGTCATGAATACATAAAAAATAATCTATTTTTCAATCCACATCTTATGAATGGGTGGCAGAAATCACAACTACGGTCAAAACATGACCTAGGAAGGAAAGAAAGGTGTTCGAACGGACTCAAAAGGTGTTCCTAACTTGTAAGAAGGACCTAAAACCTTACAAAATACTAGAAGAAAGACAAAGAAATCCCAAATATACAAGGCTCTCCCCAATGGAGTCATTAGTTCTATTGTAGAGGAAAGTTTCCTATGGCTAGGGTTTAAGAGGCCATCAACATACTACCATTGAACGAGAGATGCATATAGTTCTGCAAGTATATATAAACAAGGTTTAGATATTTTATCGGTTCATACCTTAGCCAAACAAAGGTTGATCCAAGTAGCCCTTCAATCCTCCTATTTCTCCAAGAGACCTGCAAAAAGAATTATACCTTCCTGAAACCAAATAGACTATATGAAAGGAGATTATGTTCAATAAAACATGAAAACCTAAGCTGATATACATCATCATATAATCAAAATAGAGATTGAAACACACATTGAATAATGATTTGGGAAGAAGAAGAACATCACATCTTTATTAATCATGAAAAGAGGTACAAGTATACCTTCTCTTCAAGTCACGAACCTCATGAAACCTTGATATGGTTTTGATGATTCTGTTCTCCAAGGAACTCATCCTCCAATATCAACAACACAAGGAGATAATTTCTAGGGAAAAGGTGGGGGGAATGAGAGTCCCAATTCCTCCGGAATAACAATGCAATGATTCAAGTCCCCTCTCATGGACCACTCTACCTCTATTTATACATTTTTGAAGAGATAGGGTCAAGTACAAAGTAGTTACAACCAAAGGAGTTAGTTGTATAACCACCCAAACGACCAAGATTCAAAAAAAATCCATTTTTTACATGTACGGGATGTATTCGCGGGTTGAAGTGACAACAGTCGAGAATTCAAAGCAATAATCGTGGGTTGCAGTGACAACAGTGGTGAATACAAATAGATTCATAGGTTCACTTGCATAAAAGTCATAAATACAATAGTAATTCGTGGGTAGCATGAACGGAAATTCACAAGTACATAGGTGAAACACATGGGTACCATGTAGTAAAATTTGCAAATAGGTTAAAGGTTCTCATTTTAAGGGTACTTATATGAATTTTCATACTTTGGAGTCTACTAGAAATTTTTTTGTGACTCAAATACCTTTTGAACGATGTAGAGAAGAGGTCAAACAAAGTTACAAAACTATGGATATGGCTCCTCTAAGTTACGTGTTTGTTCGGTGACTTTCATGAAGTGTCGTCATGGAAGTGTTGACATGCGATGGAATCATGGGAAAGTAGTCACAGGAAGAGATGTGTCATTTTGGGCTATAATGCTACCTCATCATTCCTTTTGGGATTTCAACACCTTACAAATGACCTTCTTAACACATTTTCAGTTGTCAATCCGATATGAGACAAGTATAGACCTTTTGACCTCACTTCACCATACCATTTCTACTCATATATCCGATCATATTCATGAGTGGAGATGATTCTATACGCTTATCAAGGCTCCTATTCCTGATCAGTTACTCACTAATTCTTTTACTAAATATTTACTCCCCCCCATTGCTAAGGATGTCACCAAGGGAGGTGTTGTTACCGAGGAGAAAGATAGCATCCATGCTCAATACCTTGACTTGGTCTATTCCTAGTCAGGAACTTTGTATGACCTAATTCTGCATACTCCTCATACTACCTCAGATCCTTCAAGAACTCCTATGGAGCCACTCATCAATGGAATTCTTGGTTCTTTTTAAACACAATCAACGGTGAAATCCTCGAAAAGTAAAAACCAACCGGCCATGTCTACTAGTCAAACCGTTTCAAACCCCAAAATTGCTTCCCCTCACATTATTTCAATTGAAGTGAATGTGGTTCAATCCTTAGATTCTTTAGGAGGAAAGAAGAAATGAAATAATAAATCCAAGAAATATGACAACTAGCAGGAAGGTAATAAAACACAGAACCCTGATGTTGACTCCAAAAACAAGAGAAAGGAAAAGTTTCTCTACCTTATCTTTGGAGGTGACCACTTCACTAAAGAGTGCCCTCATCATGAGGAAGTCAGTAAATTTCTTAAAAATACCCCCACCTCGACAGTCCTTACAGATCCTTTCCCTACCCAACCGCAATTGATTAACCATCAATCGTTGCATGGTCCCTCTTCGTCTTCCCTAGATGAAATTAAAATGATGTCAAGTGAATCAGTTAGTCTCATTACTCGATTCAAAAAATATGGCCCTCCACCAGAGAAGAATACTGATAATGTTCCATCAGAAAAAACTTCATCATCCCTCTGTTAGCACTCAAAATGTACCCTTGGTTGTAAAAGGGTTGTTGGCAAGGATTTCGGGAGAATTTAGTTGCATGGAACCACGAGTGCCACACAAGTAAAAGATGGCATGCAAGGTGGCAGATAGACTATTTTGAATATTTTGTGTCACTTTTTGTACTTTTGGACCATATTTTGCAGATATTGTTCATTAGTTGGTAGAATCAGTTAAGAATTAGTTATAAAATCATCCAAGTGGACAAAGGCGCAAGCCTATAAATAGAATAAGAATTGCAAATGTGGATATCATCGTAGAATGAGAATTGAGGGTTTGAAACTCAATTGAATTGTTGTTTGTTTTGGATTTGTGGTTGATTGCACAGAATTAATATTATAAGATGGAGGTTGATCTGAACTACTATTATCCTTTTATCTCTTTCTATCTTTTTGTTTCTGTGAATCCAATGGTGAATGTGTGCGACATGAATCTATGATGTGATGTTTATTACTTATGAATAATGTTATATTTTAAAATATGTTTGCACAACATTATGGTTATTTTTTTTATGAATGAATGATGTGATGAATGTCCCTGTTGATGATGAAGTAATTGGTCAGATCTGGTAGATAAGTTGATGAATTGTCGATTCCCATAGTCCTCTTCTATTCTGCGAAAACTTGGTTCTGAAATCCATCCCTCACACATCTCGGGCAAGACTTCATCCACTTCATAGGTGTTTTCGGACATGCTAAAACCTGTCTGGGCCGGTGCTCAGGGAGATCACAGCGAGCAGAGTGGGAACCCCTGTTGACTAGTTTTTTTTGGTTGGGTTTGCACCAATAAATGGTTCCATTATCAGGACCTTTTTGTGAATAAGAGGAGGATATGTGGCATCCGACACGACCGAAAATTCAATATTGGTTTGATCATAAGCTACGACAATTCACTGAAGCAAAAAATCAGAATCCTAGACTGATGATGGACAAGTGGTTGGTGAGATACATACACGACAGTCCTCACGAATACTTTTTCTCTGAGTTTCACATCATATCATCTAAGTGGTTGGCGCGGTTCACTTACAAGAAGAAAAATTTCCAAGGAGGAGAGCCAACATCCTGGACCCCTGAATTGATCTAGGAGATGCACGAAAATGACAACAAAGCGTCACGAGTTGTTAAAGTCTGGATGGAAAGTGTCCTGGAAGGATATATCATTGACTTCATTGTCAACACTACCAAGTCCTAGAGTAAAGAAGAAATGGAATTTTTCAATGGACCCATAGGTAGGTTCTTATTGTCTCTACAATTGTCAATTAAGATGCTTGTTTATGAAAAGGGTATACTGAAGATGCACCTCAAGTAGTAGATCTCCAGTGTGTGGAGGCGGTCAATACCACGACAAAAGGGGGGAGACAAATTGGAATATAAGGGGTATATGGGTGCAATTTTTTATGGGAATATGAGGGAAAGCAAGGAAGAAAGTGGCCTTACGAGGGTAGGAGCAAGGTTTCGATAATAGAAGAGGTAGAGGATAGGGGAAGGTCCTACTGCGATCGAAACACAAGACTGCGAAGTAATACCACATGGGATGAAGCGAACCTATTGTGACGAAGAGGACGAATGGACCTAGACTACGCCTAGAATAGCAGTAAGATCAAACCCTAGCAGTAATGTACCCATGCCTTCATGCATGATTCCATATTCAGGAAGAAACACAAGTTCCACGTCGAATTGTCTGACGTGCCAACAACATTCTAGTAGTAGATCAACATCTGTAGGAAGAAGGCCCAGGATGTCGGACGACAATACAAAGTTACCTTTGTTCCATGGAAACAGGACTGACAATATTGAGCAATATTGGCTTCTATGTGAGGCAGTGTGGACTGTGTTGGGTGTTATAATGTCTAAATTAATCCACCTATTCTTTAATTATCAATCGGGGTTGGTAAGCTTAGAGTTGACACAAAATATATGCGAAGATAGAGAATGTCGTGTAAATATTTTAACAAACAAAAGATCAAAAGATCTTTCAAAATGAAAAACTGAGTCAAACTTCCTAAAAATGCAATTAAGGTAGATAAACTGAGATAAAAGATTAACTAAACAAATAATCTATTTCATAACTTTGGACTGAAAAAGATATAATCAGCAACTTACTTATTCAAATGGAAAACTAAAGTGCAAGGAAGACTTAACTTATAAGAAACTAGAAAACTTAATAGATAAAACTAAATAAGGAAAACTTAAAAATAAGCAACTAGAAAACTTAATAAAGAAATATCTTTAGGTTCTATCCTACAAAGACAATCATAAAAGACAACCTAAAAACATACTAAGGAAAACATTAAATCTTGCATGCAAACAAATAAATCAATTCAAAAAGAATAGACACAAAACCATATAACCATAAGACAAAATCAGAAACAAAACTCAAGATTAATTTAAACTATATTCAAAGTAAAAGAAGTAAGAAATTATAAAACTTTTAATAAATAATTTAAAACAATTAAACTTTAACTGAAATGTTAAACAAAAACTAGTATTTAACTATTACAGACAAATAATAATTCAAACATCAACAAAACACAACTAAAAACAATCTTAAAACACATAAAAACGCCAAAAATAGAACTAAAGGTTGAATGACAGACTGAATTGTAGGACTGAAAGGGGAGGCTGAATAATAGACTGAACAGGTTGTCTGAATGATAGGTTGCATAATAAAAAGGGTAAAAACTAACATAAATGAACTAATCTTTAGCTGAAGCCATGCAGATGTAATTCTAACACATTAGAACAGTAAAATAACCTATTAACAGTAAATTAACCTTAAACTAATTCCTGAACAAAAGGAATCATTTGCATATTAAACTAATAAATGAACTGGAAATTAACTTGCATAAATTCAAAACAGAAACAGAATTGAATCTATTCTAAATTCATGAAAAAAACTTATTCTATATTCTTGAAAACAAAGACTGAAAGTAATGCTGAAAATGAAAATAACTGGAAACAAAATGACTAAAAGAAAATAACTGAAAACAAGCTATGTGCGCATCGAACTAATTAAATTTTGAAATAAAACTAAGTTAATGTATTGCAAAAAAAAAAAGAAGATATAACTACTATAATCTAATGGAAACAAACTAGAAATTAAACAAGACTATCTAAAACGAAAAGAAACTAAGCTAAACAAAGAAAATGAACCTATGGTTGATGAGGGGCCCTCTCAGTAATCAAGGGTGATGCTTGGCTAACTTCTACTTAAACGAAATCTTCAATAGCAATGCATACATCTCTTTATTTAGATGGTGGAATAGAAATACAAAGTTCAAGAGTAAATCACAGCAAGAACTCTTCTCCTAACTCTGTTAATCGACTGGTTTTCTAGCTAACTGAGCTCTCTCACAGGGGCTTCTTTATATAATGATTTATAGGGATGAGCAAGTTGACCCTTTAGTGGTCGACTGCTCTCTAAATTTAGGCAACTATAATGGAGTTTAACTAATCACAAGCCAGTGCATAAACATTTTCCTTCTTCAACACAAATCTGGTTCTTTTCACTGGACAACATGCACAAAGGTTCCTTCTCCAGTGCAAATGATCTATAGAGGTGGCGCATGACTCCTTCTTCAACATGAACATGGAATGGTGGTGATCCAAGGAAGTGTACATGGTGGGTCTTCTAGAACGTAGGTCGTTCTATTCTTTAAACATGCAGACTGGTGGTAGTTTGGAGTCAAGCAGAGGAGGCCATGAACGATCCTTCTAGGGTGTGAGTTGAATGTGATAGTCCAGCGCATGGATGGTTGACATGGTGGAAAGTAAAGGAGAACACAGGCTAGTGAACGCATGGATAACTAGATCTTCCACAGCTGGTTCACATTTTAAATGGCTAGAATTAATTCTCAGTAGCGCGCAATCTGATGGGCGATCTCGACGGAGTGCTGAATGGAAGGCTGGGACGTGAGCTAGATACACTAGGAATATATCTAGGGAAAATGAAGTGTTTATCTGCTAGCGTGCTTTAGTACTGGAGTGTACATCAACAAATTTTGACATCTGGAAAACTACTCGTGATTTTCATGGAATGGGTTGAATGACGAGCTAGACATGCTGGGTGAAAAGCGGGTTGAATGCGTTTTACATATTAACTTGGCCTAAAAAGATTATAAAACATGTAAACAATTATACAAACTAATTAGTACATCAAGTATACTTTAATAATGTTATTTTTGATTGATTAAACCATAAAAATGATAATAATAAAATAATTTTATAAAAACCTTAAAAACACTCATAGCTAAAGTTGAATAATAATCTGTGTGACATAAAACATACAAAAGATGATGAAATATGTGTTTAAATGAATAATTTATCTACCAAAAATTATAACAAATCGAGGATCAACATTCCCCCAAACTGGGGAAATGCCAGGTCCCACTGAGCAAAAAGAAAGAAAAACAATTTAGGAAGAAGGCGAACTAATAGTTTCCTTTAACTTAGCAGATGAGAAGGTAATTTAAACTTCACTCTGTTAACCTATAACTTAAAAATAGCATATATTTTATGTCGCATATTTATATGCAAATTAAAAATGACTTTATTGGATAACTAGATCGTCCGCAGCTAGTTCACGTTTTAAATGGCCAGAATTAATTCTCAACAGAGCGTAGTCTGATGGGCGATCTGGATGGAGTGCTAAATGGAAGGCTGGGACGTGAGCTAGATACGTTGGGTGTCAATCTAGGGCGAACAGAGTGTCTATCTGCTAGTGTGCTTCAGTACTAGAGTGTACAACAACAAATTTCGACATCTGGAAAACTACCAGCAATTTTCATGGAATGGGTTGAATGACGAGTTGGACGCCGAGCTAGACATGGTATGTGAAAAGTAGGTTGAATGTGTTTTACATATTAACTTGGCCTAAAAAGATTATAAAACCTGCAAACAATTATACAAACTAATTAATACATCAGGTATACTTTAATAAAGTTATTTTTAATTGATTAAACCATAAAATAATAATAATAAAATAATTTTATAAAAACCTTAAAAACACTCATACCTGAAGTTGAATAATAATCTGCATGACATAAAACATACAAAAGATGATGGAATATGTATTTAAATGAATAATTTATCTGCCAAAAATTATAACAAATCGAGGATCAACATTCCCCCAAACTGGGGAAATGCCAGGTCCCACTGAGCAAAAAGAAAGAAAAACATTTTAGGAAGAAGGCAAACTAACAATTGCCTTCAACTTAGCAGATGAGAAGGTAATTTAAACTTCACTCTGTTAACCTGTAACTTAAAAATAACATATCTTTTATGTCACATATTGATATGAAAATTAAAAATGACTTTATTGGATTTTTCAACATTCTTAAATAAACAGTCTTTAGGTTTAAAATAATTTTATCATTTATAAGGTTTTGAAATTAATTCAATCATGTCCAAAGTAAAACTTTGGATAGGCTAAACAAAAACATAAATTGCATCTTGAATAGCAAGAAGATTAATCATTTCTATGCATAATTAATTGGATAAAAGGATAGGATTATTAATAATAAAATGATATGGAAGTAGAAACTATTTGCTTAAAACAAAATTTGGTTAGCAATTTTAATCATAAGTACTATAATATCACCATTTTTCAGATTGCTATTTGATATTTCATTTTCCTTCATTCTATTTTTCATATGGTAAGACCATATTGAATTTTGATGTAAAATATGCTTCAAGCTATAACCAAATTCCACTATTTATATTCCTGAAAAATACTTATCATTTGTTAGAGATAAACATATTTATCAAAATTAAATCCAGTTTTTCAAATCAAATCCCTCTTCCCCCAAACCAAAGAGATGGCATGTCCTCAAGCCATACAGAGAGAAGAAATGGTTTTTCCAGAAAAATAGAAAGAATGTGAGCATGCTGTTAATTCGGTGTAAGGAAAACTAACTAGTAAATGGAAATTGTTCAAAAATGAAAGAAAATAGTGCTAAAAAAGACCATGTAAAATGAGAATCATATAATTAAAAGAAAACCATAGGAAAAACTAGCCATCCATGCCTCATTGTAAAGATATCCTGTCATCATCAAGTATTTCAAGTGTACCTCGGAGTGTGTGATATTTACAGCTATAGGTCCCATTTCTAAGATAATGACATCTTAGAGATATGTGGAATTAGATGATCGGGGAAAATTCAAAGTAGGGCCATTCTCAAATGACATTATAAACAATTGGCCATAACATAATTTATTTATTTTTTTGAAAACATTTTCATCTATTATCACTATTTAATGAACTATGTGTATAGTGGTGTATCAACCAAATCTCATTTACTAGATATTTCCCCACTTCTAGCAAGCCTTTTCAGTACCCCGACGGATTTATCTTGGTACCATTCAAGCATAGCCCCACTTCCAGTGAGCATGTTCAGTACCGCAACAGATTTACTTGCATTTATGGAGCTTACTTTTATAAGGTTTTTACTTAGCATTGACTCGCTGCCAGCAGGCCTATTCAGTACCTCATCGGGTTTACCTTTTATAATGATATTAAAGATATGGAAGCCAATTGGTACTAGAGCATGTTAAGTCCTGCTAAACACATAATTCAATTTTTTTTCAAAATAAAGTTATAAGTAATTTTTTAATTCATAATGGCCAAACTCATAAAACATGTCAAAAGTGAATAATTGAAAGTTGTTCTTTAACCTAATAGTCCTTCTTCTTTATAAATTAAAGTAATGTTCCCCACAGATAAAAATTCCACTTACTTTCAATTTTTCACCAAAATACTTAAGAGAGAAGTTTTGATAACACGTATAGGATGAACTAGTAATCCATATGTGAAAAATAAAGATGCAAAAAATATGATAATGAAAGTGGGTCTTATCAAGCAATTGTTTAAACGAGTTAATCAGAAATATACATGTCTAAATCAAAATACCAAAAACTATATGAATTGTAATAGAATTGGTTAAGTATGATATATAAAGGATTGATATGTAAATTTATCCGTATAAACTGCAAATTTCGAAAGTACCTCAAAAAAGATTAAAATGCCTGATGAGTATTTAGTATACTTCCCTTGTCTAAGTAATATTCCATTAGCTGCTCATAGAGACAATACATTTGTAATCACTTCAAAACCAATTGTTAGACAATTCAATTTATTCATAAATACATAAAAGACAAAGATTCATGTGTAAACAACCTATTAGAAATGACTCTTATTTATTCGAGGAAACAAACACATATGTACATATATATATATAAGTTATAATAACCCAAAATATTTCAAGGATTAGGAGGAGGAGGAATAGATTCCTCTTCAACTAATTCCATTTCATTTTGCTGAAAAACATTTTGTATGAAATCCTGTTTAGATGTTGGTTGGTGATAGAGCCTAAGTCTATGTCCATTTACTACAAAAGAAATTTCTGAGCCATCAATTGTTTTAATTTTTACTGTTCCATTGTCAAAAGTTGTAACTACTTCGTATGGAACCATCCAACGAGTAGTTAATTTCCCTTTAAAAATTTTAAACCATGAATCGAACAGTAGTGCCCAATCTCCAGTATTAAACTGCTTTTTTTTAATAAATTTATCATGCCATGTTTTTCGTTGATTCTGTATTAACATTGTTTTTTGAAGTGCATCTTGCCTAATTTTGTCTAACTCATTAATTTGTAATATTCGTTGTTTCTGTGCTTCATCCAAATTCATGCCTAATTGTGCTGCCATACGAAAAGTTTTAACTTGAAATTCAATAGGTAAAAGGACTTGTTTTCCATACACTAACTCATAGGGGGCATGTCCAATAGTGTTTCTCCATGTTATCCTATAGGCCCATAAAGCCTCGAGAATTCTATCTTCCCAATCCTTATGATGTAAGTGAATGGTCTTAGTTAAGGTGGCTTCTAATTCCTTATTAGTTGATTCTACCCGACCATTAGCCTAAGGGTGATAAGGTGAAGATTTTCAATGTCATATGCCATATTTCGTAGTAAGTTCTTTCATTAATTTAGTAGTAAACTGAGTACCTTGATCTGTGACAATTTCTCTAGGTACACCAAACCGGTTGAATATTTCTTCATATATAAATTCTACCACCGATTTCTCTGTGGCTCTAAATAAAGCTTTAGCTTCTACCCACTTGGTGACATAATCCATACAAACTAAGATATATTTCTTTTTATGAGACATGGGAGAAATTGGTCCTACAAAATCAAGAGCCCATTTCTCAAAAGGTTCAATCATGACTTGGGTTTGTAAAGGAATTTAATCAGATGACGTAGGTCTACCCATTCTTTGGCAACTATCGCATCCTTTAACATATTTGGCAGCATCCTTAAAAATGCTTGGACAATAATAACCAAAATGTAAGACTTTATATGTTGTCCTATTATCAAAAAAATGTCCTCCACATGGTCCATCATGGCATGCATGGAGGATGTTTGTCATTTCATCCTCCCGTACACATAGTTGAATAATAAGATTGGGACCAGTGTGGAAGAGATCATTATAGAACTTTGAACTATAATACGATGCTTCTCATGTGGAGAAAAATGTTTTGGTATTTTCCATGTTTCTAGATAATTGGAAATATCCACAAACCCAAGGGGTTTGAACATATACAACAAATAGATGTTCATCAGGAAAAGTGTCATCAACTGGTGTAGTACCGTCTTCATGTTGAATACAGGAAAGGAAATCTGCTATGAGATTTTATTTACCAGGTCGATCAATGACGGTAATGTTAAATTGTTGCAATAAAAGAAGCCATCGAGTCACTCTACCATTGGTAATTGGTTTATTCATCATAAATATAATGGTGGAGTGATCGGTATGCACAAAAACTTCATAACATGTGATATAATGATGGAATTTATTAATAGAATAAACTATTGCCAAAAATTCCTTTTCGGTAATGGTATAATTTAATTCAGTAGGGGTTAGATTTTTGCTAATAAAGTAGATGGCATAAGGTGCTTGTCCTTCTTTTTTGGCCAAGGACTCCTCCTATGGTTGTATCAGAGGCATCGGTAGATATGTGAAAAGGAAGGGACCAATCAGGACCCCTAAGTATTGGTGCCACCGATAGTTTATCTTTTAAGATTTCAAAATCATTTTGATAAGATTTTGTCGACTGGAATTATGAGTCCTTTGTAAGTAACTTAAACATTGGTGTAGCTATGTTAGTAAAATTTTCAATAAAGCGGTGGTAATAGCATGCATGACCAAGGAATCTTCTTACCTCTTTCTAGGTTTTTGGAGAGGGAAGGCCAACTATTACTTCAATCTTAACAGGGTCTACCTTAATTCCTTGAGAAGAAATATGGTGTCCTAAAACTATACCTTCTCTCAGTAACATTTTACACTTTTCATGACTAAGGGCTAGGTTTTTCTCTTGACATTGGATCGGAACTTTCTCTAGGTTGTCAAGAGCTTCCTGAAAGGTGTTACCATAGGCTGTGAAATCATCCATATATACTTCAACACAATCATGCATAATATCAAAGAAAATTCCTAAGACTGCTCACTTAAAAGTGGAAAGTGCGTTACATAAGCCAAATGGAAATAATAGATAAGAAAATGTTCCCCAAGGGAATGTGAAAGTGGTATTATCCTGATCTTCAGGTGCTATTAAGATTTGATTGTATCCACTATATCTGTCAAGAAAGGAAAATATTGCTTACCTGACAGAGTATCTAATACTTGATCGATAAAAAAGGTAAAGGAAAGTAGTCTTTACATGTAGCTTTTTTTAACTCTCTAAAATCAACACAAATACACCATTTCCCTATAACTTTCTTTAGAACTGCTACTAAAGGAGATACCCATTTACTGTTGGAAATAGGATAGATAAAACCAGCAGTGAGGAGTTTTTGTAATTCTTCTTTTACTATATCCTTTAGAGCAAGATTCATCCTCCTCTGTGGCTTCCTTATAGGTGATATGCTTGGATCCATATAAATATGGTGAATACAGGTATCAGGGTGTATACCCTTCATATCGACGTATTCCCATGCGAATGCTCCAGCTTGTTTCTTAAGAACTTTAAGCAGCTGTGCTTGTTGGTTTTCACTTAATCCGACGTTTATATGTAAGAATTTTTCAGGGCCAACCTCACAAGGTATGGTATATGGTCATGTATGCTATTCAACTGTGAAGACACATGGTGTTTCTGTAAACATTAAGAGAGCCATATTCTCTTGAAACGCATCTCCAAAAATCTGATCGAGTTGAGCAAAGGACTGAGGGAAATATGTACAGGTTGTTGAAGAGACAAATTGGTTTAATACATTCTCAGTGGTCTGCTCCTGAAGTGCTAAAGAAAAAATCACTAGGAAGGGTGATATCATGAAATTCATCATCCCCAAAAGAACAATTTAACCACCATGAATTTTCAATTATTGGTTGTGTTGAGGGGTATAAAAGAATTCTTTGTGTGGACAACCCATTGGAAATAGTCATCTCTCCATCCCTACACCCTATAAAATCATTTGTGGTTGCTAACCATGGTCTTCCCAAGATAATAGGATGTCCTTTAGAAGGATCCTTTGATTCTATGACCATAAAGTCGATAGGGTATTCCCATGAATCTATTGATACAACAATGTCATCTAGGATTCCAACAGGTTTTACCATAGTGCGATCTGCTAGTTCTAGGATGGAAGGGGTAGGTCAAAGAAATTGTCCTAACCGTAAAACTTCTAAAACTATGATGGTCATAATGTTAATAGCGGATCCTAAATCGATTAATGTATTCTCTATGGTGGTGTTGTTTGTAATTACAGTCACTATTGGGGTTCCTGGATTTGTATATTTTGCAATCCAGGACTGTCATGTCATACATTTAGACATTTCTCCTATAACATGAATTGTAAGAGGGTAATTTTGCTTCTTTCCTAGGTGTTTAATACATAGATCTTTTATTAACTTACTATAGATAGGTATATATTTGATATCTTGTAATAGAGGGATCTTAATACAAATGTTCTTTAATTCATTCAAAATGTTATACTCCAGATGAACTACAGGTTTTCCTATTACTAATATTTCTGGAAATGGAGGAATTCTTTGCTCCTGAATAGTTTCTTGTGGAATATGGGTGTGTAGTGGAACCTTTGGAATGGTCACATATTCCAAAATAGCATCATTCATGAGTTCACTTGAATCTTCTTCTTCTTCGCTTGGTTCCTAAATGATGACTGATGACTTGGGTTTATTATTCACAACTCTTCCCGGTCATAATTGGATTTCATGTATAGGTATAGTCAAGATAAGGGATGAGGGAAGAGTTTGCAACTCAATGTTATTAATATCCTGAGTTTATTTATTGTTAGGGTTAGGTATCAACTGTGTAGGTAACAATGTTGGTCTAGGAGGATTTGCATTCTGAAAGTGATGAGGTTGTTGTGTGATAAAAGGAACTGGAGGTACAAATCTAGGCAGTATTTGCTGGAAATTTGTTTGATTCTGAGGATAAGGATGATTAGGTGCCGGAACAGGTTGTGGTTGAGGATATGGTTTTCCTCTCCATCCTTGTGACCAATATTGTTGTTGTGGAAATTGGGGAGGAGGATACTGAGATGGCCAATTCTGCTAGCCAGAATTGTTCCATTGTTGAGGTGGTTGATATGGAGGATAATAGGGTAGAGGTTGTGGTGAAAAGTTTGGATATGCTGGTTGGTCCCTAGGTTTCCAAGGAGGCCTCATATATGTTTCAGCTACATCCCCACTCTTATAGATGGCTTGTAATCCAGGAAAGGATGGGAAGTTATCTGGTGGGTGCTCTTCTGTACATATGTGGCATACATAGATATTGTTTAGTGGACATTCCCTTTGGGGATTTTTAGTTCTACATATTGGACAAAAGATACCCATTGTTGCTCATTCTTCATCCTACATTTCATTGGATTGTAAAGAATCTAGTTGTGAACCCATTGCTCCTAAGATATCAGTCTTAAAATTCTCCAATAGGTTTCCTAAATCTACTCTTGTAACTCCGCTTGAACTAGGAACATTTCCTCTTATATTCTTACTAAAAGGCTCTCGAAGAAATTTCACAACTTCCCCCCTACTTCTAGAATAATTTTTACACATCTCACTGATATGTGCAAAATTTTTATTGGAAATATCTCCAGCTACCATGAGATTAAGACTCTTTGACAAGTCCTCGAAGATTCCTTTAAGGAAAAGTGTATGTGCTGCATCTTCTTGGAGGTCATTGTATTTAGAATTATGTAATGTATAAATGAACCTCTCGAGATAATATTCCAGGATATTGTCTTCAAGCTGTTCGATCTTGAATATGTCATGTCGAGAGTCCTTAGGTTTGCAGTATTCTTGATATTTTCGTAAGAATGAGTTTTTCATATCATACCAAGTCCTAATAGTGGATTCTCCTAATCCCATGAACCATCTCAAGGAGGAATCCTTGAGTGTAGCGGGAAACAATTTTAGTTTGTGAGCATTTTGTAGATAATTGTAACTCCTACAAAGGATATCGAACTTGAATAGGAATGCATCCGAGTCCTCATTAATTTTTCCATAGAAAATAGGCAAGGATGAAGGAGGGATGTTTTTCATAGTTACATCCTGCATTGTATCTAAGATAGGGAACCCAAAGGTAGCCTTAGTTCAATTTTCCCATTCTCCTTCTTCATTTCTAACTTCATCATGATCTTCATTTTCTCCCTGTATCTCCATATAATCTATATTCTTAACATAAATATACCTAGGAGGTGCCTTTCGAGGTGATAAGGAGGCATCCCAATGTTCTTTTTCGGGAGAGATATTCCTCTGATCAACCATTTTTTTATTGAATCCTAGAGGGATAGTAGGTTCTACTATATAAGTTTCAATTTGTGAAACGACTGGATCTACTGAGGTTCCAAAGAGATCTTTTACTTGAGCACGATCAACGAAGTCAACAAAATCCATATCTCCTATTGGTGAAAAAGTTGTGTGAATTGGATTTGAAACTAGTGGAGGGCCAGGGGTTTCTAATGGCTGATATTCTTAAACTTTCTCAGGAACAAGGTCCTTTGGACCTTCTACCAAGGTTCCTTCTCCTTATATGGCGTCTCTAGTAAGATCTTATAAGGGAGTTTCTTGAGGTTTCAAGGTAGAACTACTTCCTTTAGGCATCTTTCGATACCTTTCTGGTGAGTTAGTAGTTGGGGAATTATGTCCCCTACTGTAGTTAGTAGAGACTTCAATAAATTTTTCTGTCTTGATAAATATACCCTAAGGATATATAACCCTGTTAGATTTTTAACATTTAAGCTAGCATAACATTAGGATCTTTAACTGAGAGAACAACAAGCACATCAATCAAACACAAGAGACAATGAACACAGTGTTTTTCCTCAGGGAAACCATAAATGGAGAAAACCCTGCAACTTCCTCAAAGATAGAATCAGCACCAAGGTGAAACCCAAATCAGTAAGTGATCTCCCGACAGCAGTAAACTTCTTTCTATATAGCCCCAGTGTATTCTCCTTCCTCAACTATGCACTACACTTGAGTGTGTGTGAGATGTGTCCTAAATAGAGAGTCCAGCTCTTTATTTATACTAATCCCGACATGACTAAAACCCTACTAGGGTTGACCTCTCTAGGAGAGTATAATAACCCTAGTGCCCTGAAACTGCGGGGACTTTAACCCTTAGACAATAGGAGGGTTACCCACAATGACTTGACATGACTTGTTTACAATATAGATCCTCCCGATAGGAGCATCGAGGCATGACATTACACAAGTACATCCTATAATAAACATCAGGTTACAATAGATAAGAAATACAAGTGAATACATTATGAATAGCCATGCGGGAACACATCCTGCAACCATGCTAAAAAGGCTCTGCTCTTTCACCCATGCGAGAACACATCCCATGATGAAAGAGCTCTGCACTTACAATCACCCATGCGAGAACACATCTTGCAACCATGATGAAAGGGCTCTACACTTACATTCACCCATGCAGGAACACATCCTGCAACCATGATGAAAAGGCTTTGCACTTACATCCACCCATGCGGGAACACATCCTACAACCATGACGGAAAGGCTCTACAGTTACATCCACCCATGTGGGAACATATCCTGCAACCATGATGGAAAGGCTCTCAACCCCAGGTTGAGGGTTCCTGGTACCTCACCAGGTGGCTCCATTCCAAGAATGGCAACAACCCTTATATCTAATCAAGTGAGAACACATCCCTCAATCATATTAAAATGGCCATGCGCTCACATATGATCATGTAGGAACACATCCTACAGTCATATCAGAATGGCCCTCAGTCCTAGACCAAGTATTCCTGGTACCTCACTAGGCAGCTTGATTCCAAGAATGGAAATAGCCCTTATATCTGATCATGTAGGAACCAATCCTATAGTCATATCGGAATGGCTCAGAACTCATATCTAACATGGAAGGAACCAATCCTCCCACCATGACAGAATGGGTCAGCCCTTACATCTGACCTACTCCTTAGAATGGCTTATGAATTCAGCACTCATATCTGACAAGGAAGGAACCAATCCTCTCACCATGACAGAATGGCTCAGCCCTTACATCTGACCATGGAAGGAACCAATCCTCTCACCATGACAGAATGGCTCAGCCCTTACATCTGACCATGGAAGGAACCAATCCTCTCACCATGTTAGAATGGCTATGGGTCTCATCATTTTCCCTTGGAGGAAACCTCGATATGGAGAACACCAAGCTTCTCCCTGAAGTACTCAAACTTCACCCTAGCCAATATATTCATCAACACATCAGCTATTTGTTCCTCCGTCACAACATACTGGAGCTTTACTGCTCCCCTCTGCACCATATCCATGATATAGTGATACTTGATGTTGATATGCTTCGACTTGTCATGGAACACTAGATTCTGTGACAACTTCACGCAACTCTAGTTGTCACAATGTATATAAGTAGTATCCAACTGGAGATCAAATAAATCACATAGTATATTCTACAGCCATACTGCCTCACAACTAGCTGAACAAGCTACGACATACTCTGCTTCAGCTGTAATAAGTGCCACACATGATTGCTTCCTACTAAACCAAGAGATCACACCGGATCCCATACTGAAGCACCACCTTGAAGTGCTCTTCCTATCAATGGCACTACCTACCAAATCTAAATCTAGATAATCCTCTAGATTAATCTTCTGATTCGACTCATACTTGATCCCACAATCAACTATACCCCTCAAGTACCTCAGAATATGCTTTGTAACAATCAAGTGAACATGTCTCGGATCTGTCAGGAACTGGCTCAAGGTGTTCATAGTAAAGCAAATATATGGTCTTGTGTTTGTTAGGTACATCAAGGACCCAATCATCTGACAATACATCATAGCATCAATCGTCTTTGATGAAGCATCACTCAATAGCTTTAGGTTCAATGCCATATGTGTGACCATAGCCTTGCATTCCATCATCCCAAACCTCTTCAGGATCTCTACTGTATATTTTCCTTGTCCTAGGGAAATCCCATCTACATTCTGCCACACCTCCATGCCTAGAAAATAATGTATCATACCCAAGTCCTTCATTTCAAACTCGACAGTAAGCTTCCTCTTTGTATCAGCAATCAACCCACCCATACCTGTTACAAACAAATCATCTACATACAGTAGGAGCATCACTAGGTTGCCATCTTCAACCTTGTAGTAAAGGTTGGAATCTGCTTTACTCTTAGTAAATTCTAAACTGGATATAAAGCTATCAATTATGTCGTACCAAGTCCTGGGTTCCTGTTTCAAACCATACAGGGCTTTCTTCAATTTGAATACATGAGACTCTCTGTCATGTGTCTCAAAACCGATTGGTTGCTCCACATACACTTCCTCTTGCACTACACCATTCAAGAAGGCAGTCTTGACATCCATTTGGTGTATCTTCCATTTCATTATTGTAGCTAGAGAAAGTACCGATCTGATGGAAGTGTATCTGGCTACAAGTGCAAAGGTTTCTTCATAGTCTATTCCTTCTTTCTGGGAGAAACCACGAGCAACAAATATTTCATTATATTTCTCTATGCTACCATCTGCAGCATGCTTGATCTTGTAGATCCATTTGGAAGTTACAACTGGATTCCCTTCTAGTCTTGGGAAAACATCCCAAACATCATTCTTCATGATTGATTGATACTCTTCAATCATAGAATCCTTCCATTGTTTTCATTTTGTCGCTTCTTCATAATTGGAAGGTTTTTTTATCAATGAAATCACATAGTAATGCTACATACATGGAGTAGGATCTGGTCTTCTTTCTTTCTCTGTGATTCTCTTTTGGAGCCCCATATCTTTATGCACCTTGGATAACTTCTCATACCCAAGAAGGTTTCCTCTTTTGAAGATTCATTTTTTTGAGGTGGATCTACAAGTATTTGTGGTTCTTCAAATTATCGATCTTCTTCTTAAGCTTCTTCATTCATGGTTGTATCATGAATCCTAGGTGCTTCTACTTCTTCAGATTCTTCAGTAGGTTTCTTTCCAGATTTTTTGTAAGATGTGTCTTCATCAAATGTCACATCTCTACTAATATCAATCTTCTTGAATCCTGGGAAGTATATTATGTAACCCTTTGATTTTTCAAAATATCCCACAAATATACCCTTCTTACCTGAAGGATCTAATTTAGTTCTCTTCTCTCTTGGAATGTGTATATACATAGGACAGCTGAATATTCTGAGATGGCTCACTTCTGGACTCTTATCAGAGAAGAATTCTTCAGGAATTTTGTTCTCAAG
Source organism: Pseudotsuga menziesii (assembly GCA_001517045.1). NCBI lineage: Eukaryota > Viridiplantae > Streptophyta > Pinopsida > Pinales > Pinaceae > Pseudotsuga > Pseudotsuga menziesii. The sequence continues at coordinate 242,028 of LPNX011158522.1, read as the reverse complement.
TACTCTATGTGGAGTACGGTTCTGTACATACACCGTTGTTCTGGTAGCTTCTTCCTAGAGATGCATAGGAAGATCCTGATCATGAAGCATTGCTCTTGCAGCTTCCATGGTAGTTCTATTCTTCCTTTCTGCAACCCCATTCTATTGTGGATTGTAAGGATTGGACAACTCCCTCTTAATCCGTGAGTCTTTGCATAGCGCTTTGAATTCATTTGAAGTGAATTCTCCACCATTGTTTGATCGAAAGGTCTTGATATTATTTCCAGTTTGATTCTCGATCAAGGCTTTGAATTCCTTGAAATTGCTGAATACTTCATCTTTATTCTTTATGAAGTAAGCCCATGTATTCCTAGAAAATTCATCAATAAAAGAAACATAATGTGCATACCCGCTTAGTGAGCTTGATGACATAGGACCGCATACATTGGAGTGGATGATTTCCAAGATTCCTTTTGCTTTGCTTTCGCTGCTTGGAAATGTCTTTTTTTTATTCTTTCCTTTTGAACATCCTTTGCAGACCCCATCATGTTTCTCTTGGATTTCTGGAAGACCTTCAACAGCTTTGCTTGCAATAGGTATTGCTCTGTAATGCACATGTGCAAGTCTTCTATGCCAAATTTCATTTGGCTCTACTGTGTCATGGACCAATGCTTGTTCTGGATGTCCCTTTGATTTGTACAAACCTCCTTCTTGTTCTCCAATCACTGCTTCATCATCGATGGTATTTCCTTTTGGCCACATGATGAATTGACCATCTATGAATGCAACCCTCATTCCTTTTGCATATAATGCAGATATGGAGAGAAGGTTCTTCTTGAGTCCTGGCACAAACAATACTTCCGTCATTGTCATATACTTTCTAGAGTCTAGTTTATAGGAGGATTCCCCACTACCTTTTATTGGATACTAGTAGTCATCTCCTAGCTTCACCTTGTGAGGTGATTCATGTTCTGACAGTTTCATAAAGGATTCCTTGAATCCTGTCATATGCTTGGAAGCCCCACTATCTATAAGCCAATCAGTGCTTCCATGAGTAATGTTTCCCATAAGAGCAGAAATCAAAACATATTCATCTTCACTGGAAGAATCTTCACTTTCATATCTAGTTTTCTTCTTGGAAGGTTCATCATCCTCTGCAGCATGAGCATGATGTCTTCTCTTATTTCCCTTCTTCTTATGAGAGTTAATATTGTATCTAGGACAGTATTTTGCAAAGTGTGCTCTTTCATCACATGTATAACATCTCAATCTAGATAGGTCCTTTCTAATGTTATCTTTATGGTGAAAGTTCTTACCTTTGGAGTGATGAGAGTTTCTTCTACATTTCTTGGAGTGAACTGTGAGGGCTTGATATTCACTTACCATCTTCTCTTCTCAAGCTGCTATCCGAGCTTCTTCTTGAGAGAATTATTCCCATAGTCTACTAAACTTGACTAACTTCTTTCTAGCACAGATTCCTTGGATGAATGAATCCCATGACCTAGGGAGGCCATTCAGTGTTGTCATCACAATTTCTGCATTCTCCACTTCTTCATCTGTAGCTTCTAGTTGTTATTTGATCTGAGAGACCCTTGTGAAGTAATACTGGATGGTCTCAGCATTCTAGATCTTTACATTCTTTAGCTGATTCCTTAGAGTCATCTTCTGATTGATGTTCTTCCCTTCAAACAATTTGGTTAGGGCATCAAACATACCTTTAGGTGTCTTGAGAGAGGACACCTATGGGATGAGGTGATCCTTGATAGAATCAGCAATGATTCTCTTTTCCATAACCAACTTATTCTTATGTAAGGCCTTTTCCTCATCTCCCTCTGGAACTAGAACCTTGTCACTAATATAGGAGTCCAACTCATTTTCTTCCAGGACCAGGGAGATCCTATACTTCCAAGCTCAAAAGTTATCATCTCCCTCAAGATTTTCATCAAGATTGGTATGATGAGACATCTTAACTGAGAACCTCAAATGGAAACACAAAATATTTAGATCTTACTAGGTCAAGATGTTGGATCTGGATTTGGAGCTGAAATCCTGCAGAGATCATTCAGGAGCAAATTAGGGTTTTTCTTTTCTGGAGTTCTGTCCAACCAATTTCTTTGAATTTTATCCCTAACTTCGATTTTAAGGAGGATATCAATCCAGGCCTGGGATCACTGAAAAATTCCTCTTCTGTGAAAATCCCTAATTTTCAGCAGCAGTGTCAGGTCTAAAACTGAAAAACCTCAGAATTGGATTCTGCTTCGACAGAAAGATGCACCCTAGGGAGGAGAGTTATTTGAACCTTATTTTGATGAAAATATGTGGAGAGAGATCCACAAAGTAGGAAGCCCTATTTCCCGCAGCTGGACAGTGTCTTGTTCTGAGGTTAGCTTTGATACCATGTTAGATTTTTAACATTTAAGCTAGCATAACATTAGGATATTTAACTAAGAGAACAACAAACACAACAATCAAACACAAGAGACAATGAATACAATATTTTTCCTTGGAGAAACCATAAATGTAGAAAACCCCACAACTTCCTCAGAGATAGAATCAGCACCAAGGTAAAACCCAAAACAGTAAGTGATCTCTCGACAGCAGTAACCTTCTTTCTATCTAGCCCCAGTGTCTTCTCCTTCCTCAACTATGCGCTACACTTGAGTGTGTGTGATATTTGTCCTAAATAGAGAGTCCAACTCTCTATTTATACTAATACCGACATGACTAAAACCCTACTAGGGCCGACCTCTCTAGGAGATTCTAATAACCCTAGTGCCTCGAAATTGCGGGGACTTTAACCCTTAGAAAACAGGAGGGTTACCCACAATGACTTGAAATGACTTGTTTACAATATAGATCCTCCCGATAGGAGCATCGGGGCATGACATGACACAAGTACATCCCGGAATAAACATCGGGTTACAATAGATAAGAAATACAAGTGAATGCATTCCGAAGTTACAATTACATCAACAAATTCTACTCATGAAATAATTTTAAACTAAAGAAAATGTATACTACTACTATTTCTAGATTTGGGGCGCCTGTTATAACAAATGCATAGGTTCTTACCTCTCATCTTACTGATCCCCTGCTACAAACCTATTACTAAATTTCATAAATAATTCTACTCTACCTTACAGAACAACTCCCTGGAAACGGGGCCAAAAGTGTTGGGTGTTATAATGTCTAAATTAATCCACATATTCTTCAATTATCAATCGGGGTTGGTAAGCTTAGAGTTTACACAAAATATATGTGAAGGTAGAGAGTTTCATGTAAATATTTTAACAAACAAAATATCTGAAGATCTTTCAAAATGAAAAAATGAGTCAAACTTCCTAAAAATGTAATTAAGGTAACTAAACTGAGATAACAGATTAACTAAACAAATAATCTATTTCATAACTTTTGACTAAAAAAGATATAATCAGCAACTTACTTATTCAGGCAAAAAACTAAAGTGCAAGGAAGACTTAACTTATAAGCACCTAGAAAACTTAATAGATAAAACTAAATAAGGAAAACTTAAAAAGAAGCAACTAGAAAACTTAATAAAGAAATATCTTTAGGTTATATCCTACAAACACAATCATAAAATACAACCTAAAAACATACTAAAGAAAACACTAAATCTTGCATGCAAACAAATAAATCAATTCAAAAGGAATAGAAACAAAACCGTATAACCATAAGACAAAATCAGAAACAAAACTCAAGAATAACTTAAACTACATTCAAAGTAAAAGAAATAAGAAAAATGATAAAACTTTTAATAAATAATTTAAAACAATTAAACTTTAACTGAAATGTTAAACAAAAACTATTATTTAACTATTATAGACAAAGCATAATTCAAATATCAACAAAACACAACTGAAAACAATCTTAAAACACATAAAAACACTAAAAAGAGAACTAAAGGCTAAATGACAGATTGAACTGTAGGTCTGAAAGGGGAGGCTGAATAACAGACTAAGCAGGCCGTCTAAATGACAGGATGCATAGTAAAAAGGGTAAAAAATAACCTAAATGAACTAATCTTCAGCTAAAGCCATGCAGATGTAATTCTAATGCATTAGAATAGTAAATAAACCTATTAACAGTAAATTAACCTTAAACTAATTCCTAAACAAAAGGAATCATTTGCATATTAAACTAATAAATGAATTGGAAATTAACTTGCATAAATTCAAAACAGGAACAAAATTGAATCTATTCTAAATTCATGAAAATAGCTTATTCTATATTCTTGAAAACAAAGACTGAAAGTAATGCTGAAAATGAAAACAACTGGAAACAAAATGACTAAAAGCAAATAACTGAAAACAAGCTATGCACGCATCTAACTAATTAACTTTCGAAATAAAACTAAGTTAGTGTATTGTAGAAAACAAATAAGATAGCATCTACTATAATCTAATGGAAACAAACTATAAATTAAACTAGACTAGCTAAAACAGAAAAGAAACTAAGCTAAACAAAGAAAATGAACCTCCAGTTGATGAGGGGCCCTCTCAGCAATTAGGGGTGATGTTCATATAACTTCTATTTAAATGCAATCTTCAACAGCAATGCATATAGCTCTTTATTCAGATGGTGGAACAGAAATACAAAGTTCAAGAGTAAATCACATCAAGAACTCTTCTCCTAACTCTGCTAATTGACTAGTTTTCTAGCTAACTGAGCTCTCTCACAGAGGCTGCTTTATATAATGATTTACAGGGATGAGAAATTCGACCCTTTAGTGGTCAACTACTCTCTAAATTTAGTCGACTATAATGGAGTTTAACTGATCATAGGCCAACGCATAAACATTTTCCTTCTTCAATGCAAATCTGGTTCTTTTCACTGGACAACATGCACAAAGGTTCCTTCTCAAGCAAAAATGATCTGCAGAGGTGGCGCATGACTCCTTCTTCAATGTGAACATGGAATGGTGGCGAGCCAAGGCAGTGTAAATGGTGGTTCTTCTAGAACACAGGTCATTCTATTCTTTAAATGCATAGACTGGTGGGAGTTTGGAGTCAAGCAAAGGAGGCCACGAACGATCCTTCTAGGGCGTGAGTTGAATGCAATAGTCCATCGCATGGATGGTTGACGTGGTGGGAATTAAAGGAGAATACAAGATAGCGAACAGTCTAGAACACAGCTCCATTACCAGATGTGTGGATAACCAGATCGTTGGTGGCTGGTTCACATTTTAAATCACCAGAATTAATTCTCAGCAATGCGCAGTCTAATGGGCAATCTGGATGGAGTACTGAACAGAAGGCTGGGACGTGAGATGGATACATAAAGTGTTGATCTAGGGCAAATGGATGGTCTATCTACTAGTGTGCTTCAGGACTGGAGTGTACAACAACAAATTTCGACATCTGGCAAACTACCAGCGATTTTCATGGAACGGGTTGAATGACGAGTTGGACATCGAGCTAGACATGTTGTGCGAAAAGCAAGCTGAATGCGTTCTACATATTAACTTGGACTAAAAAGATTATAAAACTTACAAACAATTATACAAACTAATTAATACATCAAGTATACTTTAATAATCTTATTTTTAATTGATTAAACCATAAAAATAATAATAATAAAATAATTTTATAAAAACCTTAAAAACACTCATACCTAAAGTTGAATAATAGTCTGAGTGAGATAAAACATACAAAAGATGATGAAATATATATTTAAACGAATAATTTATCTGTCAAAAATGATAACAAATAGAGGATCAACAGAATTTCAAACAGGCCACCGATGATGGCATTAAGAAAGGCCAATTGGTGACTAATCTTTGGGGTCGTGCGCTAGATTGGTACATGAAATTTATACAAGTTCCTATGGGGACCCCTACAAAAACATTGGATGAATTCAGGAGAGGATTGATTTAAGAATTCTGAAAACAAAAATCTAAAGAAAAATACATTACTGAGTTAAAAGAGATTAATCAATTTCCTAGTGAGATCGTTTGGGACTTCGATCAAAGATTTAAGACACTGATGGCGAGAGTTAGTTTCGATATGAGCGATGTTCAACACAAAGAATGGTTTATCGCATCATTTGTACCTCGTATCTGAAAATCATTGATGCAACAGAATATCGTGACACAAAGTGAGGCTCTGGAGATTGTAATGAAGTTATAGGATTCACCTATCAGGGGGAATGAAGCTGGTATGAACCAAATTCAGGCGCAGCTAGTGAACTTGACGCTTCAGTTGCAAGACATTAAGAAAGGGAAAGAGAATCGAAAAATATATTTGGTGCACTCATTGTCACGTAGATGGACACACTAAAGAACTTTCCCTTGATTCCAAAATTATCTACTATCTAGGGCACCGAACCCATTGAGTTGCGGAAGTGTACAGTGGTGCCGCATATTCCAAGTCTATGGGAATGGACATGAAGAATGTGGATATATGTAGAATATGGTGATGAAGCCAACAAACCTATATTGTTCATTTTTTATATCTATGGGGCACGAAGATATAGATTGTCGTGCATATGACATTCTTTAGGAAAGGACATACAACTCATACTTTGTGAAGGGTGAATATTATCGTGTAGTACAACAAGCATAATTGCAGCCTCAAGTGGTAAACTCTTGACCTCAACCGTAGTATACACCACCACCGAAGATGCAATTTATACCATCGCAGCTGCAACAGAAGCTTGCATCGCACCACAACCACAGTATAGTCAAATGTTGATGGCTCCGCCACAGCCATAGTATATTTAGGAAACACACTATGTTCAGCACCATCCGAATCCCCCTCCACAGCAATTGGCTCAGCCATAGTACTATCACCAAGTAGGATTCTATGGAGGATTCTGAGGAAGAGGAGGAGGACGAGGTCGCGGACTTGTCTAGTGTTAAAATTGTGGGGTATTTGGACATTACCAGAGAGATTTCCCACAATTGCAGTGTTCATGTACATACTGCACTGCAATTGATAATATTGTTGAGAACTACCCACAGCTAATTGCAATATGGAAATATGGGAATGTTCCTTAGTTGTAGAATTTGAACGAGTTGCAAAATCAAAATCAGCTACAAAACCAGAATTAGTTGCAAAACCATTCTCATAATCAAATTCCACTTAATAATCAGGTTGTGAATCAACCCATGAACCCTCTGTTGAACCCAAATCCACCGATGGACCAGAATCCACTGATGAACCATAATCAAGATTCGACAGTTGTGACGATCTCAGTAGAGCCCAAAAATAGAGGATGTTGATGTTTCCATCGTCATCCATGGAGGTGCGACGACTGGAGAGGATGGGCCCCGTCTGCATTTTCAATTGGTTGGGAAGAAGAAGGCTCCATTCGATATCACACTTGAAAAATAGACATTCTTTGAAACTCAAGATGCGATCGAAATAAATCCTGGTAAGTCACCTGTCTATGAAATTTCCTCTGCTTTTGATTCTTTTCTAGAGGCAGGACCATCGCGGAAGTATGGTATCTTGCAGCACTTCTTTGAGAGTCTCCTGTCATTGGCAAGAGATCCTGATGCTTTGGTCAAGATTGAAAATTTGTTACAGTTCTTGGATAAGGAGCGGAAGGACTCCTCTTTGAACTCTTTACACAAGAAGAATACGGGCAAAGAGATGTGCATGAACATTCAGATTGGGGACTATGAAGTAGATTCGTTCATTCTAGATCCAGGATCAAATGTGAATATTCTGACAAAGTAGATCTGGTAGAAAATGGGGAGGCTAACATTGGGTTGGTCCCTCATGCAGTTGATACTAGATAATTAGGCTAAAGTACAACCAATTGGACATGTGTCGAACCTAGTTGTGGATGTTGAAGGTATGAAGACCTATGCCAATTTTGATGTGATTGAATTTGTTGATGGTGGAGGTTCATATACTGCAATGTTGGGGATTGGATGGGTGAATGATAGTATGGAAGTGATTAATTTCAAAAAGAGGATGATGAAATTTGAGAATCAAGACATCAAAGTCATTGCTCCTGTGGATCCAAACTGTTACGAAGGGAAAATTCCTATGGCTTGGGGTGTACCACAACAAACAAATTTGACACTAGAAATGAATCTTTCCCAATATGCAAGAGAAACCAAACATTTAACACTAAGGGATACTGAATCGTACCTTGTTCCAGACAGTTGAAGTAGATCCCCATTGAGACTTTCAAATTCACGCTTACATTAGCAATTCTCTCTCAACAACAACAAACAAGACAAGCATGCTCTATAATAATGTGCTAGACATACTCTAGAATATATATTCAACAATGTATAAGCAATTAAATGCATCCATGGATTCAATATTCATATTCAAATGCACATTAATTGGGCAGGAAAAGATATTTCTATTAATAAAATTAGAGATTACAATAGTGACAACCTATGTTGGCACATCTACGAACCGGAGAAACCGAGTCCTCCACTTGGGAATCCACCACCTCCATCCTCCATCTCTTGATAGCAAGCTCACAAGAAAAGGAAATCTTGGAAAGAACACAAAGTGCTCCAAAGGGACAAAGGGATGCAAACTCAAGTATAAGAAAACTGAGGAAACAATGGACTATAGTTTATTTGTTCTTCAATTCCTCCTCTTCAATGTATCTAAGGGGTTCCTTATATAGTACTCCAAAAGGGTAATGGAGGGTTGAATTCAAGTGATCTCAAGCCACATGGAAGGCCAAGAGTTAGGATCTTCAGACTCCTATGAGCCAAAAATATTTGGACTTATGCACACATCTCGATGTATGCAGGTTTGAGGTCAAAAGTCATGTGTACACACTAGTATGATTTTGAAAGTCATGTACAGCAATAAACATGTGTTTTTTAGGGATGAAATTGGAAAATCAAAGTATAATATAAGTCCATGGGGTCTAAAGAGTCTGCAGAGGGACAGGCAAGGCCATAAATGTGTGATCAACTTTGTGTGGTAAAATCGGCAATAACACAAATGAACGATGGAGATCTATTGAACTAGTGAAATATGAAGTTGTCAAGGGGTGGGATCATGCTGACAACATTTCCAAAGATTATATCCACCAAAATGCTGGTGGAGAACTCAGTTGGCATAGTGCTAGTTATGTGTCTTGTGATTCTGACGATGCGTTAGAGAACTGGAAAAACCGCATGCATGAGGTATTATTCAGGAAGTGTGGTCTGATCATGCAGTTGTTGTGCCATGTCACGGATGAGATTGTTGAATTACCAACCTACAAGGGCCTTCCTGAGCTATCTGCATTCTTGATAGAGTTTGAAGAGAAGGTATTAGAACCGCAGCAATTCCTAGCGCTGGAGGAAGCACTAAAAGCTACCCCAGCATGCTGGTGGGTGAACCATAAAAAGACGATCAATGGATGCGTGCAGTGTCAAAGGTTGATGGAAGCTCTCTTTGGTGACACAGAAGTATATCATAGTGGGAATTATGATGGGAGGAATGACCCCAGTGGTCACCTAATGGAATGTCAAAAATTTTGGGCATTGCAACCGAAGGATGAATGGGTCCATTCCTTTATTCACACCTTGGACAAAATGCCAAGGTCATGGTATGTATCAGTGGATTTTCCCAGAGAAATAACCTCTTGGGAGGAGTTGACAGTTTTCTTTACTCATAACTTTAGTTTCATGGATTCCAATCCTAATTTCCACAATGTGCTTCAAATCATCTAGGATGTGGTATTAAAGGTAGTACCAGATGCATATCCAGGGGATCCACATGTGCATTTCCACATGCAATTGATGATGGAATGTTACAATGTGTTGGGAAGACCTAAGGATGATAATGAGCTATGGAATATCAATGTTCTATAAATAGAAGGAAAGAGGGATGTCGCAGCACCAAATATACCAATTGATCCCATGAATCAGCAGCTAAAGATTAGAAAAGTTAACATTGGGATGAAGGAGAACCCAAAATTTGCAAGTGTTGGGGACTACCAGGATGAAGAGACTATGGAAAAGATCATGGATCTACTGCATGAATTTCAATACCTATTTCCAACCAAATTCTCTGAAGTGAAAGGAATATTGGGTGATCTGGGAGAGATAAATATTCCATTAAAGCCCAATGCGAAACTAGTAGGAAGAAGACTGTATCTCCTGAATCCACGATACAAAGAAAGAGTCAAGTCTAATATCAAACAGATGTTGGATGCTGGAATAATTGAGCCAGTTGAAGAATTAGAATGGATCATTCCTATGGTGATCCAAGACAAGAAAACTAGTGAAGTTCAAATCTGTGTCGACCTCAGAAAATTGAATGATGCCTGCATGTATGATCCATTTTCGACACCATTCACTAATGAATTACTCAAAGGAGTAGGCGGCCAGGAGATGTACTCTTTTACATCAGTTATCTTTTTCAGTTATCACCAGATCAGAATCACAAAAGAAGATCGACATAAAACGACATTTGTCACTAAATGGGGTTGTTTCCAATACACAATAATTCCCTTTGTGTTGAATAATGCACCTATGATATTTTCCCAGTTTGTTGTTGATGCATTCAAAGACTTCATTCAGAAGTTCCTACAAGTTTATGTGGATGATTGGGTAGTGTACGGTCTAATTAAGGATCATCTGGAGAACCTACGATTGATGATAGAAAGATGTCAACATCATAAGATCGCGCTGAACTCAAAGAAGGGTATTTTCTATGCACCATTTGGGATGTTGTTGGGTCACATTGTTTGCAAGAAAGGATTGTCGGTTGACCCTGTGAAGATAGCGCTCATTTTGAGCTTGCCACTGCTAACAAATGTGAAGATGCTTAGGGCGACACTGGGGCACACCGAGTATTATCACAAATTCATCATAGCAAACACTATGATTACTGCCCATATGGAGAAACCATTGAAGAAAGATAATGCATTTGTATGGAGTCCAGAATGTCAAGGAAGCTTCGACACAATGAAGGCCAAGATGGTTTCAGCGCAATACTTGTGTTCCCATACTGGAACAAAGAGTTCCATGTGCATGTCAATACATCATCTATCGTACTAGAAGTAGTTCTCATGCAAGAAGGAGAAGGAGATCTTGATCACCCAATCTCTTTCGCTAGTCGAAAGTGTTGAGAAAAACTATACAACCACAGAGAGAGAAGGTCTGGCAATGGTATATGTGCAGCATAAATTTAGGCATTACCTCTTAGGTGGTCATTTTAAGATGTTTACTGACCATTTTTCCTTAAAATACCTAATCAATAATCCTATGTTGGGGGGGATATATTCTGCTGGCCACTTCTCTTTTAGGATTTTGATTTTGAAATAATTGTGAAGTCGGGTTGCTAGAATGCTAGCCCTGATCACTTGTCCCGAATTGATACAGGTGAAGAACCAACAAACATTGACGAGGGACTGTTGGATGCATAGTTGTTCAGAGTCAACATAGCATATGATTATTATGACCAAATAATCCAGTTCTTGGAAACATGAGTCGCACCAAAAGATTTCTCAACAAGCTATAAGAAGCAGTTGGTAGTCAAATCCTTGAATTTCCAGTTGATTGTTGGGAAGTTATACAAATTGAGCTCATATGAGATTTTGAGGCGATATGTCCTACCCCATGAAAAAATGAGATATTTTAGAGGAATCCCATGCAGGAGTTTCTGGTGGACACTACAAAAGATGAGCTACTGTAAGAAAGGTGCTTTCTGTAGGGCTCTGGTGGCCCACCTTACATAATGATGCGATAAATTATGCACAGAGATGTGATGTCTGTCAACGCACTAGAAAACCATTGCAGCGGGATGAGATGCCACTAGTACCGCAAGTAACCTTGAATCCTTTTGATAAATGGGTCATGGATTTTTTGGGTCCAATAAACCCATTTGGGAAGAGAACTGGTGCATGGTACATAATTACAGCAATAGACTCCTTGACAAGGTGGGTGGAGGCTGCACCCGTCGTGGATTGCATCGCTGCGACAGCAGCAAGATTTATGTTTTACAACATCGTGATGTAGTTTGGATGTCCAAGGATATTGATGAGCAGCCAAGGAATTCACTTCATCAACCGCACAGTAAGTGCGCTGACAAAATAATTGAAAATACAACATAAGAAAAGTACACCATATTTTCCGCAAGGAAGATGGAACAATAGAATCTTTCAACAAGATATTGGAGCATGCGCTTACAAAGGTATGTAATGCTAACCACGATAAATGGGACTTGAATATTCCTACAGTACTGTGGGAATATCGCACCACTTGCAAGATATTTATGGGGCAGACACCATTCAAATTGGTATATGGGAAAGCAGCAGCCATGCCAATGGAGTACATTGTTCCCAATCTGTGCATTGCAGCAGCAACGGGGATGAAGCAGCATTAGAGGAGCGTGAAACCTAGTTGCTACAGCTTGAAGAGGTTCACTTTATAGTAGGTTTCCATCACTATGTTGAGAAGGATCCTAGAAGTCTTGGCATGATCCCCATATAAAGAACAAACAATTTCAGCAAGGATATTTGGTACTGTTGTATGAAAGTAAATTTTTGAAGCATCCAGATAAGTTATAGCTACATTGGTTAGGTCCATATCTTGTCAATTCTATTACTTTTGGAGGCGTAATTTAGCTACAATAGCTAGATGGAGCGGTGCTACCAAAACTGGTGAATGGTAGCTAACTAAAGCCCTATACGATAGGGTCAAAATCGTGCAGTGCTTGAGGAACTGTGCAACAAAAAAAAGAAAGATAGGATCATGGGAGAATGGAAGGCATACCAAGAGGAGGTGGCTGCATAGGAATAGGAGTTAGTAGCACAAGTATAAGGTCATGCTGTGACAGCCATAGGGCTATGAGTGAACGTCACATCAATAATCAATGAAAATAGTTAAAGTAGTTAAATGACAACACTTTTAGAAGTGACGTGTAATGATAGCGGATCCAACTGTTGCATTGGAATAATTGGCAGAAGATTCAGGTAGTTAATGAATGATTTAGTCATGATGTTTGATTTGATGTCATAATGATGAAGTTTGAATTGAGTTAGCGCTATAAGAAGAAGTTTGATATGGTCAGAAGACGCCATTGTGTAGAATTAAATTACGTTGAGTTGTAGAAGTTACTAAGGTTTGAAGAGGGCTGTTGAGAAAAGCTAAGCAGAGTCAGGAAGTTTCTAAGACCAGAAAGGGTGTGGGCTTAGTGAATTAAGAGGAGAATTGGTACGGTATGTAGAGAAACACTAATGTTGTTGATATTTTGAATGAGTGAGATTCACCGCTTAGACTAGTTGCAATTGAAGAGGAAGTCGCAACTATGCAGGCTAGCTCATCAACAAAGAGGAAGGTGCAGAATCTCATCTCCCCATTATCACAGAAGCGATAGACCAGAATGACCACAAGGATGTATGGAGAGGGTACACCATAGATGAGCCCATCGAGCCCTGAAGTTATGGATTTTGTTGCTATATCATGGGTTTCTATAAAGGACATCCGTGGCTACATCCCTCCTAGTCTGCCTAGGGTGCAGGCTAGTGTTGCTAGGGTTTTACCCCTAGCTTGTGCGAATGAGCACCTACTAAGGAGAATGGATTCCTTAGTAGCAGTTCAATAATATGTGAATAAAAAATGCTAAACAGAAATAAAAACTAATCTAAACATGTTCATGAAGCAAAACAGGAAAAAGTAAAGAATGATTTTTTATTGATCTGACCTCCAATGTGGAGGTTGGTGAAGCCCTTTGCGCTGGTCTGAGTAGGTGGCTCCGAGCTTCAAGTTGCTCCTTCTCTTTCTCCAATGGTGGAAATGGGCCAAAAGGGGCTCTCAATGGTGAAAGTAGCTCAAGGGTGAGCTAGGATTTCAAGAGCAATTTTGGTAGAGGCAGGATACTTGTGATTGTGGATCTGAAATAAGGGGTCTCCATCACTTATTTATAGTGGTGGAGTGCCGGTTTAGGGTTAGGGTTTCAGCTGTTTAGGGTTTTTTCCTCCTTTTCCTCATTATTTTATATTTTTTCTTCCTTTTTGGAGATTTTTGCTTTTTTGGAGGAATTTTGGATATTTTTGGAGAAAAAGAGGGTTTTATGGCCTTTTGGAGGCTTTTTAGATGGTTTTATGGGTTTTTTATGGAAATATGGTAGGAAAACGGACAAATGAGCCATGTAATGGGGTAGATGAGGTAGTGAACCCTTTTTGGGTGTTAACAGATTGCCCCCTGATGTGCGAGGGCAGGAGCTCATCATATGGCCGATGGACATCATAAGTCATATTCGTTTTTCCTGGGGTGTGGAGAAGAGAAGGAACCAACTGAAGCCCGGAACGACGATCTCGAACCAACTGCAAGGACTAAAAAGTACATAAACTCAATAATGGATGAGGAATCATCTGATCATCTGGACGAGGCGGGCATACCCATGCTCGTATCAAGATACATAAAAATAATTGTGAGGCCCGAAAAGAGGGACCTGTAGGATACATAGAAATCCACTGTGTATATCATAAGGGTCCAGAAGGGACACAAATATGGAACATACTACTGGGCTGACCATGTCTGAGCTGAACAACTAATGCACTGGAATGACAGCAGTGCTACAGAATGTGGTTCCAAAGGAACTAATGAGCTGCTGGATCAAAGTGACAACGGTCATACTTGCAATGGTACACTGATCTGGAACCGAACTGGGTACTCAAGGAAGCATGGAACTGGATGGCTTCCGAATACAATCGCCAACGCAGCCCGGACATCCACGGGAACATATAACTGGCCGTTCCAAAGTGACTCACCAATGTGCTAGAGTTGGGGAAAATCCGGGGTCTTCGACACATAATGGAAAGGATATACATCCTGTGTGATTCTCAACGATGCGATTAAGGTGCTGAATTTGAGCATGTGAGAAACAACTATTCAGAGAGGCAATAATGAATCCTCCCAAATGGTCCATAGGCACTCACCACAGATGGTGATGGGTCCAAGGCACAGGGGCCTCTAGGTCTATCTTCTGGAATAGAGGGGCTGTTGTCGACAGAGGGAGACCTGCAACTATCAAGGCAATGATGTTTCCTTGACAAGAGCGCGAGGTGAAAAACCGAACTGTGATAGTACTGATGGCAGGAGTGATAAACCTGGGGGAATAACTGGGCAAGTAGAGTGGGTGGACTCAAACTTCCTTTGTTCAAAGTATGATGGAGGGGATGATCGGGAAGCATATGAGACTGACTGGTGGTAAAGGGATCATAGCGGTATAGGATCTGAGGGTGAATGGGCTGAGGGAGACTCAAGCTGTGGTAAAATGGCAGGAGATTGCAGAATACTCTGAACAAAGGCGACCTGATTGGGGGTGCTGCTGAGAGGATCAATCATAGTGCCAAGAGGTGCGGGGGGACTTCTTCATGGGTTAGGGAACTAGAAGAAGTGTGGATATAAAATTGTACTATCGTGTGGATTTTACGAGCCCAGGACAGTTCATGCCCATGGTTGCTTTCAATTTTAAGGAGTCTGAAAGCAAATAAGAAGACTCTGAAGTAATAGAATGGTACTGTCGTGTGGATTTTACGAGCCCAGGACAGTACATGCTCGTGGTTGCTTTCAATTTTAAGGAGTCTGAAATCAAATAAGAAGACTTTGAATTAATGGCCAGGCAAGGAGGAAGTGTTCAATCAAGGAACATTTATGATGACCAGGACTGAGGGTGGGGGGGAACACTGGTGGGCCTCCTTACGGGGTGAATGAATGGTGGCAAAATAACGAAACATTTGCAGTATGACAGGAGTGGATGGCTCATGTAAAAAGTGTGAAATAATCTGATGACGACTGATGTGGCACACAAATCGATGCGGCAAGGTGTAGGGACGCAATGTTGAAATTGTACCAAGTGAGAGCGAGAAATGATCTCAAGCATCATCACGAGCTCGGAAAAATGAATCCGGCGATATGAAAAGTGTTAAAAACGGAGAGCGGCCAAAGTGGCGCGCAAACCGAGGTGACTATTGGTATCGAAAAAATGGGCAAAAATGGTGTAGAAAAAAATGATGCAACGAGGTGACCATCGTGATGGTCTCGTCGTACTGATTCCAATGGTGGAAACGGTTCAAAAAATGGATTCCGTATGGGTTCAGAAAATCCAAAACAAGAAAAAGTCAACGGACTATAAATAGTAAGTGGGCCCTACATGACAAGTGTCATTTGTACTAGTGAACTTTGACTCGTGATCGGAGTGGGCCAGAGCTGAGGTGTCATTTTTGGATGATCCAACCGGCCGAATTCAGATTCGGGAGAGACAAGTATGCCGTCAAACTCATACCTGCATTGTTTTTGGGTTTAGGGGGCAGGTAGTGGGTCCCAGGGTTTGTTTGTACGGTCCATGTGGGGTGGACCGCGGGTTAGGGGGTCGAAACCGCGGTCTCAGACCGTACGTTTAGACCGGGACAGCCGCGGTCGGAGACCGCGGCTGTAGGCCTGACAGCCGCGGTCGGAGACCGCGGCTGTAGGCCTGACAGCCGCAGTCGGAGACCGCGGCTGTAGGCTTGACAGCCGCGGTCGGAGACCACGGCTATAGGCCTGACAGCCGCGGTTGGGGGCCAAGCTGTTCTAGTTTTTTGGATGAGTGGGAAGGTCTATTAGTTTGACATGAGTCTGATGAGACTTCGTTGTGTGATTGACAGGATGCCGCAGGTGCTATGGAGGGAGCGGGAGATATCGGATGATATTATGACCATCGTCCGAGAGGACCGTCGGGTGCGGTCGATGCTGGGGCTATTCGGACTATTGAAGTTCGCACAGGTACCTATGATTCGGTCAGCAGCATTGCTACTGAACTGCCTGGTTAGTTTCTGGGAGCCATAAATCCAGGCGTTCCGAGTGCAGGGTGAGAGGGTGGACCTCACCCTGACTGATGTGTACTTCTTGACGGGGCTGCCCTGTCTGGGTAGGGTGGCAGATACTCAGCCGCAGGTGTCTACGAACATCGATATGGATGATATGCTGGAGCGGTTCTGTGGGGCAGAGGCTCAGGTGCATAGGAATGCACTCTTGGTGAGGGACTTACGGAAGCCAGCGGTGCGGGCCATGGCAGCATGTGTGGTGCGGGTCCTAGGATCCCAGTCACCAGAGAAGGTGTCTGGGGGCCAGATGCAGATTGTGGAGCGGGTACTGGGTGGTGTGTATTATGCTTGGGGCCAAATGTTTCTGACCTGCGTGCAGCGGCAGCTGACCACGGCGAAGGAATCTGGCAAGGGGTTCTGCTATGGTTCATTTTTATGCGCGTTTTTCATGGAGCGGGTACCCACACTGCGGCCGCGGGTGCCGATCAGAGCAGGAGGTGTGCAGGAGCCACGGATGGTGCGGTGGGGTGAGATGATGCACCGCCGTGGTGGCGGCGATGTTGGGAGATACTTTACCCAGGAGTTGTACCTGCAGTGGCTCCAGCTACCGTTGACCCTGGACGACTATCCATATAGAGATATGGACTGTACGGGAGATCCAGAGGCACCACAGCCGTCGGGACAGGCATGGGGGCCAGATGGTATGTATATTTTAATTGCATTGTCAAGTTTATGTATGATAGTCATTTGATATATTGCTACTGAAAAATGGTTGATCTGCAGATGTGGGCCCGAGGCCGCCGCCAGGGTATGTGGCGCGGATAGGGATTGTGGCTGTTCCAGCTCTGCCTGGGCGGGGGGAGGTGCGTCACCGAGATGCAGAGGGGAAACTGGAGTCTGTACGGGTGCTGCTAGAACGGTTGCTGGTGGGGGTGACTGACAAGGGGTGGCGGGACATCGATCTGGTCGTGATTCAGGAGTGCTTGAGGGCACCTCGGGATTCCATATCGATCGCGATCCGGGTGGCCATATTGGCGGACAGGGCACGGGCATAGGAGCCCAGACGGGATGAGGACTCGCCGGAGGATGAGCGACGAGAGGAGTTAGAGGCAGCGGATACTGACAGTGATGCAGGGTACGACTCTCATTAGGGAGTGCAGGGGACTCCACCCGAGTTTTGTAGCTACGACCTGTACCTTATGAGCCTTTTAGGGATGTACATACATTTTTTGTATAGCTGAGTACAGGGGTACTTAGGACATGTATAGCTCATGTATTTTTTTTGTTTTTGATATATATATATATATATATATGCACATGGATGCACCTTTTTTATGATGTTTTTATCATTTGCACGCACGTGGATGCGCTTGATGATGTGTTATGTGTGTATTGCACGTGGATGCAAGTAGTCTAGGATGTTGGGCATGTGGATTCCCCCTGTGTATTTTATGTGATGCGACATGGTGTATGTATGATTAGGCACGTGGATGCCCTATGGATATAAATGTGGTTTATGGTTTATGTTCATGGATGCAAATGTTGATGCAATGCAGTCTTTTTGGTTGTTTATATATATTTGGATGAGATGCTATGGGATAATGATGCATGATGGAGGTGTTTAAATGGTGTGATTGATATGCCAATCTAGGATGTTATTGGCCATTTGATCGGCGACACTATTTTGAGCTCTTGGGACATGTGTGAATGTGATGGATTCAAACTGTCGGCTAAGTTGTTTTGTACGCAGGAATTTTCTAAAGAGGCAGGGATCACGTACCTGGTAGCAATTGTTGAGCTGGGAGATGAGTAGCTAGGAGTCTAAGAACACATGAAGGTGACATATACCCATCTGGAGGGCAGCAGTCAGGAGACCGGTCACAGCATCATATTCCTCCTGGTTATTGGTAGCGGCGCCTATACATATTCCGTCAAGGTGAATCAATTCGTTGGAAGGGGAATATAAGACCCATGCTGCATAAGCCAAGTTGGGAGACCAGTGGCTTTCCCCATCAGCGAAGCCAATGTAACGAGGTGGAAGATGGTCCATCTGTGGGCATGTAAAGACGATGAATGTGAGATTATGGTAAAAAAGGTAAAAAACAAAAAAGGAGAGCAAACTTTACAATGCGTACCAATGAGGTCGCGGCTTCAGTTATGGGTAAAAACGTTTAAGGTACAACCCATTACGGGGGTTGCGTAAAGGGTGGCCTTCAGAGTTGGCTAAAACGTATGCCCCCTTACCGAGGCAAGTCAGCACAATGTAAGGGCCTTGCCACATGGATTCAAACTTTCCTTTACCGGTTTTGTCGTTGGCTTGGTCATAGGCGAGGATGAGGTCCCCTTTGTGGAAAGTTCGAGGGTGAACATGTTTGTCATAACTGGCTTTGGAGCGGTTTTTGGTAGCTTCGATGTTCTGGAGAGTGGCACGACGATCTTCATCGGCTTGTTCGAGGGATAGCAGACGTTGCTCAAGGGGGGAGGTATCGGGGAGAAGCTCAACGGCGATGTGTAAGGCAGGTATCTGACACTCGATGGGGAGGACAGACTCTACACCGTGAACTAAATGAAACGTGGTAAAACTAGTGGCGGTCTTGGTGGAGGTACGGTAAGCCGATAAGGCAGGGAATAGCATATGGTGCCAATTGGACTTATGCCGATCAACAGTGCATTGGAGTATGTTTTTTAGGATTTTGTTAACAGCTTCTACTTGACCGTTCCCTTGAGGGTAGTAAGCCGAGGAAAAATGGTGTTGGAACTTGAGGAAGGTGGATAATTCGCGCCAAACGAAATCTTCAAAGTGTGATCCATGGTTTGAGACCAACTGTTTAGGGATCCCGAATCGATTGATAACATGGTTGAAGAAGAAACGGGCAGCAGTGTCAGCGATACAGTTGAAGGTAGGCATGGCTTCCGCCCATTTGGTGAAGTAATCAACGGCGACAAAGATGTACTTATGGCCATTAGCAGATGGGGGTATACACTCCATGAAGTCGATGGCCCACTTGCAAAAGGGACCAACTGTGACGACTGGGTGTAATGGAGCAGGTGGTGTCCGGGCCTTTGGGGCAAAAAGTTGGCAGTTATGGAAATGCTTGACTGCAGTGATGCAGTCGGTGAAAAGTGTGGGCCAGAAGTATCCAGCGTGGATGACCTTTTGGGCAATGGCCATCCCTGAGAAATGGCCGCCGCAGGCACCGTTATGACAATCATTAAGGACCTGTTCAGCTTCCTCGTGTGTAAGGCAACGACGAAGAATTGTGTCGACTCCTCACCGGTAAAGGACATCCCCTAGGAGGAGGTAGCGAGAGGCCTGGTGACGGATACGACGACGTCCATTACGAGTGACGGTGGGTCGGAACTTTTGCGTTCGTAGGTATAACAAGATATCACCGTACCACGGGTCATTGGACGAGATAGTGAACAAGTGATTATCGAGTAACTCCTCGGAGATAGGTGGGGCCGGGATGAAGGAAGGGAGATCGGTGATGAGCTGGGCAAGTGCAAGGGCTTTAGTGCTCTTAGGTGTTTGGAACGTGAGGTCATATTCCTGGAGGATAATGACCCATTTAGCCACACGACCTTGCAGGAGACGCTGGTTTAAGAGATATACCATGGGGTTAGAGTCGGAGACGACTGTGGTATGACTAAGTAAAATGTAGTGTCATAATTTTTGGGCGGAAAATACCACTGCTAGGGCTAGTCTCTCCTCATATGGGTAACGTAGGGGTGGGCCGGACAAGGTCTGGCTGACGTAGTAAATGACATGCTCTTGGTGTGAGGTGTCTTCTTGAACCAAGACTCCGGACACAGCATGCTCAGATGCCGAGACATAGAGGATGAAGTCCTGAGAGAAATCCAGAGGGGAGATCAAGGGGGCTTGTGTGAGAGCTTTCTTGAGGGCTTCGAATGCAGCTTCTGCTTGCTCATCCCAGACAAAGGGTATGTGGGTACGGAGCAGGCGCAAGAAACCGTGAACGGTTGTGGCGTAATCAGGAATGAAGCGTCGAAGAAAATTGGATCACCCTTGCAGACTTTGGAGTTGCCGGAGCGTTCGAGGAGAGGGAGGGTCTAAGATGGCTTGGACTTTCAGGGGATCAACAGTAATTCCTTTCTGGAAAATAATGAAACCTAACAATCATCCTGATGGAACACAAAAGACGCATTTGTGTGGGTTCAAGCGGATTTGATATTTGCGACAACGCAGAAAAACTTGCCGAAGGTCATTAAGGTGGTCTGATCATTTTCGAGAACGAGCTGTAAGGTCATCAAGGTAGACGAGCAAGATATGGACCAAATCATGAAAGCAATAGGTCATGGCCCGCTGGAATGTGGCACCAGCATTTTTTAGGCCAAAAGGCATGACGCGATAGGAAAAGGTGCCCCATGGGGTAGTAAAAGCAGTTTTGTACTGGTCTTCCTTTCGGATTTGGATCTGATTGTATCCGGAAAAACCGTCCATGAATGAGAAGACTTCATGCCCTGCACACGCATCAATGAGCTGGTCAATAAATGGCGTAGGGAAATTGTCTTTGGGACAGGCACGGTTTAAGTCTCAGAAGTCAGTGCATACTCTAAGGGTGCCTTGTTTCTTGTTGATAGGAACAGGGTTTGAAACCCAGGTGGTATAGGCAATAGGATAAATGAATCCTGTCGTGCGAAGTTTCTCAATCTCTGTTTTGACAGCTGGGAGTTTTGAGGGCTGAATGGGACGCTGTTTCTGACGAACGGGGGGTACATCAGGCCATGTGTCAATGTGGTGCTCTATAATGGCAGGGTCAAGACCAGGCATTTCGGTATAGGACCAAGCAAAGACATCACAAAATTCTTTGAAGAGTGTTTTGTATTCCTCAATCTCCTGCTTAGTGCAAGATGGTCCTAAAGCGATGAGTTTGGGGGTGCCTCCGGGGGCAGTGATATCAATTTGGATGATAGGTGAGATGTTGGCCATGTTACCCTCTTCTAAGGCATCGGGAGCAGGAATAGGGTCCTTGAACCAGTCGACCTTGGGGGGAAGGAAGTCTTTGGATTCAATTGCAAATTGAGGAGCAGTGTTAGAGGAGGGTTCATCTGGGAGGAAGTAGGAACGATGGTGCATGTCATCCCAGGGATAATCTGGGGCAGTGAGAGCCTCAAGAATCTCCTCATCAGTACGGAATGTTTGTGTCGTCAAATCGGTTGATGAGGGAGTAGTGACGGAAGAGATCATATAAATGGTATTAACCTCTCCGGAAGGGGAAGAGACCGGGGAATGGATTTCCTCAATGGTGAGGGGTGCCGTCTCGAGATCCAGATTGTTCATCTCAAAGAGAGCTGCTCTGTACTTGGGGAGATCGGGACAGTGATGGGAGTAATGCCTGTAAACATCGCATAGCGCACAGGAGTGGTTAGTGCGCAGGGACTTGTCTCGAGGCTTAGGGGTTGAATCTAGATGGACAACCGGGATAGTGGGGTTGTTGTCAAGCAGTTGCATGTATTCCTGTAACACCGGTAACTGAGGACATAGGTGAGTCGCATGGCCCAACTCATCGCACAGCGCGCATTTGGGAGGAGCACGAAACACAGGGGGATTTTTGACTGTCTTAGGAGGTGGGACAGCAGTGTAAGGTTGGGGGCCTCTGCCCCCAGTGGGTTTGGTAAGAGGAGGGGGGGATTTCGTGGAGGATGACGGGGTAGCGACACCGGGAGGTGGTTGACTAGTAGTGACAATGGGTTGCACCGGTTGCAGGACAACATCTGGTGTCGGCGGACGAACGGGAGGCGAAAGATACCAAACGGGTAATCCTAAGGTTAACCCAGGAAGGCTGAGGGTGGCCATGACCGGGGCGCTAACTAATCCTGAGGGATGGAAAAGGAAACGAATGGTATGGATGGGTGTAGCACCAATGTGAATAGGTACCAAAGGGGGTTGCGGCAACAAGGGAGGTTGATTAGTAGGATTTCGCATGTTATGGGACAGGGTACATAGGTCGAACACTTCAGTGGCAGGTGACGGGGGTGGAATAGATGGGAAGGTCGAGCTCATTGGTGTGTCTGAGTAAACGCCAGGCCCCATAGAAGAAACGAATGAGGTGGTGGCACCCGAAACAGGTTGTTCAACCATGGGGAGAACATTTTCGGGTGCTGCGGGGGCATTGGGATCATGGTAAGTGAGTTGGTCAACCTTGACCACGTGTCCCTCATGGGGGAACATCATGGTACGAAAAACGGTAGAAGCAACTGCCCGCATGGCATACATGTAGCTGCGGCCAAGTAAAAGGTTGTAATCAAGCTGTGCATTGATAACCTCAATGTTTATGAGGACAATTTTTCCAGCAAGCTGGACGGGGACGTTAGTTAATAGGCCTTGTGGTTGAGCTGAACGGCCATCGTAGGCTCACAACGTAGTAGAGGACTGCTAGAGAGGGGGGGATCCCATTTTCTGCCAGATGGAGGTGGGCATGACACATGTAGAGGCACCTTCATCAATAATGCATCGATGGATGACAAAATTCCGAATGGAAACAGAAACTTGGAATGCCAAAGTGGAAGGCAGGCGGGGTTCGGATTGGTCCAAATCAAATGCCATTAACTGCAAATCATTTGGATCGATAGCCCCAATGGCTGAGAGTAAAGTCTTGCGCTGTGAAGGCCAGTTTTTTAAGACTTCTAACATAGACATGGCTGCGGGGGATTGGGCTAAGTCATCGACAATGTTGTAGTTTGACGCAGCCCACGCATTGGGGTTATTGTTGATACGGCGAAGTGGGAAACGGGGCGATTTGGGAGTGCCATCTAGTGGAGGTGGAGGTATACGTAATGCCTGATCAGTGGGATGAGCGTTAGTAGGTTTATCGGCGAGAGGGGCTTCAGGGGTGGAGCCATATTGGTTCCGTCGGGTCTGGAGGTTGACCTCATCAGAGGACATCATCAACAAGTGGTGGGTACGTGAGTCAAGCATGGGTTGATCAGGAGCAGCGTAAGTGATTTGTTGTTGGGTTGGCACGTTGGCTTGAGGGGGAGCCAACGGTTGGGTGTTCACTACGCCTTGGGTTGGTAAGGGGTTTTGCAATGCCAAAGGTGGCTGCTGAGGTGGTGGCAGGTTGGGTGGTGCTTGAGGAGACGCCTGCCCTTGGCGGTGTGCATTAGCAGCCCAAAGTTGCCGCACTCGCTCCATATGTGGAAAAAAATGTGTGTAGTGGCCATAGACCCCGCAAATAGAACACGGATAGTTTGCTCGCAAATTGGGGTTTTTAGCCGGCTTGGGCGGGCGATCAGGGTTTTGGTTAGCAGGGGCCGCATTATTACTAGCGGGGGGGATAGGGTGTTGACCAGCTTGCTCGGTCGGTTGGTTGTTCCCATGATTTCGGCCTCTGCCGCCGTTTTGTTGGCCCTGGTTGTGTTGGTTGTTCTAGTTTTGCTGAGGGTTTTGTTGAGCGTAAACTTTCCCTTGGACAGCAAGTGGATTCTGAGGTTGTGCAGGGGCTGGAGCAGGCTGCAGTGGATGATATGTAGGTGGAGGCTGCGCACGTGCAACAACCTAAGGGGGTTGCTGATAGTGTTGTGGAGCGGGTTGTGGGTTTGCCGCATGGGCTACCTATGGCGGGTAATAATGAGGTTGGGCTTGTGACGGCGCAGGAGCTGGTGCAGCCTGCTGGTGATAGTAGGGCTGAGGTGCGACCGGGGGGGTGTAAGAGGGAGTCATATGACCAAAACACTGAGGTGGACATGAGGGTCCATGGGAATGGTGGTGATGTGTCATGGGAGCATACGGGTTGGTTGCTCCGGACTGTGAGGTAGCCCGCAAAAGGTCAGGGCCAGGGGTAGGACGTGTGATGGAAAATGGTTGAGGCTGCGAAGAGACACGGCCAATGATGCCGTCGGCAGCATGGGATACCCCCAGCGCATTGTGCTAGGAGGAATCGCCGCGAGGGGCGTCAGGTATTATGGTATAAAGATAACCCGACTGGGCGTAAATGAGATCGAACTGTTGGGATTTAAGGATAGCCTCTTCTTCAGACTGGGGTCTTTCGGATGCCACATCCTTAGCAATGATAGGAAGGAGTGATTTGAGGAACCAATCTAGGAAGATCCGGTCATCTAACTTGATTTTTCATAGGCTACGTCGTCGACGCCATTCATGAATGTGGTCTGTGATGTGGGTAGTCGTGTTCTGTCTGCATGATAGGAGGATCTCAATGCCTGCGTCATAGTGGATAGGTAACTGGAAGAAATGGAGGAAGTTCGATGCCAGGGACGTAAAGGTGGCATGGGTTCCATGGGGTTGCTCGATATACCACTTGGCAGCAGAGCCAGTGAAAGTGCGCTGTAATAAACGGAGGCGAATAGAGTCATCTACTATGGAGTTGGAGGAACACCATAGATGGAAGAACATGATATGGTTTTGTGGGTCCTCACCTGCCTTGCCCTCGAACTTAGGGATGTCAGAGGGGAGCTTGGTGGGCATGTGAGGCCACGCAGGGTCATGTCGGATGGGGTCGTTGGTTAATCTGGCTAGGTCAGGCAGGTTGAGGCTAGCCATGAATGGAAAACTGGACAAAGGATGTGACACAGTAGTGGGTTGGATTAAGTTGGGGCCGATGCCCCCAAGTGGAGGGGTAATGTGAGGGAGGTTGCCCCCAAGTGGGGGAACTAAGGTGGTATAGGAAGGACCTGCACCACCATGGGTGGTATGAGTCACTGATGGAGTGGGAATAGGTATTCCTGCTGCGGGAATAGGTGTCGTGAGGGGAATGGTAAATGGGGGCCCCGTGGAGGGCATACCCATAGCAGGTGTGGTAACCGGTGTAGTGGTGGATGTGCCACAAATGGTCCCTACCAAGATGGGAGTGGGAGTCATACCAGCCATGGGGCTAGTAGGGGCAGTGTAAAGGGGGTTCTCAGACTCTGGCTTAGAATCAGAGGTAAAATAAGGGGCGTCAGTATCTGGTGACGGAGTCCTATGCCGTTAACAAGTGGAGTCAAGTGACAAGGCTCGAGATCTATGATAAGTGGTATCAAGTGATGATGATCTGTGTCAAGGACGGGTGGTGTCAAGTGAACCATGCTGTGGGGGCTCACCTCTGAGGCGCCGAGAATGTCTTAGGAACTCAATGGTGACAAATGGTGTCAAATCTCTGTGGGTTGAGGTAAGTACAAAACATCTCAAAAACCCTAATGCAACCGAGTGTGCAGAAGGAGAGCTCAAAAATAGGGCTCTTAGGCCAACAATCGACTCAAAACACCCACTGTAACAGCTGTGTTACAATAGGCGGAGTGTCAACAGAAATGGTCAAAATACCAACAAGCAGCAAGTTTTCTAAAAATAAAAAACGGTGGACTCACTAGACCAAAAGGAGGTAAGGGAGCATGCAAACACCTAACTAGAAGTATTATGACTCAACTAGACATATCCTCTGCAAGGTGATGAAATCCAAGTCAGACAATATGAATAGGAAAGCCAAGTGGCTAAGGTATCCCCCTACCGGGAGGGACACCGGGTAGTCAAATCCTAGAAGAATGGAAACTAAGATACCCCGTTCATGACACGTCCAGAAAGGTAAATCTGCCGCTTGGTCCTTTAACCGCAATACCCCTATACAGGGATATCCCGAGAAATGCGAAAGGTAGCCCTTCAGTTACTGAATGGAGTTCGGTATTCCACTCAGGCCTTCGGAACCAATCTCACGACTTCAACCCTCCTAAGGGAGAGGCCCTCTAATAAACTGGTTGTGACTGTGTCAAAAAATACTAGGGGATTTTGGTTCCCTAATTGGACAACAACTATGTCTCAAGTGTAAGTAACCGAGGGGTGTTTTTGGAAGCCTATCCCCCCGATCCTACCTAACTACAAAAATTCTTTTGTGTTCCCCAAGTGGGGTTAGAATGTTGGTTGAGTTAAGTAGTTTTTAAGTCTCACTTGAATTAGGTGACAGATTGTGTGCTCGTGAGGTTATGATCCCAGAAGAGAAGTGCCACACACCACGGAGGCAACTTCCTAAATAACAATAATACTGAATGAAAAATTTTTACCATGCAAAATTTTCTGAATAAACAATGCTGAAATTTTTTTTTAAATTTTTGTAAAGGGGGACAAAAATGTTGTTGCAGAAAAGGCTGTAGGGCTGCAGGTAGAACAGATGGCTGTGCAGGTGCAGAAAATATGGAAGCAAAGGGGTTGGGTTCAAAAGCAGGAACAAGTGCAAAAGTCATATTGCGGGTCTGTGGCTGGATCGGGCGGTCGGACCGCGGGTTTGAAGGAAACAGGCGCGGACAGGTCGCAGGTTTCTAGATGGCAGACGCGGTCGGGTCGCAGCTAAGGGGCTCAAAGGCGCGGCCGGGATGCAGGAAAATGGCCGACAGCGGCGGTCGGACTGCAGAAAACAGGCTGATTAGCCGCGTCTGGATCACACGTAACAGACTTGAAACCGCCGGCAGGGCGTCGGAAAAAGTCTGAAAGCTGCGGTCGGGTCACAGGAAAGGGCCTGAAAGACGCGGTCAGGATGCGACTGCGGAGGGAAAAACTGCGGTTTACGGTGGCCGAAAGCGACAGCCGAAAGAACAAAACGGGAAATAAAATAAAATAAAAACCAGCGGAGTCGCCAAAACTGTTGCTAGGGTTTTACCCCTAGCTTGTGCGAATGAGCACCTACTAAGGAGAATGTATTCCTTAGTAACAGTTCAATAATATGTGAATAAAAAATGCTAAACAGAAATAAAAACTAATCTAAACATGTTCATGAAGCAAAACAGCAAAAAGTAAAGAATGATTTTTTATTGATCTGACCTCCAATGTGAAGGTTGGTGAAGCCCTTTGCGCTGGTCTGAGTAGGTGGCTCCGAGCCTCAAGCTGCTCCTTCTCTTTCTCCAATGGTGGAAATGGGCCAAAAGGGTCTCCCAATGGTGAAAGTAGCTCAAGGGTGAGCTAGGATTTCAAGAGCAATTTTGGCAGAGGCAGGATACTTGTAATTGTGGATCTGAAATAAGGGGTCTCCATCACTTATTTATAGTGGTGGAGTGCCGGTTTAGGGTTAGGGTTTCAACTGTTTAGGGTTTTTTCCTCCTTTTCCTCATTATTTTATATTTTTTCTTCCTTTTTGGAGATTTTTGCTTTTTTGGAGGAATTTTGGATATTTTTTGGAGAAAAAGAGGGTTTTATGGCCTTTTGGAGGCATTTTAAGCCTTTTGGAGGCTTTTCAGATGGTTTTATGGGTTTTTGATGGAAATATGGTAGGAAAATGGACAAATGAGCCATGTAATGGGGTAGATGAGGTAGTGAACCCTTTTTGGGTGTTAACAGCTAGGAAACCCATGAAGAACCAAAGATACCATATTAGGATGTCGTCAATACCATAAGGGATGGTATGCACTTCTGATATTGTTCCTGCACTAATGTAGCTAAGGTACAAAGACCATGACCTGCTTGGCTTAGAGGATGTTTGAATGGATCTATACCTACCAATGGTACCAGTAGAAGTCGCACCAATCGAGCATATTACACAATATTGGGAAAAAGGATTAGACAAACTTGGATTACTCAGATTGATCAATATGTTGCACTTTGGGTGGCCAACTGAGGCAAATTCATGTGTGAAACAATTGTTAGCATGTTTTCATGGTAGGTACTTATGGCTAGATGAGTCGGTAGTAGTCACGGTGGAATTGATTTCAACATTAACGAGGCTACCCAAAAACGAGGCTACCCAAAGATGGGCCAGATCCCTCACAGTATATCCAAGGAAAATATAATGACAGAAATTTGGCAATGACTCTAAAGAAGTGATATTCTCTAGAGCATGATGTGAGAGCTTACCACATTGATAGAATCATTGATATTGTGGTCGGTATTGGTTCCAGGATTCTAGCTAGTAAATTTGTAAGGAAGAGTCGCTCGGTTCAATGTAATTTTGGGGTGGTCACATGTGTTGAGTTATGTGCGCAAGGCACACACATGAACTAGTATCTTTTTCTATTGAACTAGCTAGTGGAGGATGTAGAGGCTGCATAGGCAAGTACAAGATCATTTACATACAGTTGGCTCCTCATCTTGATTGTGCTAGTAGCTTGGATGGAACCAGAGGATTACCAAGGGATGAATGTCAAAGAAGTAGAAATGTGTAAATATGCTAGATATTAGAACTTATGGTGGGTTAAGGATGCAGAGAGAGTGGTAGATTGCTCGATCCAATTCGGTATCTACTGGGAGGCACTGAGCGCAGCAGTGGAAAAATTTCCTTGACTGACAGAGGAAGCCATGGAAAAGTATCGAAGAATTTTGCATTTTACAATTGGACCCCACATTGTTTATGTTCATGCATGGTGAGACCTCACCAATAAATGGATACCGATGAGGTAAAAAATGTCTAAAATGGATTTGGAGGCCGAAATTAACGGTTGTCCTACGGAGTGGCAAGAACCGATTAGTATAAAGAGGCTTCAATAGAAAAACTGATGAATGAACCTGAGGATCCCATATACAAAGATGACCACCAATCAAATGATGAATCATCAACAATGGCACCTACTAACCCAAAAACATAGTGCATACTCTAAGAAATCAAATCCAAGAAGCTCATGGATGAGGATACAAACAACAACACTATATCAACAATGGAAGCACAACTAGGCAAACTTGTCAAGGTTGTCAATGATGCGACTGATGCCGCTGCAAAATAAATGAAGAAATCCTCCGAGGAAGGATTCACTAAGGTAAGAACAAAGTTGGATTCTATTTATAATCTTGTTTTTCAAATATTACCAGAGAACGTAGCTATGTAGGAGTACGTGTCAATCAACACCGAGTCACGGGCTAGGAATGTTCAAATTCCCCTGACTGTGATTGGCACTTGATGGGAGGAATTGAATACCTCCCTGCAGTAGCTACAGATCATTTCCTTAGATATAAACAGACTATAAACCCATATGTTGGTATCCATGCATCACATGGCTAACCAAGAATTGGTTGATCGACAGAAGCATATCAGCGACCAATACTTGTAGTCGCAGGAGAAAATATATGTCATGCAAAATGAGTTTAAAATATTGTGTCGAGCCAATGAGAAATTGACCAAGGATAATGCACAGAAGATAGAGGTTTTGAAGAAAGTAGACAAGGAGTTGGAAGCAGCAGTCACAGATGCATGTCAGCAAGTCTTGGAGAGCACCGCAGAGCTGGATGCAGTAGCCAAAGCAAAGAAACTTGGAGCTGTTATTGAGCAACTATAGAGTGAGACTAGTATTTTGGATGCTTTGATACACCCCTCTACACCACCATAACAGATAGCCACAAGGAAGGAAGAGATAGAATATTTGGCCACGCGGCTTGATGAGTTAAAGAAGGATGCCAAGAAAGTCACAAATGCCACTACGCAATTTTGGGGCAGCATCGTACAGGACAAACAGCTTGAGAAACTAAATGCACAGTTGCAAGAAGCAGATGGGAAATTGGCGACCCTGAAGACTTCACTGAAATCAATTCCCTTTATGATGCAGATCACCAAGGCATCAGAGCTAAAGGAGCTGCAACAGAGAGTCACCAACACAAGGGAAAGGCAGTAGCAGCGCAATGCACAGTTAGACGAGTTTCAGGAGATTGGAGAACAACTATTTGTGAGAGTAGTTTATGCACTCCAAGCTACATAAGAAGGTAATACAAGCATTGTTGTGAACATGGTTGAGCACCATGTCAACCATGATCTAACAGTGACCCAAGAGATTAAGGAACGAGTCAAGGAGTAGGTTAAAGCAATCACTCAGCAGTTTGCAAATTTCAAATCCAAGATCGCTGAGTTTACCAGGTCTGTTTAGGAGTGGATTAAGGGAGATCCACAAGATTATGTTGGGGGCCTATTGGTAGGGGGTTTGGGACAAGTTATTTGCATGGCACCATGAGTGTCATGCAAGTAAACGATGCCGCGCAAGGTGGAAGATAGACTATTTTGAATATTTTGTGTCACTTTTTGTACTTTGGACCATATTTTGTGGATATTGGTCATTAGTTGGTAGAATCAGTTAATAATTAGTTATAAAATTGTCAAAGTGGACCATGAATGTAAAGGAACAAGCCTATAAATATAAGAAGAATTGCAAATGTGGATATCATCGTAGAATGAGAATTGAGGGTTTGAAACTCAATTGAATTGTTGTATGTTTTGGATTTGTGGTTGATTACACAGAATTAATATGAGAAGACAGAGGTTGACCTGAACTAGTGTTATATTTTTGTCTCTTTTTGTCTTTTTATTTCTATGAATCCAATGGTGAATGTGTGCGATGTGAATCTATGATGCAATGTTTATTGCTTATGAGTAATGCTATCTTTCTATATGTGTTTTCACAACCGTATGGTTATTTCTGTTATGAATGAATGATGTGATGAATGTCCCTATTGATGATGAAGTAACTGGTCATATCTGGTAGATAAGTTGATGAATTTTTTATTCCCATAGTCCTCTTCTATTCTACAGAAACTTGGTTCTGATGGCCCTCCCTCAAACATCTCGGGTGTGACTTCATCCGCTTCACAGGTGTTGCTGGACAGGCTAAATCCTGTGTGGGCCGGTGCTCAACGAGATTGCGGTGAGTTGAGTGTCGACATAGTGGAAACCCCTATTGAATAGCTTTTTTTGGTTGGGATTGCACCAACAAGGGTGAATCCGAAGGTAACCAAAAAACCCAGCTTTAGGAAAGAAATCTAGTTTCTTTCTCTCCAGAGAGGGATCTCTCAATAATTGTTTTCACAAGGCCATATATATGAACAAGAAATGAATTAAAGATTTTTTTTGGTTGAAATAAGGAAAGTACACATTGGGCATGGATTCAACAATTATTATAACAATCACAGTGCTATTGCATGGAAATTTTAACAAAGGAAAGGTAGCAATCTAGTTATAGTCAAAATGCTTTGGTATGGTGATTATAGAAGAAATGAAGAACAATCTATTAATGTGTGCATCTAACAAGGATGAATCCAATATTAACTTTAGATAAACATGTTTATGAATTTCTGGAATCAATAGATAGAGCATATGAATATGAATCCGATATTATTAAAAACTCATTTCAAACATGAAAGGGAAAACATTATGGAAGCAAATAATAGCAAATGCATTCACATGAGAAGGGAAAGTACAGACTACAAAAAATATAACATATGAATCTCTACAAAAGGCCAGCTTCAGCTCTATGATTTTATTAAAAGATAGATCTCAAAACACAATGGTGAATTCTTACGAGTTCCAACCCTTTCTTCATTACAAAAACTGGTTCTTAGATAAAATCGCTCGGTGAGATGAATAAATTACTTCTAAAAATAGGTAATAACCTCCTTTTACATATGTCTACATTTATTAACTAATAACTACTTTTGAAAAATAAACTAAACTCTTAGTTAACTAGTCATCAAAATAATCTTCAACAATCTTCAATAATCTTCATGCATGTAACTTGTACTTTGATATTCCATACTTTTTACCAATTTCCATTAATCAGCAGATGGCAGGTCCAGGATGGCCATTTATTTTTCTAGCACTATTAGTTCTGCATGCTCTCTATATTATAAATATGGAAATCATGCACATGTGGCTCTAAAGGCAAATATAATTTTAAAATCATCTGCTAACTTCTGCACTATTTCCTTTCCTGACAGTGATTGTTGCATATATGCAAACTTTCTTTGATCTTACCTACACTCGATCAAATGATCATGATATTCTTTTTAGGAAAGCATACTAACTTTCTCTTCCTGGAAGAAAGGTAGTCCCTTCTTAAAAAATGGATCAAACATGTCCATAAACAACTTCACTTGGTGTGTCATGATGTCAATCTTTTCTTCAACAGTGTCAAAATGATGGTGTTTATTCATGACCTTCCTTACCCAAGTAATAATGGAAATTCTATATTTGATGTTAGCTTCTTTCAATTCATCTTCTGTCAAACCATTCATAAAATCAATAGTGTTGTTATCATTCTCTATGGGATTCTTATTTAACCGCTCTTTCACTAGTGTTACACTTTTCCTGATGGATTGCATTACAATTTATTTGTCCAAAATATTTTCTAGGTAAGGCCTCAATTTGGTTGCTTCATATATAATTACATCCCAAGTGATGTGCTTGGCCCCTTGTACAAGCAATTGTCCTGTCACTTGTTTCATAAAATTTTCATTTTTATCTGACAACTCTTTACATTTTTTTTCCCATGATTTCCTCTCTTCTTCTCTTTTCAAAGAAAATATTTAAAAATTCTTATTTTTGTTCTTCAATACAGTTATCTCTAGATCTCTCAGGATAACCTAAGACATATCTTGTACAACAGAGTCTACACTAACCTATGCAAGAGGTGAAATAATTTGCAATTTAAGTTATTTCCCCTTTTCATTAAGCTCCTTCTCTAGTTATTCTTTTTTTTTCTTCAAAGTTTTTTCATTCTCAACTAAAAGATTCATATCTCCTTCCCATTTTTTCTTCTCATTAGCCAATTTCAAGAGCTTGTCTTTACAATCATTTAATTCATCATTAAGAGTTTCCTTTTGTTTTTCCAACTCGGTAAGTTCTGTATCTTGTATGATTTGGGTAGCTAGAATTTTTAACTTCTTTTTGAGGAGTTGAATATTGCTCTCTTTTTCACTCATCGGCTTTTGAGTAGCTTCTCCCTTTTCAACTTCATTATCACCAATTACTAATTCACCTTGAAGTTTCTTTATTTGTTGTTGATGTTCTTTATTTTCAACCATCTCATGCCCTAGTTGGTTCTCCACTTTACTCTTAGAAGATTGTAGTTTGTACACCTTCAAAGTGGCCTTGAGTAGGTCACTATATATTACCTCCCTAACCTGTTTGTGAAAATGAATCATGTCAGGAGTTGGAATGTTTTCTATATTCATCCTCATTTCAACAACTTTGTTTTTTAGTTGATATTGCCATGTTCAAGGTATTTTGAGTGTGATCTCTTAAAGTCACCAAGGATACATCTTTACTGGATATTTTCCTGACATATGCATATAGCTTCAAAGATTCATTTGAATCCACATCTGTGTCATCTCTATACTTGTCAAATAGCTCAACTTTGGTTTTGAACTAAGAAGTGGAGCCTTTAGGTGTCTTAGAGAAGGAATACTCCTTGATTTCAAAGCTTGGTCCTTTGAATTACATGTGCCTCTTATTTCCTTTGACATATGCTACCTATACTAACTATCATGTTTCTTCAATATTTTGTTTCCTTGGTGTATTAGCAGTGTCTTCTTCTTCTGTATCCATAGCATCAGAGAAGTCAATCTTGTTATTCTTCTCAAAGTGACTTGATATGGGTGTAATATTCTCAGTTGTTGGAATAATACTTGAAGGTTTTGGTTGTGTGGAACTGGAATCCTTGATTGATGAAGTGAAAACTTGATGCATATCATCATTCCTCTATGTCTCATGAGGATAATCCATTCAATTGTCACTCTCGGTTATACCTGCAATTTCATGAAGTTCAATAGGTTTATTTTTGTTCACTTGTCTTCTGATGGATATAATATGGTCGAGATAATAATTAACAGTTGCATCATTATAAAATTTCATTTCCTTCAGTAAATTTTCCACCACTGACAAAGAAACCCTGACTTTTATGATGAATAGGCCAGCTAACCATGGAAATTTACTCTCAGATGATTTCTTAAAATTAATGAAGTTTTCATTCTCAACAATCAACTTCTTCCTAATCAACTCTAAGGTGAATATTTTCGAATTCAAGAAAGTTGGAAATACATATGGTGAGTGAAAAAATCCATATACTCTTATTACATTCCCTGCTTCCATTAAGAACCAAACTCCAATGTTTTTTCAGGGGAAAACTGTAATATTTCATTCATAAGTACTATCACCCTAGGCAGCTTTTGTTTTAAAAATGTTTTTTATACTTCAAACATCAGAAAATTCATATACTTTCTAAAATTCTTGCTCATTTCATCAGTGAGAACTAATTCTAGAACTTGAAGGTTCTCCTCATTAAAGAATAGAAACATCTTCACCAAATAGGATTGAAATCTAAAAAATATGGTACTGTGGAAGTTCACTAATTGGGAGTGGATACTCTTAGCTAGGAACTCATAAAATTTAATACAATAGGACTGACTTGACTCAACTAGACTAGTACTTACTTTGAATAGTAGACTCATCAAAGACTTGGTAACATACCTATCAATATCTAAACCTAGAAACTGAATCATCATAGAAATAGCAGAATGCATTTCATTAGTAAGCATCTTTGAACCAACAAGAAAGGCTTGGTTTTGCAATGAGATATATGGTTTGAAACAAGTATTGAAAAAGGATTGTTTTTCATTCTACAGTAGCTTCTCGAAATACTTCAATTAGGATTTCTTCACTAAAATATTCAGACAGTTGGGTAAAGGTAGCTAGAATGGAAAATGTGTCTCGGACTATTAATGAATTTACAAGACATAGAATTTTAGACTTAGAAACGTCCATAATCACCCTCTCAAAAGAGGAGTAATTGTAGGTGCACCAGTCAATAAAATATAGTAAATTTAGGGTTTGTTCAGTACTGAAGAAATGGAAATGAGACCAGAAAATTCCATAAACATCAGTTCCCTATTCTTTGAGGACATATAACTTGATTTTCAACAAATCTATTGAACTAACAAACAAGATAGTATCAAGAACTTCACAATCCTTGTCTTCAAAGAATTCCTCAGTTTTCTGATATTCTAACACTTGAGCCTCAATCCCTTCTACATTTTCCATGTTTAAATAGACTTGGGTAAGATAAAATCCTACTCGGTTGCTTGACAAGTGGGAAAAAGGTCTGTCTGAGTTGGATTCTTCTGCACAATCGTGAGCTCTCATTTTCCAATGCAAATACAGACAAACAAACCAAATCTGTGTGCTTTTCTTTTATATTATTTGGCATGCAACTTATTCATCCAAATTCATTCTTATCTGTGGATCTATCTCCTTTCATCCTTATCGTTTGATATTGATCATAATTTACCGATATACTTCTTACTCCCATTATATTACTCATCGTTATCTCTCTTATACTCGCTATAGTGGAGTTGATATCAACCTTATATTTACATCCAATTTACTTGCCACCATAGATATCTTCATTGTTTTAACATCACAAGTTCATCGCATAACTAACTTACACCTTGATTCAGTGGATTAAAATTCAGCCCTTAATCTCATTTTTAGTAAATATCCATCGTCGATCAAATTCTCCTTTTAATATTTTTCTCAGCATTATCCCCACAACAAGTGTGCATCTTCTCTCAGTGGAGTGATTTGACACCGTAGATCTAAACCTACTAAGATCTTGGACATTCAACCTTGATTCCTGTTGGGTGTAATTATGTCTAAATTAATCCACCTATTCTTTAATTATCAACTGGGGTTGGAAACCTTAGAGTTGACACAAAATATATGCGAAGGTAGAGGATTTTGTGTAAATATTTTAACAAATAAAAGATCGAAAGATATTTCAAAAAAAAAATCGAGTCAAACTCCTAAAAATGCACTTATTAAAGTAACTAAATTGAGGTAGACTAATAAACTAAACAATTGGAAATAATCTTTAAACTGAAGTACAATCAACAATTAACTATTCAAATGGGAAAATAAGGTACAAGGAAAACTTAACTTATAAGAAACTAAAAAACTTAATAAGAGAAGAAAGTAGAAAACTTAATAAAAGAATCAAGTAGAAAACTTAATAAAAGAAATATCTTTAGGTTCTATCCTACAAGTTCTTTCAACAATAACACAATATAAAAGAGACAACCTAAAAGCATACTAAGAATAACACATATAACACTAAATCTTGCATACAAACAAATAAATCAATTCAAAAGGAATAAACACAAAACCATACAACAATAAAACAAATTCAGAAACAAAACTTAAGAATAACTTAAACTACATTCAAAGTAAAAGAAGGAAAATGATAAAACTTTAATAAATAATTTAAAACAACTAAAATTTAACTTTAATGTTAAACAAAACTAGCATCTAAATATGATAGTCAAAACATAATTTAAACATCAACAAAAAAAAACTAAAAACAATATTAAAACACATAAAAAAACACTAAAAATAGAACTAAGGGTTGAATGATAGACTGAATTGTGGGTTTGAAAGGGGTGGCTGAATAACAGACATAATAGACTGTCCGAATGATAGGATGCATAGCTAAAATGGTAAAAACTAACCTAAATGAACTAATCTTCAGTTGAAGTCATGTAGATGTAATTCCAATGCATTAGAACAGTAAATAAACCTATTTAACAACAAATTAACCTTAAACTAATTCATGAACAAAAGGAATCATTACATATTAAACTAATAAAAAAAACTGGAAATTAACTATCATAAATTCAAAACAGGAAAGGAAATAATAGAATTGAATCTATTCTAAATTCATGAAATCAACTTATTCTATATTCTTGAAAACAAAGACTGAAAGTAATGCTGGAAATGAAATAACTGGAAACAAAATGACTGAAAGCAAATAATTGAAAGCAAGCTATGCATGCATCCAACTAATTAACTTCGAAATAAAACTAAGTTAATGTATTATAGAAAACAAATAGAATAGCATTTATTATAATGTAATTGAATCAAAATAGAAATTAAACTAGACTAGCTAAAACAAAAAAGAAACTAAGTTAAAAAAAGAAAATGAACCTCTGGTTGATGAGGGGCCCTCTCAGCAATCAGGGTTAATGCCTGGCTAACTTCTACTTAAGCGCAATCTTCAACAGCATTGCATACAGCTCTGTATTCAGATTATGGAACATAAATACAATGTTCAAGAGTAAATCACAGTAAGAACTCTTCTCCTAACTTTGCTAACTGACTGATTTTCTAGCTAACTTTAGATCTCTCACATAGGCCGCTTTATATAATGATTTACAGAGATGAAAAATTCGACCCTTTAGTGGTCAAATTCTCTCTAAATTTAGTCAACTATAATGGAATTTTAATTAATCATAGGCCAGCACATAAGCATCTCCCTTCTTTAGCACGAGTCTGGTTCTTTTCACTGGACAACATACACACAGGTTCCTTCTCCAGCGCAGCAGGTCTTCATATGTGTCTCATGACTCCTTCTTCATCGTGACTGTGGAATGGTGGCAAGCAAGGGTAGCGTACACAGTGGGTCTTCTAGGGTGTGACTTGAATGCATCAATCTAGCACGTGGATAGTTGATGTGGTGTCGAGTAAAGGAGAATGCAGGCTGGAAAGTATCTAGAACATGGATTCATCACCAGACATGTGGATAACCATATATTTTGTAGTTGTTTCACATTTTAAATGTCTGGAGTTAATTCTCAGCAGTGCGCAGTCTGATGGGTGATCTAGACGGAGAGGTAAATGGAAGGCTAGGTCATGAGATGGATACATTGGGCATCAATCTAGAGTGAACAGAGTGTCTATCTGCTGGCACGCTTCAATACTGGAGTCTACATCAACACATTTCAACATCTGGCAAACCACCAGCAAGTTTCACACAACAGGATGGATGACGAGCTGGACATGCTATGTGAAAGGAAGGTTAAATCCGTTCTGTTTATTAATTTAGCCAAAAAAGATTATAAAATCTGAAAACAATAATATAAATCAGTTAACACATCAAATGCATTTTAATAATGTTATTTTTAATTAATAAAACCATAAAAAATGATAATAATAAAATATTTCATATAAACCTTAAATACACTCATACCTGAGGCTGAATAATGATCTGTGAGACATAAAATATATAAAAGATAATAAAATATATGTTTAAATGAGTAATTTAACTCCCAAAAATGGTAACAAATCTAGGATCAGCATTCCCCCAAACTAGATAAATGCGAGGTCCCACTGAGCAAAAAGAAAGAAAAACAATTTAGGAAGAAGGTGAACTAGCAGTTGCCTTCAATTTGGCAGATAAAGAAGGTAATTTAAACTTTACTCTTTTAACCTGTAAAATAACATATATTTCATGCCACACATTGTATGAAAATTAAAAATGACTTCATTGGGTTTTCAAGAGTTCTCAGGTTCAAAATAATTTTATCATTTATAAGGTTTAATATTAATTCAACCATGTTCAAAGTAAAACTTTAGGCAGGTTGAACATATAACATAAAAACATAGATTTCATTTTAAATAACAAAAATATTAATAATTTTCATGCATGACTAGGTAAGAGAATAGAATTATTAATAGTGAGATGGAAGTAAAAACTATTTTCCCAAAAGCAAAATTTGATTATCAAATTTAATCATAAGTACTAAAATATCACAATTTTTCTCAGATCGTTATTTGATATTTCATTTTCCTTCATTCGATTCTTCATATGGTAAGACCATATTGAATTTTGTTGTAAAATATGCTTCAAGCTATAACCAAATTGCATTGTTTATATTCCTTAAAATACTTATCATTTGTTAGAGATAAATAGATTTGTCATAAAATAAAAATAACCTAATTTTTTACAAGTCAAATCCATCTTCCCCCAAACCAAAGAGATGGCGTGTCCTCAAGCCATATAGAGAGAAGAAATGATTGTTCCAAAAAAGTAGAAAGAATCTTAGCATGTTGTTAATTTGTTTTAAGGAAAACTTAGTAAATGGAAATGGTTCAGAAATGTATATTCATGAAAAATAAAACTGTGCTTAGAAAAGACCATGCAAATGAGAATAATATAATTAAAAGAATAGGGAAAAACTAGCCATCCATGCCTTATTGTAAAGATATCATGTCAACGTCAAGTATTTCAAGTGTACCCCGGAGTGTGTGAGATTTGCAGCTATGGGTCCCATTTCTAAGATAATGATATCGTAGGTATATACAAAATTAGATGGCCAGGGAAAATTCAACTTAGAGCCATTCTCAAATTACATTATAAACAATTGGCAATGAAATAAATTTTTTTTTGAAATTTTTTTCATATATTATCACTATTTTACGAACTAGCTGTATAGTGGTGTATTAACCAAATCTCATTTACCATATATTTCCCCACTTCCAGCAAGCTTGTTCAGTACCCCAGAGGGTTTATCTTGATATCATGCAAGCATAGCCCCGCTTCCACCGAGCCTATTCAGTACCCCGACGGGTTTACTTGCATTTATAGAGCTTCATGTTGTAATGTTTTTACTTAGCATGGACCCGCTGCCAGCAGGCCTGTTAAGTACCCCGACGAGTTTTCCTTGTATAATGATATTAAATATATGGAAGCCGATTGGTACTAGAGCGTGTTAAATCCTGCTAAACACATAATTCAATTTTTTCAAAATAAAGTTCTCAGTAATTTCATAATGGCCAGACTCATAAAACATGTCAAAAGAGAATAACTAAAAGTTGTTCTTTAACCTAATAGTCCTTCTTCTTTATAAAGTAAAGTAATGTTCCCCACAGATAAAAATTCCACTTACTTTCGAGTTATCACCAAAATACCCAAGAGACAAGTTTTGATAACAAGTATAGGATGAACTAGTAATCCAGAGGTAAAAAATAAGGATGTGAAAAATATGATAATGAAAGTGGGTCTTATTGAGCAACTGTTTAAAAGAATAAATCAGAAATATACATGTCTAAATCAAGATACCAAAAACTATATGAATCATAGGAAAACTGGTGAAGTATGATATACAAATGATTGATATAAAAAATTTATCCGTATAAGCTACAAATTTCGAAAGTACCCTAAAAAGATTAAAATACCTGATGAGTATTTAGCATACTTTCCTTGTCCAAGTAATATTCCATTAGCTTCTCATAGAGATAATATATTTGTAATCAAACTGCAAAACCACTTGTTAGATGATTCAATTTATTCATAAAGACATAAAAGAAAAAGAGTCATGTATAAACAACCTATTAGAAACGACTCTTATTTATCAAAGCAACAAGCACATATTTACATATATACAAGTTATAATAACCCAAAATATTTTTCAAGGATCAAGAGGAGGAGGAATAGCTTCCCGTTCTACTAATTCCATTTCATTTTTCTGCAAAACATTTTGTATGAAATCCTTTTTAGATCTCGGTTGGTGATAAAGTATATGTCCATTTACTACAAAGGAAATTTCTAAGCCATCAATTGTTTTAATTTTTACTAATCCATTTTCAAAAGTTGTAACTACTTCGTATGGACCCATCAAACGGGTAGTTAATTTTCCTTTAAAAATTTTAAACCATGAATCAAATAGTAGTGCCCAATCTCCAGTATTAAACTGCTTTTGCTTAATAAATTTATCATGCCATGTTTTTCATTGATTTTGTATTAACATCGTTCTTTGAAGTGAATCTTGTCTAATTTTGTCTAACTCATTAATCTGTAATATTCGTTCTTTCTATGCTTCATCCAAATTCATGCCTAATTGTGCTGCCATACGAAAGGTTTTAACTTGAAATTCAATAGGTAAAAGGACTTGTTTGCCATACACTAACTCATAGGGGGTATGTCCGGTACTGTTTCTCCATGTTATTTTGTAGGCCCATAAAGCCTCTGGGAGTCTATCTGCCCAATCCTTATGATGTAAGTGAATGGTATTAGTTAAAATGACTTCTAATATTTTATTTGTTGATTCTACCTGACCATTATCCTGAGGGTGATAAGGTGAATATTTTTAATGTCGAATACCATATTTCGTAGTAAGTTCTTTCATTAATTTGGAAGTAAACTGAGTACCTTGATCCGTGACAATTTCTCTAGGTACACCAAACCGAGTGAATATTTCTTCATATATAAATTCTACTACAGATTTCCTTGTGGCTCTAAATAAAGCTTTAGCTTCTACCCAGTTGGTGACATAGTCCGTACATAATAAGATATATTTGTTTTTACGAGACATGGGAGAAATTGGTCCTACAAAATCAAGAGCCCATTTCTCAAAAGGTTCAATCATAACTTGGGGTTGTAAAGGAATTTTATCAAATGATGTAGGTCTACCCATTCTTTGGAAACTATTGCATCCTTTAACATGTTTGACATCATCCTTAAAAATTCTTGGCCAATAATAACCAGAATGTAAGACTTTATATGTTGTCCTCTTATCAAAAAAATGTCCTCCACATGGTCCATCATGGCATGCATGGAGGATGTCTGTCATTTCATCCTCCCACACACATTGTCGAATGATAAGATTTGGACAAGTGTGGAAGAGATCATTATCAACCCAAGAATAATTAGAACATTGAACTATAATACGACTCTTCTCATGTGGGGACAAATGGTTTGGTATTTTCCCAGTTGCTAAATAATTGGAAATATCTACGAACCAAGGGGTTTGAACAAATACAAAAAATATATATTTATTAGGAAAAGTGTCTTCAACTGGTTTAGTACCGTATTCATGTTGAATATGGGAAAGGAAGTCTGCTACGATATTTTCTTTACCGGGTCAGTCAATGACGGTAATGTTAAATTCTTGCAATAAAATA
Organism: Pseudotsuga menziesii; assembly: GCA_001517045.1. Lineage (NCBI taxonomy): Eukaryota > Viridiplantae > Streptophyta > Pinopsida > Pinales > Pinaceae > Pseudotsuga > Pseudotsuga menziesii. The sequence continues at coordinate 199,888 of LPNX011158522.1, read as the reverse complement.
AGCCACCGGGTCACTCTACCATTGGTAATTGGTTTATTCATTGGAAATATAATGGAAAAGTGATTGTTATGCACAAAAAATTCATAACCTGTGATATAATGACGAAATTTATTAATAGAATAAACTACTGCCAAAAATTCCTTTTCAGTAATAGTATAATTTGATTCGGTCGAGGTCAAATTTTTGCGAATAAAATAGATGGCATAAGGTGCTTGTCTTTCTTGCTGGTAGAGGACTCCTCCTATGGTTGTATCAAAGGCATTAGTAGATATGTGGAAAGGGAGGGACCAATAAATATCCCTAAGTATTGGTGCCACCGATAGTTTAGCTTTTATGATTTCAAAATGATTTTGACAAGATTCTCTCCACTGGAATTCTGAGTCCTTTGTAAGTAACTTAAACATTGGTGCAATTATTTTAGTGAACTTTTCAATAAAGCGACGGTAATAGCCTACATGACCAAGGAATATACTTACCTCTTTCTGAGTTTTGGGAGAGGGAAGGCCAACAATTACTTCAATATTTACAGGGTATACCTTGATTCCTTGGGAAGAAACATGGTGTCCCAAAACAATACCTTCTGTCAGTAACATTTTACATTTTTCATGACTGAGAGATAAATTCATTTCTTGACATTAGATCAAGACCTTCTCGATATTATCAAGGGATTCTTGAGAATTATTACCATAGGTCGTAAATTCATCCATGTATACCTCCACACAGTCATGTATAATATTGAAAAATATTCCTTAGACTGCTCACTGGAAAGTAGCAGGTGCATTACATAAGCCAAATGGAAAAAATCGATAAGCATATGTTCCCCAAGGGCATGTAAAATTGGTTTTGTCTTGATCTTTCGGTGCTATTAAAATTTGGTTGTAACCACTATACCCGTCAAGAAAGGAAAAATATTGCTTACCTTATAGAGTATCTAATACTTGTTCGATACAAGGTAAAGGAAAGAAGTCTTTAAGTGTAGCTTTGTTTAGCTCTCTAAAATCAACACAAATACAGCATTTCCCTGTGACTTTCTTTGGAACAGCTACTAAACGAGATACCCATTTACTAAAAAAAATAGGATAGATGAAAGTGGAAGTGAGGAGTTCTTGTAATTCTTATTTTCCTATATCCTTTAGAGCAGGATTAATCCTCCTATGTGGCTGCCTTACAGGTGACATACTTGGATCCATATAAATATGGTGAATACAGGTATCAAGGAGTATAGCCTTCATATCGGTGTATTCCCATGAAAATTCTCTATCTTGTTTCTTAAGAACTTTAAGCAGTTGTGCTTGTTGGTTTTCACTTAATCCAGCGTTTATATATAGAAATTTCTTAGGGCCAACTTCACGAGGTATGGTATATGGTATTGTATGCTCTTCAATTGTGAAGACACATGGTGTTCTGTAAACATCGAGAGAGCCATATTCTCTTGAAACTCATATCCAAAAATATGATCGAGTTGAGCAAAGGACTGAGGTAAATTTGTACCGGTTGTCGAAGAAACAAACTGATTTAATACATTCCCAGTTGTCTGCTCCTGAAGTGCCAAGGAAAAATCACTAGGAAGGGAGAGATCATCAAATTATTCATCCCCAAAAGAACAGTTTAACCACCATGAATTTTCAGTTATTGGTTGTGTTGGGGGGTATAAAATAAGTCTTTGTGTAGACAACCCATTGGAAATAGTCATCTCTCCATCCCTACACCCTATAAAAGCATTTTTGGTAGCTAACCGTGGTCTTCCCAAGATAATAGGACATCATGTAGAAGGATCCTTTGATTCTATGACCATAAATTCAACAGGGTATTCCCATGAAGCTACTGATACAACAATGTCATCTAGGACTCCTGTAGCAAGGATTTTTCCCTGCTACAGGGGTAGGAATGTCTCCCTTATGCCTATAGGGAACAAGGGTAGGTTTCCTGCTAATGGTAAATGTAGAAAAATGAAACAGAAATAACAGAAGCAGAACAGTAAATTAAGCTAAGCTAACCTAAACAAGAACAAAAAGCAAATAGCAAGAACATTAAACTAAATCTAATGGCAGAAAGAAGAAAATGAAGCTATGGTGAACCCCTCTGCAGAAAATGGGTTAGGGTTCTTCCTCCTTAAAACCTACAAATAAACCTAAGCTACAATGAAAAACCTGCAAAAAAATGTCAATAACAAAACCTACAACTAGGAAACAAAGTTAAAAAGCAAATAACATTAAAATAAGAAATAGAAATAAACCACTGGGTATACCTTCTCTTGGGTGGAAATGGGCCACCATGCCCTAGCTCGTGGGAGCACCTCTCTTGGTTGGGGAGCAATGGATCAATGGGAATGGAGATGGAGGAGAGGGAGTGTGGGTGGTTTGAGAGGAAAAGGTCTCAAAACATCCATGGGCAGCGTAACAATAGGAAATGGGAGAAGTGTTTTGGGAGTGACCCCCCACCCTCCTTTTATATCTTTTCCAAGGGATTTTAGGGTTTTAAGCCCTTGGTCAGGGATTTAGCCCCTTTTTTGGGATTTTAGCCCCTTCCACCCTAACTTTAGCCCCTTTTATGGTTTTAGCCCCTTTTTGAGGGCTTTAGCTCCTAGGGGGCTATTTTGGGCTCTTTTTGGGGGATTTTAGCCCTTTTCTTCATCCTTGGGCTCTTTTGGAGGTGTGGGGGTCTAATGGAAGGTCTGATGGAGTGATATGGGAGTTGTGAGATGGTGTCCTTTGGTGGTTTAGGCCATGGAGAGCTATGTGGGGGATTTTTGGGTTAACAACTGTGACGGTTTTTATAGTAGTGCGGTCTGCTAGTTCTAGGATGGAAGGGGTAGTGTTGGTTTTAAACTGGGTAGACTTGGGTTTACTTTACTGTACCAACAAAACCCCTAGTTCATTGGAACTTTCGACAACAAACCGCAGAGCAGCCTGAAGTCTCACCCGAAGTGATCTTGGATGGGTCGGCTGAAGACTCAGGTGTCTTCAACCCGGTTCTGTAGCATCCTATTGGTTCGCGACTCTTCTTCACTAGCGGGATCTCTCTGTGGAAGTGATCCCTCCTTCTAGTTGGCGCTGGTAGGAAGCAGACTCTTATCGCATCAAATTTTCTATGGCAATGCGCAACTTACTCTTCCGCTTAGCTCCTTCCCTGCGATATCTCACACCACAGCTCCCCAGATGATGCGATATCACCTTTCTATTCTATAATATATCATATAATGAGGCTCAATATGCGTAATAGCTCTCAAGGTCCTGCGACCTCCTTCTTAGGTCTACTAACTCTGTTGACCTTCACAAGAGTGTTAAGCCACGTCACTTAGACCTCTACAGTTTAACACGCTAACATCTACTACGCTAAACTCACGGAACTCATATACCAGAGTCACTTAACACTGTAACTATCAAACTGTTATGAACTAAGCACTGATAAACTCATATACAGTCTACTTGATACCTTCAACTTGTGTTTAACCCTCTATGTGCTATCAACTAAAGCATAACATACATACGTCCATCAACTGCTACGCAACATTCATGTAACAGATAACAGATAACACATAAGTAAAGAAAAAACACATGAAATAGTCACACAACACACGGATTTTACGTGGTTCACCTCTAGGGGGGAAGCTACATCCACGAGAACTGGTTTTTATATTATATCTTGAGAGATTAAACACAGTTCCGCTGCAACCTAATATGCATCCTTGAGATCTTCTGGGAAACTCTGCATACACAACCGGGAGCCCTTCTCTCTTAGATCTCTTCTCTTATATTGCCTTCTCTTATAATATACTCTTCCTCTCTCTCTCTCCTTCTCTCAATCCCTACAGATTGTTACATACATTCCCAAAGAGCCAGCTACTGGTTACAGTAAGATAATACAGATGGATTAACAGGACCAGAGCTCGACTCTTACAATACTGAGACTCTAGAGACACTTGGCTAGCTAAATGACTCAGTGGCTACCCCATGTCTAATTGTATAAGTAGCTACCCAATTGTCTAACCTTTTACATTACAAAATACATGCTTGTATAGGCAGCCCGAAGGTCTTGCCATTACAAAACTGTGGGCCTTTCCCAACAGTAACCCAAAAACCCTAACTGTGACAGTCAGTGCATCTGTACTATGGGCTACCTCTTACCATCACACCACAGCTTTCTGCAGTCTTCCACGCTTCTCGGCGCTGATCGTGGGTATGGGCGTCGCTTCCTACTGTCCTTTGTCTTCAATACCTTGGTCCGTTGCTCATTTTCCTTTATGAGGGTAGCTGAGCCCTCCTGTCTTCGCTGCTGCCTTGAATGCAGTGGTTGAGCTCTCTCTTCTCGGCCGCTCAAGTACTGTCTTCTTTGACTTCCCTGTCCCGATGTAGCATCTTTTCCTGTAGCTGCAAGACCCTACTCCAACAGTCCCCTAACACTTACTTGTGGCTCATCCCTGAGCCACTAACAGCTGGCTTCTCCTACTGTAGCTTCTCCTTGGCTTCCTACGAAGTCCTTGTGAATCTCTCTCGAAGTCCTGCGACTTCATTGTCCATAGCTTCGACACACTCTTGCGCCATTTCAAGAATAGCTTGACTAATGCTTGAGTCTTATATATCATCCATTTCATAGGTCTCTCTTACCTTTCCTTCCCTTATTGTCATGCTCTCGGTCTCGTCTCTTGCAAGACCTACCATCCATTTGTTTTTCTACCATAAGGATTCAAATCCCTGGTATCACGAGAACTCCTCTCTAGCTGGGTTAGAATTCACATCCTAAAGAAAATATAAATCTGTATCTTCCAACCTTCTTAAACATTTCACTCGGTTTGGATCCTTTCATATGAAAACTATACAAACCATGAATTCCATTCCGATAACAAGCCTTTGTCTACATTCTGAAGTTCTGCTTGTTGGTTTGTTTTCCCCTTTCACTTTTCTCCTCAGCAAATCGCTCCAGTTTTTCATGCTGCCTATGATCTTCATAATTTCGTTTCTTTGCCTCTATAATCTCTTGTTCTTCTCTTAGGTGATTAGATAGGTCAGCTTCCTTCTCCCGTTGCCTTCTTTTTCTCATTTTTACTTTCTTCCTGGCTGTAGATTTCTTCTCATCATTCTTTTGCTCTGTTTTCTTATCTTCAGTGATCTTCTCATCTTTCTGCTTCTCTGCAGCAAAGACTTTGATGACATCTTATACATCCTGTTCTTGAATCCTCATCCTTGGTGGCTATCTGACCTATGATGTACCTAATTTCACAACCTTGGGTGGCATCATCATAGCGGACGCAAGGCCACCACGCTGGAATCTTTCCACAATGTTCTCTAAAGGCTCCGTCTCGGACAGAAACCACTCGGTGCAATACTCTGGATGGGCAATGGCTACGAAATTGGGGAAAACTAGCACTCTATAACTGAAGTATCTCTGCACAGGACAACTCTCCAAATTGCTCTGTAACTCTCAGAAATCGCAAAAGTAACCCTTCTGTATGAATGATCTCTGAATTTATAACGAAAGCGATAATCTCTGAAGCAATGGTCATCTAGGCTAGAACCGTCGGTGGTATTAATTGCATGGATAAGACAATACCCATCATTTTGATCCTCATTAATTGATGAAATCCGATCAAATTTCCCTCGAAACTTGTGTATAGGTGCCGGTCTCGACCAAGATTTAGCAAATCTGGAAAAATCATTATACTGTTGCCAAATCTAGGGTAACGTATACCGGTCATTTCTGGATTAACTGCCTGTTAGAAGGTGAAGTGACTGGCCCTCTGTCTCTTTTTAAACTTGTCTACGTGGCACGGGGAGCATCGCATTGTTGCGATGTCACACTGCATCGTTCTGAACCAACATCCTGGCATAAAACTCCGCAATGTTCAAAACTTGCGCAACATAACCTCTTTTTGTTTTGTTTTTGTTTTTTTTTTTTTTTTTAAACCTCACCTCTGCAAGCATCCTATGAATTGCGCAAAATAAACTTTCCTCATGCAATTCCTTATACTTAGAATACTTAAAACTCTTTACTTGCCGGTGTAGACTAATTACCGGTGTGATGCCTCCTTTCAACTAAACTGGGCATCTGCACTTTCAAAGCTGTCTGGGTTAGGGAGGAGAGGTGGAGTGGCTGTCACTATAGAGCTTAAGCCTACTGCCATTAATCAATGTAGGAAGAAGCTCCCCATTCAGTTTGTTGATTTGAATGGCACCTCCTTCTGTAACATATTGAATCTGATATGGCCCCAACCAATGCGTCTTGAAATTCCCTGGAAACTTAACAAACTTACTATCATAGAGGAGCACTAGGTCTCCTATCTGAAAACTCTTGCTCTTGATGTGCCTGTCATGCCAATCGTTTTCTTGTGCCTTCTGTACTTTCTGATGGAATCCTGCGATTAATCTGTCTTCCTCTAAGGTAAGTAGCTGTGCTAGCCTTTCATTCACGGTGTCTGTATCAGCTATCTCAGTAATTTGAGCAACTCTTAAACTGGTAATAATATATTCCATAGGCATAACAGCCTCTTGTCCATACACCAAGCTGAAAGGTGTGTGTCCTGTAAGTTTCTTGCATGTAGTCCTATAAGCCCATAATACAACATTAACCCTGAGGTCCCAATCATTTCTTTGGCTGTCACAGATCTTAGTAAGGGTATTTTCTAGAATCTTGTTAAAATCCTCCACCGTACCATTAGCTTGTGGGTGGTAGGGAGTGCTCTTATGGTGCTAGATATGAAATTCCTCTGTCAAGGCCTCAATAGTGCGGTTCATAAAGTGTGTGCCTTGATCACTCATCAAAATTACTGGACATCCAAATCTAGTTATGATGTTCTCAAAAATGAACTGTGCAGCTGTAGCAGCATCACAATTCCTTACTGCTTTAGCCTCTTCCCACATGGTGAGGTATTCCATCCCTGTGATGATGTATCTCGCACTAGTTCATTTTCCTGGTGGGTTGATAGACCCATGAAATATATAGCCCACTTGTCAAATGCCCGCAGCGTAATCTGTGGTCACAGTGGCGTTTCATCTCTCCGTGAAGGTTTTCCTACCCTCTGGCAGATATCACAGCATCTGCAAAACTCCTTAGTGTCTTTATGCAAAGTAGGCCACCATAAACCTGCAGTCAATATTTTCTGAGCAGTCAGCTTTCCTGCAAAATGACCTCTTGCGGTACCTAAGTGTGCTTCTCTGATAATGGTCTCTTTCTTGTGCGGCATCACGCATCTGTGCAGGACTTCATCTGGACCTAACTTATATAGATGTCCTGCGATAAAAGTGAAGTCTACTGCTTTCACAACTAACTGTTTCTTTTGCTGCTTAGTAAAGTCAACTGGTGCCCACCCTGTAGTGAGAAAGTGAATAATATCCTCATAGTACTCATCTACGATCTGGATAGATAATAATTGCACATCTGGTAGATTATCCTCTAAATTACTTGGTTCTTCTCCTGAATCTATTCACGATAGATGATCAGGTCCGGAATTTAATCTTCCTGGTTTTACAATGATTTCAAAATCATACTCCTGAAATAAGAGTAACCATCTGCAGATCCTTCCTCCTAATACTTGTTTATTGACCAAATACTTTAAAGCGGAATGGTCAATAAACATCTTGAATGGGGCACCCAACAGGTAGTTCCTGAACTTCTGTAGAGCATACACCATAGCTAATCCTTCTCATTCTATAGTGGTGTAGTTATTTTCTACTGTAGATATCTTTCTACTGGAGTACGCGATAAGGTGATCAATACCTCCTTCTCCTGGCTGTGTTAAGACAATGCCCAGTGCGATGCCAGATGCATCCACATGGACATGAAATGGCTTGTTCCAATCTAGGAATACTAAGATGGGTTTTGTAACCATCTTCTCTTTAAGTGTGTCTAAAATTTTCTAGCATTCCTCATTCCATAGGAATTTCACATCTTTCTTTAACAGCTTTTCCATAGGTGCTATGATCTTTGCATAACCTTTGATGAATTTTCTATAGTACCCGGTATGACCGAGCACTGTTCTCAATTGCTTGACTGAGTTGGGTGTTGGGACATGTACAATGATGGAAATATTTGCAGGATCTACCATCAAGCCTTGTCTGTAAACAATATGTCCCAACAAAATACCAAATGGTGCACAGAATATACATTTCTTCAAGTTAAGAGAAATCTGATATTTCCTGCATTTCTCTAACATGAGACTTAGATCTCCTATATGCTTGTCAATTAATCCAAATATAGTCCAATCATCAAAATAGACTTCTAATAATTTATGGATGTATTCCTTGAATATAGCAACTACTACTCTAGAAAAGATAGCTGGTGCATTTTTAAGACCAAAGGGCATTACAGTATACTGGAATGAGCCCCATTTTGTCGCAAAGGTGGTCTTATGTTGATCCTCTGGATAGATTCTAATCTGGTGATAGCCTGTGTTGGTCGCTGGGCAGACCTAGGTTTACTATAATGTACCAACAACACCCCTAGCTCACTGGCCCTTTCAGCAACAGACCGCGGAGCAGCTTGAAGTCTCACCCGAAGTGATCCTAATGGGTTGGCCAAAGACTCAAGTGTCTCGACCAGGTTCTGTATGGCATCCTGTGTGCATCTCACAGCTCTTCTTATCCCGCGAGATGTCTCTTTCCTCTCTGCGATGTGCAGTTTCCTCTTACTCACGATGACTCTAACCTTTATCGCATCGCAGTGTCATGGGCAACACGTAACTTTCTCCTACGCTGGATCCTCAACCTGCGGTATCGCGCACCACAGCTCCTTTGATGGTGCGATATCGCCTCCCTGCGATATCCTACCACTGCGACTCAGTGTACTTAGCGTACTAGTGTTCAACTTACAGGACTCAACACACAAGGATTTTTTATGTTGCGACTCTTAACTGTCTTGAGTGAAACTTAGACAAACTCTTATACGGAATACTTAAAGACTTCAACTTGCATTTATCCTTTTAATATGCTGTAAACTGAATAACACATACATACATTTACTGTAACCAAAGTTCACGTAATGAATGACAAATATAACAAGTAAATACAATCACATGAATCAATCACATAACGCTCTGATTTTACGTGGTTCACTTCTAGGGTAGAAGCTACATCCACAGAACTGTGTTTCTATATTATAACTTGAGAGAGGTACACAGTTCTGTTGCACCACATATGCAGCTAGAGATCTTCTGGGTAACTCTGCACACAGCCTGGAGCCCTTCTCTCTTATATCTCTTCTCTATATTTCCTTCTTACAATATACTCTCACTCTCTCTCTCTATCAATCCCTGCAGATTGTTACAATACAAAATAACAATGAGCTAAGAGACTACTGGACTCTCAGACTCGCTGATGTCTGAATAGCTACAGGTTACCCTAATAGCTCCAGAAGGACTAACTAGCTAACCTTTTACAATACAAAATACATCCCTTTATAGGCAGCCCGAAGGTCTCACCATTACAACACTGTGGGCCCGTCCCAACAGTAACCCAAATCCCTAACTAGTGACACTCGGCATATCTGTACTTGGGGTAGCCACTTTTCATCACACCACTGCTCTATGCAGTCTTCCATGCTTCTCGGCGCTGACCATGGGTACTATGCACTGCTTCCCATCTTCCATCCTTCGTCTTCAATACCTCGGCCTCATTGCTCCTTTTCCTTTATGAAGGTAGCTGAGCCCTCCTGTCTTCGTCGCTGCCTTCAATGCAGTGGTTGAGCTCTCTCTTCTCGATCGCTTAGGTACTGTCATATTTCTTGACTTCTCTATCCCAATAGTCACGGTTTTCGGCTCTGCTCTGCAGCTAGAAACATGCTACGACATTGTAGCTTTACCTTATCTCTTCATCTTCACCAAAACTGTCTATCCGCAAAAATGGCAGCTTCTCCTATAGCTGCGGGACTCTGCTCCAATAGTCCCCTAACACTTACTTGTGGCTCATCCCCGAGCCACTACCAGCGGGATTCTCCTGCTGTAGCTTCTCCTTGGATTCATGCGTAGTGCATTGAAGCTTTTCCCGAAGTCCTGTGACTTCATCCTGCATAGTTGCGACACGCTCTTGTGCCGAGTCAAGCATAGCTTGACTAATACTGGAGTCTTCTACTGCATCAATTTCATTTCTGGTGGCAGTGAACTCCCCAAATTTCTACTCAATCGCATCGACTAGCTCTCTGATTTGTTCCTGATATGGTTGAAGCAGGTCATTAATGTGTATCTCCTTTGCTCTCAACTGCTGTGCTTCCTGCTGCAAGCGGTTCATCTCCGTTGTCTTTCTCATCTTCTGAAGAGCTGCTAAGCTCTTGATTTCTTCCTTCATTACTGCTGTGGTATTCTCTATCTACTGAATACTTTGCTAGATTTCTACTTTCTGGGGAGGCTCATCTAACTCCGACCATGTGTTCATTGCATCAGCTAGCACCGACAGTGCATCGTCTATGCAAGATTTCATCGACGCGAAAGTGAGTCGAAAGGCCTCTACTCTGGCTTCCTTGTCTTCCTGGGGGGTGCCCGGTGGTCTAACCTCAAGCTCAGCAATTTTCACTTTGTGGTCTTCCTCCATCTTAGCCACCGTTTCTTCCATCCTGGTTACTGTTTCCTCCAAAGCCTTTGCTTTGTCTGTAACTCTTCTTACCTTCTGTGGGAGAGGCAAGGCGAACTCAATATTACATTGGGGTAACTCCAATGCGATGCTCTATAAGACTTGAGAGAGATTCTGTTCTCTTTCTTCATATGTTCTTAACTCATCTGCCTTTTTCTGATAGCTGGTGGCGAGTGCTGCATTCTTTTGTTTCAGCTGTGTGTTTTGTTTATAAGTCGCGATCTCTCTACCTCTGAGCTCTTCGCTTAGCTGCTGCTGGATCATCTGTAACTGATCAATGTGGAACTCTGTGAGGTTAACCTTGACAGTTTTCATAATATGTATCGATGCATCCATCATTGACGCAGGGAATCAGATGCTCCCTGGTGGTATCAAGACTGTATTGATGCGATCCGTTGCCAAGATTTCCTCACGGGAAATCGACTGTGTTGAACTTTCTCCTGCGTTCTCCTTTACTGATGGAACCTGTGTCATGGCATTCTTCTCAGTAATTGCTTTTAAGTCCAGAAGCTACTTTTCTATCCCGCTCTGTATCTTTTCCTACGATGTCTGCATCGCCTCAAATGAGTCCTTCAATGTGTCGTGCATTCTTGTTGCAATGAGTTCATAATCATCCTCTATCAGTGCAGTCTTCGAAGGTGGTTTGGTGGCTTTGTGATTTTTCTTCTTCTGTGCCTCTGGTGTCTCTTCTTCTCCATCCTTTGTCGTCTGTGCCTCTGGTGTCACTTGCTATGAATCTTTCCTCTTTTCTCGTGGTAGTGGCACTTGTGTTGTATCTTATATCTGGGTCTCCACTTTGTCTTTGCCTTTGTTCGATGGGTTTGTCTGTGCGATACCTGATGGGAGGGGTGTGGTATCTTCTAACGCTTGCTTCCAGTCATCATCAAAGTCTTTGATGATGTCCTCGACATCCTTCGCTGTCATCCTGAACCAACCATTAGCCTAATCATCCCTTTTATCCCTTTTTGGCCTTAGGTAAATTCTATGACGGTCCACCATAAAATCAAGCCGATCATCATATGTGTCCATGATCTCCTTGCTGATCCATGGTGTTTCTTGGAGGACGTTCCTTAGCAGCCTATAGTATTCATAGAATACTATCGCATTGACCTTTTTCTTGGCTGGGCTGCTAGTCTCCCATAAGTTTGTGTAGCGCGCACCTCTGGGCTCGCCACTCGCTAGCTGTCGAAATTGGGTTTGGGGCGGCTCCTTCCACCCGAAAAATGCACAGAGTATCAGCAACCATGAGAAATGGAAGGGGTGTCTTGCCTCATCCTGATCTTGCAAAAAATCTTGCCGAAACATATTTAACAAAAATAAAGACCAATTGAACTGTTCCCCCTCTGCAACTTGTATGGCCAGGTTAATTACTGATCCTGTGACTTCCTTTGGGCGAACCTTGGTTAACATTCTGCCTGCAAGCAAACTAGCTATAATCTGAGTGTATTGTCTATTAAGATTGCGATATCATAAGCCTGACCTCCTCTCTGTAGTTTATACTTGGTGACTAGGGATGGTGATAGCTTGGAATCCTTGGTCTTTCCTATTATATTTGTCTTCGGGTCTTGACCAGTCTTGGACAGCCCAGTGATGCAGTGTATCAGGTCGATGTTCAGGTTGACCTTGTTACCAAGCCAGAGGTAACCCCCATATACGCGTGAAAGTAGGATGCGCACCACAGCATTAACCTCTGCGCCTCATCCAAAATGTGGTATTCTTAACAGATTGAGCAGGCCTGAGCGCTCAATAATCTGAACATGTTCCATGGGAACATATTCATCTGCACCTGTACTTGGGTTCTTATGAATCGTAAGATACTAATCCGGCCAGAATTGAGGATATGTCTTACTATTGCCCAGGTTATAATATACAAATTTAACAACAGCGGCATATCCTAATAGATCTCCATCTTCCTTTACTCAAGAATCAATCTGTGGTATAGGAACACGAAACTTACCACTCTTGGGAATTTTTACCTCTGGTGTGCCGTCAACTCGTGTCATGATGTAGTCTATTGCGTTATGAACTTCTTCCTCCAGCTCCAGACTAGATTCTTCTCTTAATTGAGCTTGGCTCCTCATCCTTGGCAGTTGTCCAGTCTGTGATGAACTTGGCGTGACACCCTTAGGCGGCGTCATCATAGCAGACATAAGGCCTCCACGCTTGAACCTTTCCAAAATGTCTTCTATGGGTTCTTCCTCGGACAGAACCCACTCAGTGTTATACTTTGGATTGGAAATGGCTGCAAACTAGGGAAATCACAGCACTCTGTAACGAAATTAGCTCTGCACAGGGAAAACTTAACAATGCACACTATAGCTCTCGGATCTTTGCAAATGTAACCCTCCCGAATGAATAATTTCTGCTTTTATGCCGAAGGCGATAATCCTGGACGTAACGGTCATCTAGGCTGAATTCGTCAGTCGTATTAATTGCTTGGACGAGACCACACCCATCATCTCGATCCTCAATAAATGCTGAAATCCGATCAATTTCCCTCGAAGCGTGTGTATGCAGGCACCAGTCTCGTCGAATATTTGTCAAATATGGACAATTGATTATGCTATGCCCAGATCTACGGTAAGGTATACCGGTCATTTCTTCATTAACTGCCTATCAGAAAGCGGCTTGACTAGCCCTCTGTCTCATTGTAAACTAGGTACGTGGCACGGAGAAACATCGTGCTGCTGTGATGCCACACCGCATCACTTGCTCAAAACAAACTTAAGCTTTTTTTTTTTTTGCGCAAAATGAACCATCCTTATGCAATTCCTGATACTTAGAATACCTGCCAGTGTAGACTAATTCCTGGTGCGATGCCTCCTTTCAACTACACTAGACATCTGCACCGCTCGCGACTCTGAGTTAGGGCTGAGAGGTGGAGTGGCTGTCACTATAGAGCTTAAGCCTACTGCCATTGATCATCATGGGAAGAAGCTCCCCATTCAGTTTGCTGAGCTGAATGGCTCCTCCCTCTGTGACTTGCTGTATCTGATACGGCCCCAACCAATGCGTCTTGAACTTCCCTGGAAACTTAATAAATTTACTGTCATAGAGGAGTACTAGATCTCCAATCTGAAGAGTCTTACTCTTAATGTGTCTATCATGCCAATCTTTTTCTCATGCCTTCTGCACTTTCTGATGGAATCCGGCGATGAATTTGTCTTCCTCCAAGGCAAGCAGCTGTGCTAGCCTTTCCTACACCGTGTCTATATCAGCCATTCCAGTGATCTGAGCAATTCTTAAACTGGGAAGAATATACTCCATAGGCATAACATCCTCCTGTCCATACACCAAGCTAAAAGGTGTGTGTCCTGTAAGTTTCTTGCATGTAGTCCTATATGCCCATAATACAACATTAACTCTGAGGTCCCAATCATTCCATTGGTTGTTGCAGATCTTAGTAAGAGTGTTTTCTAAAATCTTGTTAAAGGCCTCTATCGTACCATTAACTTGTGGGTGGTAGGGAGTACTCTTATGGTGCTGTGTCTGGAATTCTTCCGTCAAGGCCTCAATGGTGCGATTCAAGAAGTGTGTGCCTTGATCGGTCATCAAAATTACTAGGCATCCAAATCTAGTGATGATGTTTTCAAAAATGAACTGTGCGGCTGTAGCAGCATCACAATTTCTTACTACTTTGGCCTCTGCCCACCTGGTGAGGTACTCTGTTCCAGTGATGATATATCTCGCACCAGTTCGTTTTCTTGGTGGGTTGATAGGACCAACAAATTCTATAGCCCACTTGTCAAATGTGGGCAACGTAATCTGCAGTCAGAGCGGCATTTCATCTCATCGTGAAGGTTTTCCTACCCTCTGGTAGATATCGCAGCATCTGCAAAAGTCCTTAGTGTCTTTGTGTAACGTAGGCCACCATAATCCTGCAGCTATGATTTTCTGCGCAGTCGACTTTCCTGTGAAATGACCTCCTGTGGTACCTGAATGTGCTTCTCTAATAATAGCCTCTTTTTCATGCGGCATCACACATCTGCGCAGGACTTCATCTGGACCTAACTTGTATAACTATCCTGTGATCAGGGTGAAGTTTGTTGCTTTAACAACCAACTGCCTCTTTTGATGCTTGGTAAACTCCTCAGGTGCCCTTCCTATGGTGAGAAAGTGAATGATATCAGCATAGTACACATCTGTGATCTGGATAGAGAACAACTGTGCATCTGGAAAATTGTCCTCTAAATTACTTGGCTCTTCTCCCGAGTCTATTCATGACAGATGATCAGGTCCGGTGTTCAATCTTCTTGGTTTGACAATGATTTCAAAATCATACTCCTGAAAGAGGAGTAACCATCTGCAGATTCTTCCCCCTAACACTGGCTTATTGACCAGATACTTCAATGTGGAATGGTCAATAAACATCTTAAACGAGGCACCCAACAGGTAGTGCCTGAACTTCTATAGCACGTACACCATAGCTAAGCCTTCTCTTTCTGTTGTGGTGTAGTTCTTTTCTGTTGTCAATAGCTTTCTGCTAGAGTATGTGATAGGATGATCGATACCTCCTTCTCCTGGTTGTGTTAAAACAACCCCTAGTGCGATGCCAGATGCATCCACATGTACATGAAACAGCTTAGTCCAGTCTGGAAATACTAAGATGGGTGTTGTAATCATGTTCTCTTTAAGTGTGTTTAGACTCTACTGGCATTCCTCATTCCATAGAAATTTTACATCTTTCTTTAACAGTTTTTCCATCAATGTTGTAATCTTTGCATATCCCTTGATGAATTTTCTGTAGTACCCAGTATGACCAAGTACTGTCCTCAATTGTTTGACTGAGTTGGGTGCTGGAATATTTACAATGATGGCAATATTTGTGGAATCTACCATCAAGCCTTGCCTGCAGACAATGTAACCCAACAAAATACCGAATGGCACACAGAATATACATTTTTTCAAGTTTAGAGAAATCTGGTACTGCCTACATTTCTCTAACATCAGTCTTAAATATCCTATGTGCTTGTCAATTAATCCAAATACAGTCCAATCATCAAAATAAACTTCTAGGAATTTATGGATGTATTCTTTAAATACGGAAACTACTACTCTAGAAAATATAGCTGGTGCATTCTTAAGACCAAAGGGCATTACCGTATATTGGAATGAGCCCCATTCTGTTGCAAAAGTGGTCTTATGTCGATCTTCTGGGTGGATTCTGATCTGGTGATAGCCTGAAAAGCCATCAGTGAAGGAGTAGACCTCCTGTTCTCCCACATTGTCTAGTACCTCATCAGTGAAAAATGTTGGAAATGGATCATGAAGCGATGCGTCGTTGAGCTTACGCAAGTCGACACAGATCCTGATGTATCCTTTAGTTCTATTTTCTTGCACGACCATGGGACTAACCCATTCGCTCTCTTCTACGGGCTCAATGATGCATGCTGCTAGCATCTTATCGATCTCGTCCTTAACGTTTCCTTTGTAGCGCAGATTTAATCTATATGGACGTTGCTTGACTGGTCTAGCATCTTCTTTCAATGGTGTCCTCATTACTCCCAGGTCTCCGACTATTCCCTTCATCTCTGTGAACTTGGTGGGAAATAGGTCCTGATAGTCATGTAGCAAGTCTGCAATATGTCCGACTATTTCATCGGTCCAATAGTCTCCAATAGAGGCAAACTTTGGTTCTATGTCTGTGCCAATATTGATGTTTTTAATCTTGATCAGCTCTATGATTGCTGGAATTTGTAGCTTCAGTCCATCAACATCATGAGTCCCTTCTGACTCCGAAATGTTGATGTTGTGAGGATCCTCATCCTCCTCCTCTGGTTTTGCTTCGAAGTTATAGCACTCGAGCGCATCTTCTAACTGGATGGCCCACTCAGGTTGAGTATGTATTGATAGGGTACAATCCTCAAATATCTTAATCTTTATTACATCTAGGGCCTGATCAACATTTGGATACTCAGATTCAAAAGTGAAGGTAAGTAGAAAGCTGTCTATTAGAAGTGGCCATGTAGTCGTTCCCTTGCGCAATTCAGTCTTTGTGTACCAGTTCCGTGGAACTGTGTCCAAAGTGTGAATGAATCGGTGAACCCATTCATCCTCCGGAATGTCCGACCAATTCTGTTCACACGTCTGAATATGTGACCCGAGGTCACTTTATCCTGTGTATCTCTACTGGACATACTCTCCGTTGGTAGAGAATCTGATCACCATCAATCTCTTAAGATCATCCCATCATGCGATATTCTCTTTATGTGCATACCACCATCTTGCAGGTGTAGCTCGTATTGCAAGGTCCATAGTTGCGATCCTCTGCTCATGAGGAATTTGTTGTTCAAACTGCGTGAGAAAGTCCTGGATATGTGTTAGACCATGAAATGATGGAATCTCGTTGATCTCTGCGCCAATCCATCGCAGTGACTTAGTCATGTATGCACATATACGCGTTGAGACTTCGTAAAGTCTGTTCTTCCAGTTCTCTAGACCAACATCCGAATCCGATGTGCATGAGTTGTCGCATTGCCAACTAATGTTCCCTTCTGTGGTTGGATTGATGTAGTCGCCCTGGTTCACAGTCATCTGATAGAGACTCTCCATGTTACATGCCTCTTCCTCTGCTTGGATAGGTTCAATGTATCTAGGACCCTGAAGAGGATCTAATGGTGCGATGACCCGGATCTGCACGTCTTCAAAGGTCATTTGTATTCTCTTTAAGTTGATAACGGCCATGTTACTGATTGCCCAATCAATTCCTGGTAGTGCTAGATATGGTATACTATCGCCAATGATTTCTATAACTTCAAAGTCCGCAGAGCTGCGAACTCCATCAATGTCAACTGGCACCTGCGATAATCGACCCAGCGGTGATACCCGCTGCTGATTAGATAATCTGAGATGGATAAGTGATCTGACTAACTTAGGGCTACCCAACTGTTCCCATGTTTGATTAGTCAGAACATTTACCTCTGATCCTAGATCTAGGATCACCTCGTCCATTTCAAATTCTCCAACCTGTGATGTGAGTCGCATCTCTCTTCCTGTTCTTGTATGTCCCATAATACTATGAACAACACGCTGTGCACTACTCACAGAAGAATATGGTTGACACTGATCTATGATGCGCTGAAGTTCTCCGATAGCTTGCTCATTTCTCATGAGTTTTAAACAACTCCACAGAAAGGATTGTACACTTCCTGTCAACTCATCCTTGTCACATGTGCCCGATGTGGTAGCCTGCGATATCTGTACAGGGATAACGCCACAAGGTGCTTGCTGCGGTACGCCCCTAGACGGCGGTACTTGCAATCCTGATTGCATAGGGTCATCAAATAAAGTCTTAGCTTCCTGAAATGTTTGTTTATTCCTCCGTAGGTTAAGTGGTGTTTATTTGTTAGGAGCTTTGCGCACCCACTCCTGACCTGTGGTGTTTTCAGTACCCTGCGATGTCCCATTGGTGGAAGCACCACTGCGAGTCACAATGTTGACTCTTGGTTCTGGTTCTTCCTGCTCAGCAGCAATAAGCTGGATGTTCTGGTGTACTACTGGATTAGGTTCTCTGATATTAGCTATCAAGGTAGGACAGTCTTCTATAGCGTGATCGTAATATTTGCAATAGTTACATGTGGTGGTAGGGCTTTGACAGTCCCTAACATAGTGTCCTAGAACTCCACAGTTGTAGCAAGTGACTGGTCCGCGACCAAGGCCAAAGCCTTCTCCCCGGCCAAAGTCTCCTCCACGGCCAACATGAGCCTGATCATACTGTGGTCCTGCTGCTGGACCCTGTGTTTTTTATTGGACTCTGTACAAGTATTGCTTGCTCCCGACCATGAGATCATAGGCTCAGCAATCGTGTTCATCATGGCCTATGGACTTGCAGAAAACACAGTATAAGTTCTTAGGTGTCTGCATGTACTTCTGAAGTAGAGGGCACTGGTGAGGTAGGTGTCCTCTTGTTTTGCATATTTCATACCACGGCCCGTGGGTCTGTGGTAAGGGGTTAGGAGCCCCAGTTGCTATATATTCTACAAATACTGGACAATTATCTTTAGTATGGCCTTGTGCTTTACACTTTATGCACCATATGTCTTGCGCAACCTCTTTCCCTTTCTTAAGCTCATGCATGTGTATCGTGATATTAGCCAACTGGTTTTGCAGATTTGTCATACCTGTGCTGGTTTCAGCTAGAGGTGAAGCCTCTAGTTTCATCGCCATCTCCAATGTGTCATCCTATGTCTGGAGTTTCTACTGCATTAATGGTAGTCTGATGTGAGGGAGCAGTGCTGCAATGAACCATTCCTTATGCTGCTCTGGTGCAAACTCAAAGCTGACTTGATCTATAAGGGCTTTAAATTTCTTATAGAAGTCCCACACTGACTCTGTAGGTAACTGTTTGATGTCTTTGAGCTCTGTAATGCACTGTGACTCGGACTTAGGTTTCTTAAACTCTTTAATCATGGCGGTCCTGACTTGGACAAGTGTTTTGGGTACCACTCTGGTGTACTTCATATACCATGTTAAGGCTCTTTCTCTCAGTGTTGTGACCAACTGTACAAGTTTACTATTATCATCATTGATTGCTTTAATGGTCCACACAGCTTCACATAGAAACCAATGTTGCTCTGGGTCCTCTGCCCCTGTACCCTTAAAGATAGGTAGCTTCATATCATCCCCCATTCTATTTCTACATGGTGGATGTTGATTTGTTGTGTTACTACCACTCGGTGGTGTAGGTGGAGGTGATGTAGTGGTAGTATGTACTGTCTGGGAGCTACTAGATGGAGTTCCTACGGGATTGTTCTGAGTCCCGATCTGTTTCTGTGGGGTATAAGGGTGGTAAGGGATACCCCCTTCTATTCTTTCTGTGGTACTATGACTCTGTTGTCTAGTATTATCTGAACTGTCTTCAAGTATGGGAGAGCTGAAATCTACTTTGTATTTCTTTCCACTACATGTATGTCCAATGTCATCAAAATCACTTTCAAACTCTTGTGACATTACTATCTTTACTTATTCATCTAAAACTAGATCCATTGTTCCTTTTTCATGTAATAACATCTTAATGGACAAGTTTAAAGATTTTAGGTACTTATTGTGATATCCTTTGAAGAAGTACCGCTCAGCCTCGCTGAAGTTTTTTCTCTGTTCAACTGCAAACTCTGTGATGAAGCCTTCTAGCACACTCACAAGCCAGAAGTCTACTGTCCTCATAATGGGATTATCAAGGTGCTTCACAGTCTGAATCAGCTCTGGTGTCCAGACAATGTTTCTTTTCTTCTTGAATATGCTCGTATCAGTCAACTTTGATAACCAGTCGTAAAGCTCATTTCCAAAGGTCACAAAAAATATCGCATGCAGGTCTGTAACGATATGTTTTTGTAACCAGTCCTCTGTACTCAGTCTAGGACTCTTGTTCTCGTGTTCGGAAAACTCTTTCTCCTTAGACCCAACCCACTCGTTGAGTTCGTCTCTAGTAGGATGCCACCAGAACATCAATGCTCAGTTTGTTTAAAAATGGTAACGGAACCATTTGTTGGTCGCTGAGCAAACCCGGGTTTACTATAATGTACCAACAACACCCCTAGCTCACTGGCCCTTTCGGAAACAGACCGTAGAGCAGCCTGAAGTCTCACCCAAAGTGATCCTAATGGGTTGGCCAAAGACTCAAGAGTCTCGACCAGGTTCTGTATGGTGTCCTGCGTGCGTCTCGCAGCTCTTCTTAGCCCGCGAGATGTCTCTTTCCTCTCTGCGATGCATAGTTTCCTCTTACTCACAATGACTATAACCTTTATGGCATCACAACGTCCTGGGAAACACGTAACTTTCTCCTACGCTGGATCCTCAACCTGCGGTATCATGCACCACAGCTCCTCTGATGGTGCAATATCACCTCCCTGCGATATCCTATCGCTATGGCTCAACGTACTTAGTGTACTGGTGTTCAACTTACAGGACTCAACACACAAGGCTATTTTACGTTGCGACTCTTAACTATCTTGAGTGAAACTTAGACAAACTCTTATACAGAATACTTAAAGACTTCAACTTGCATTTATCGTTTTAATATGCTATGAACTGAATAACACATACATACATTTACTGTAAGCAAAGTTCACGTAATGAATGACAGATATAACAAGTAAATACAATCACATGAATCAATCACATAACGCTCTTATTTTATGTGGTTCACTTCCAGGGTAGAAGCTACGTCCATAGAACTGTTTTTCTATATTATAACTTGAGAGAGGTACACAGTTCTGCTGCACCACATATGCAGCTAGAGATCTTCTGGGTAACTCCACACACATCCTAGAGCCCTTCTCTCTTAGATCTCTTATCTATATTGCCTTCTTACAATATACTCTCACTCTTTCTCTCTGTCAATCCCTGCGGATTGTTACAATACAAAATAACAGTGAGCTAACAGACTACTAGACTCTCAGACTCATTGATATTTGAATAGCTATAGGTTACCCTAATAGCTCCAGAAGGACTGAATAGATAACCTTTTACAATACAAAATACATCCCTTTATAGGCAGCCTGAAGGTCTTGCCATTACAACACTGTGGGCCTATCCCAACAGTAACCAAAATCCCTAACTAGTGACAGTCGACATATCTGTACTTGGGGTAGCCGCTTTCCGCCACACCACTGCTCTCTGCAGTCTTCCATGCTTCCCAGCGTTGACCATGGGTACTATGCATCGCTTCCCGTCTTCTATCCTTCGTCTTCAATACCTTGGCCTCGTCGCTCCTTTGCTTTTATGAGGGTAGCTAAGCCCTCCTGTCTTCTCCGCTGCCTTCAATGCAATGGTTGAGCTCTCTCTTCTTGGCCGCTTAGGTACTGTCATCTTTCTTGACTTCTCTGTCCCAACCGTCACGGTTCTGGCTCTGCTCTACAGCTAAAAACATGCTATGGCGTTGTAGATTTACCTTATCTCTTCATCTTCACCAAAACTATCTATCCGCCAAAATGGCAGCTTCTCCTGTAGCTACGAGACTCTGCTCCAATAGCCTGAAAATCCATCAGTGAAGGAGTAGACCTCCTATACTCCCACATTGTCTAAAACTTCATCAGTAAAGGTTGTCGGAAATGGGTCATGAAGTGATGCATCGTTGAGTTTGTGCAAATTGACATAAATCCTAATGTCTCCTTTAGTTTTCGTTTCCTGCACAACCATGGGACTAACCCATTTGCTTTCTTCTTCTGGCTCAATGATGCCTTCTACTAGCATCTTATCGATCTCATCCTTAAATTTTTCTTTATAGCGGTGATTCAATCTGTATGGATGCTGCTTAACTGGCCTAGCATCCTCCTTCAATGGGATCGGCATGACTCCCAAATATCCTACTATTCCCTTCATCTCTGTGAACTTAGTGGGAAATAGGTCCTGATAGTCATGTACGAGATCTGTGATGTGTCCTATTGTTTCATCATCCCAATAGTCTCCAATAGAGGAAAACTTTGGTTTTGTTTCTGTGCCAATATTGATCCTTTTAATCTTGATAGGGTCTGTGATAGCTGGAATCTTGAGTTTTGGTCCATCAACATCGCGAGTCCCTTCTGACTCTAGAATTTTGATATTGTGAGGATTCTCATCCTCATCGCCTGACTCTGCTGTGAATTTGTAACACTCAAGCGCATCTTCTAACTGGATAGACCAATCAGACTAAACAGACACTGATTGGGTACAGTCATCAAATATCTTGGTTTTTCTAACACCTAGGGCCTGATCAATGCTTGGATACTCATATTCAAAAGTGAAAGTGAGTAGAAAGTTGTCTATCATAAGTGGCCATGTGATAGTTCCTCTACACAACTCTATCTCAGTGTACCAGTTCCTTGGCACTATGTCTAAAGTGTGAATGAATAAGTGAACCCATTCATCCTCTAGAATTTTTGACCAACTTTGTTCACAAATCTGAATATGTGACCCAGGGTCACTTTCTCCTGTGTATTTCTGCTGTAAGGGCTCCTTGTCATTAGAGAACCTGATCGCCATCAGTCTCTTAAAATCATCCCATGATGTGATATGTTCTTTATGTGCATGCCACCATCTTGCAGGTGTGGCTTTTACTGCAAGGTCAATAGTTGTCATCCTCAGCTCTTGAGGAATTTCCTGCTCAAACTGCTGTAAAAATTCATTGACATTCGCTAAGCCATGAAAATATGGAAAATAAATAATATATGCACCAATCCATCGAGTGACTTAGTCATAAATGCACATCTGCGAGCTGAGACTTCGTAAAGTATGTTCTTCCAGTTCTCTAGACCAACATCTGAGTCTGATGCGCATGAGTTGTCGCATCGCCAACTAATGTTTCCTTCTATGGTCGGATTGATGTAATCACTCTGATTAGTTGTCATCTGATAGAGGCTCTCCATGTTACGCCCCTCCTCCTCTGCTTGGATAGGTTCAATATAGTAAGGACCCTGAAAAGGATCCAACAGTGCGATGACCTGGATTTGTGTATCCTCAAAGGTCATTTGTCTTTTCTTTAAGTCGATAACAGCCATGTTATCGATTTCCCAATCAATACCTAGTAGAGTTGGGTATGGTCTACTATCGCCAATGATTTCTATAGCTTCAAAGTTGGCAAAGCTACGAACTCTGTCAATATCAACTGGCACCTACGGTAATCGACCCAGTGGTGATACCCTTTGCTGATTGGCTAAGCGCATATGGATAGGTGATCTGGCTAACTTAGGGATACCCATCTGTTCCCATGTCTGCTTAGTCAGAACATTTACCTCTGATCCTAAATCTAGGATTACCTCGTCCATTTCAAATTCTCCAACTTGTGCTGTGAGTCTCATCTCTCTTCTTGTTCTTGTATGTCCCATAATATTATGAACAGCATGCTGCACACTGATCATGGAAGAAGATGGCTAACACTGATCTATGATGCGTTGAATCTCTCCGATAGCTTTCTCATTTCTAACGAGTTTCAAGCAACTCCATAGGAAGGATTGTACACTTCCTGTCGACTCATCCTCTTCGCACCTTCCCGATGTGGTATCCTGTGATATCTACACAAGACTAATGCCACAAGGTTCTTTCTATGGTATGCCCTGCACGGCAGTACCTACGATCCTGATGGTGTAGGGTCAGCAAAGAAAGTTTGAGCTTTCTGAAACATTTCTTTGTTTTTCTGCAGGTCGAGTGGTGTTGATTTATTAGTTTCTTTGTGCACCCACTCCGAACCTGTGTTTTTTGTGTCATCCTGTGATGTTCTACTAGTAGAAGCATCGCTGCGAGTCACTATATTGACTCTAGGTTCTGGTTCTTTCTGCTCAACCGCAATAAGCTGAATGTTCTGGTTTACTATTGGCTTAGGTTCCCTAATCTTGGCTATCAAGATCGGACACTCTTCTATAATATGCTCATAGGACTTGCAATACTTACATGTTGTACTAGGGTTCTGATAGTCCCTAGCATAATGTCCTATAATTCCACAATTGTAACAAGTAATAGGTCCACGGCCACGGCCAAAGCCTTCTCCATGGCCAAATCCTCCTCCATGACCTCATCCTCTGAATCCTCCTCCATGACCAACATGAGCCTCTTCATGCTGTAGTCCTGCTGCTAGACCTGGTGTCTCTGACTGGACTCTATACAAGTCATGCTTTCTCTCTATCATGAGATCATAAGCTCGGCAATTATGTTCATCATGACCTACTGACTTACAAAAGTTACAATATAAGTTCTTAGGGGTTTGTACATACTTCTGAAGTAAAGGGCATTCCGGTGGTCGATGTCCTCTTGTTCTGTAGAGTTCACACCACGGCCCTTGAGTCTGTAATAAGGGGTTAGGAGCCCCACTTGCTAAATACTCTACAAATACTGGACAATTATCCTTAGTATGGCCCCGTCCTTTACACTTTATACACCATAGTTCTTGTGCAATCTCTTTTCCTTTCTTAATCTCATGTAGCTGTAACGTGAGATTGGCTAACTAGTTCTGTAGGTTTGTCATACCTGTACTAGTATTAGCTAGAGGTGAAGCCTCTATTTTCAATGCCATCTCCAATGCTTCATCCTGCGTACAGAGTCTATGTTGCATTAATGGAAGTCTGATGTGCGGGAGTAGTGCTGCGATGAACCATTCCTTATGTTGCTCCAGCGCAAACTCAAAGCTGACTTGGTCTATAAGGACTTTGAATTTCTGATCAAAGTCCCATACTGACTCTATAGGTAGTTGTTTCATGTCTTTAAGCTCTGTGATACACTGTGACTCAGACTTAGGTTTCTTAAAATTTTTAATCATTGCGGTCTTGATATGTATGAGCGTTCTAGCTGGCATTGTTGTATACTTCATATACCATGTTAAAGCTCTGTCTCTAAGTGTAGTGACCAACTAGACAAGTTTAATATTATCATCCTAGATCCCTTTAATGGTCCATATGGCTTCACATAAGAACCAATGTTGTTCCGGGTGTTCTGCCCTGTACCCTTGAAGGTAGGTAACTTCATGTCATCCCCCATTCTATTTCTACGTGGTGGATGCTGATTTGCTGTATTACTACCACTCGGAAGTGTAGGTGTAGGTGATGTAGCGGTAGTATGTACTGTATGTGAACTACTAGATGTAGTTCCTACGGGATTACTCTGAGTCCTGGTTGTTTTCTGTGGAGTATAAGGGTGGTAAGGGATACCTCCTACTGGTCTCTCCGTATTACTGTGACTCTGTTCTCTAGTGCTATCTGAACTGTTTTCAAAGAGAGAATATCTAAAATCTAATTTATATTTCTTACCACTACGTGTACATCCAATTTCATCAAAGTCACTCTCAAACTCTTGTGACATTACACTGAGTTATCTTATTCATCTAAGAATAAATCCATTACTCCTTTTTCATGTAATAACATATTAATGAACATGTTTAATGAGCTTAGGTACTTACCGCGATGTCCTTTGAAGAAGTACCTCTCTGCTTCGCTGAAACTCTTTCTTTGATCGACTGCGAACTCTATAATGAATCCTTCCAGCAAACGTGCAAGCCAGAAGTCTACTGCCTGCGGAATGGGATTATCTATACTCTTCACTGTCTGAATCAACTCCGATGTCCAGACAATGTTCCTTTTCTTATTGAATATGTTCTTATCAGTCAACTTTGATAACCAGTCATACAACTCATTTGCATAGGTCACAAAAAATATCTCATGCAGGTCTGTGAAGATATGTTTTTTAACCAGTCCTCTGTACTCAGTCTAGGACTCTTGTTTTCTATCGCAGCGAATTCTTTTTCCTTAGACCCAACCCACTGGTTGAGTTCTTCTTTAGTAGGATGCCAATAAAACAATAGCTTGTCAATGTTTTCAAAGCCAACAAAGAAACCATTTGTTGGTTTTCGACTGGGCAGACCCGGGTTTACTTTACTGTACCAACAAAACCCCTAGCTCACTAGCCCTTTCGGCGACAGACCACAGAGCAGCCTAAAGTCTCACCCGAAGTGATCTTGGATGGGTCAGCTGAAGACTCGGGTGTCTTCAACCAGGTTCTGTAGCATCCTATTGGTTCGTGACTCTTCTTCGCCAGCAGGATCTCTCTGCAAAAGTGATCCCTCCTTCTAGATGGCGCTAGTAGGAAGCGGACTCTTATC
Organism: Pseudotsuga menziesii; assembly: GCA_001517045.1. NCBI lineage: Eukaryota > Viridiplantae > Streptophyta > Pinopsida > Pinales > Pinaceae > Pseudotsuga > Pseudotsuga menziesii. The sequence goes on along the minus strand of LPNX011158522.1, from coordinate 173,773 downwards.
GCATCGCAGTTTCTATGGTGATGCGCAACTTACTCTTTCGCTCAGCTACTTCCCTACGATATCTCACACCACAGCTCCCCAGATGATGTGATATCGCCTTTCTATTCTGTAATATATCCTATAATGAGGCTCAATATGTGTAACAGCTCTCAAGGTCCTACGATCTCCTTCCTGGGTCTACTAACTCTGTTGACCTTCACAAGAGTGTTAAGCCATGTCACTTAGACCTGTACAGTTTAACACGCTAACATCTACTACGCTAAACTCATGGAACTCATATACCTGAGTCACTTAACACTGTAACTATCAAACTGTTATGAACTAAGCACTGATAAACTCATATACAGTCTACTTGATACCTTCAACTTGCGTTTAACCGTCTATGTGCTATAAACTGAAGCATAACATACATACGTCCATCAACTGATAAGCAACATTCATGTAACAGATAATAGATAACACATAAGTAAAGCACAAACACATGAAATAGTCCCACAACACATGGATTTTACGTGGTTCACCTCCAGGGGGGAAGCTACATCCACGGGAACTGGTTTTTATATTATATCTTGAGAGAGTAAACACAGTTCTGTTGCAACCTGATATGCAGCCTTGAGATATTCTGGGAAACTCTACGCACACAACCGGGAGCCCTTCTCTCTTAGATCTCTTCTCTTATATTGCCTTCTCTTACAATATACTCTTCCTCTCTCTCTCTCCTTCTCTCAATCCCTGCAGATTGTTACATACATGCCCAAAGAACCAGCTACTAGTTACAGTAAGATAATACAGATGGATTAACAGGACCAGAGCTCGACTCTTACAATACTAAGACTCTAGAGACACTTGGCTAGCTAAATGACTTAGTGGCTACCCCACATCTAACTATCTAAGCACCTACCCAATTGTCTAACCTTTTACATTACAAAATACATGCTTATATAGGCGACCCGAAGATCTCGCCATTACAAAACTGTGGGCCTTTCCCAACAGTAACCCAAAAACCCTAACTGTGAAAGTCGGCACATCTGTACTGTGGGCTGCTGCTTACCGTCACACCACAACTTTCTATAGTCTTCCACGCTTCCTGACGCTGATCGTGGGTATGGGCACCGCTTCCTACTATCCTTTGTCTTCAATACCTCGGCCCGTTGCTCCTTTTCATTTATGAGGGTAGCTGAGCCCTCCTGTCTTCGTCGTTGCCTTGAATGCAGTGGTTGAGCTCTCTCTTCTCGGTCACTCAGGTACTGTCTTCTTTAACGTCCCTGTCCCGATGTTGCAGCTTTTCCTGTAGCTGCGGGACCTTGCTCCAATAGGTAGGTCGAAGAAATTGTCCTGACTATAAAACTTATAAAACTACGGTGGTCATCATGTTAATAGAGGATCCTAAATGGAATAATGTATTATCTATGGAGGTGTTGTTTATAATTATAGTCACTACTAGGGCCCCTGTATTTGTATATTTTACAATCAGGGATTGACTTGTCATACATTCAAACTTTTCTCCTATAACATGAATTGTAAGAGGGTCCTTTTGCTCTTTCCTGGACATATAATACATAGCTCCTTTATTACCTTACTATAGATCAGTATATCTTTGATAGCTTGTAATAGAGGGATTTTAATACAGATGTTCTGTAATTCATTCAAAATTTTATACTCCAGATGAACTACTGGTTTTTCTATCACTAGTCTCTTTAGAAATGGAGGAATTCTTCGCTCCTGAATAGTTTCTTGTGGAGGATGGGTGTGTACTGGAACTGTTGGAATGCTCACATCCTCCAAAATAGCATTATTCACAAGTTCACTTGAATCTTCTTCTTTGTTTGGTTCCTGAATGATGACTAATGACTTGGGTTTATTATTCACAACTCTTCCTGGTCGTAATTGAATTTCATGTACAAGTACAGTCGAAATAAGGTATGAGGGAAGAGTTTGCAACTTAATTATATTAATATCTTCAATTGGTTTATTGTTATGGTTAGGTATCGGTTCTGCAGGTAATAATGTCAGTCGAGGAGGATTTGTATTCTGAAAGTGATGAGGTTGTTGTGCGATAAAAGGAACTGGAGGTACAAATCCAGATGACATTTGCTAGAAATTTGTTTGATTCTGAGGATAAGGATGATTAGGTGCAGGAACATGTTGAGGATGAGGATATGGTTGTCCTCTCCATCCTTGTGACCAGTATTGCTATTGTGGAAATTGAGGAGGATAATAGAGTGGAGGTTGTGATGGAAAGTTTGGATATGTTGATTGGTCTCTAGGTTTCCAAGGAGGTCTCCTAGATGTTTAAGCTACATCCCCACTCTTATAGATGGCTTGAAACCCAGGAAAGGATGGGCAGTTATATGTTGGATTCTCTTTTGTACAGATGTGACATACAGAGATGTTTTTTAATGGGCATTCCCTTTGGGGATGTTTAGTTCTACATCTTGGACAAAAAATACTCATTGTTGCTTGTTCTTCATCCTGCCTCTTTTTGGCTTGTAAAGCATCTAGTTGCGAACCCATTGCTCCTAATGTATCAATATTAAAATTCTACAACATGTTTCCTATATCTACTCTTGTAATTCCTCCTAAATTAGGAACATTTCCTCTTATATTTCTACTAAAAGGCTCTCAAAAAAAATTCATAAATTTCCGCCTACTCCTAGATAAATTTTTACACATCTCACTGATCTGTGCAAACATTTAATGGGAAATATCACCAACTGCCATGAGATTAAGACTTTCTAACAAGTCCTCAGGGATCCCCTTAAGAAAAAGTGTATGTATTGCATCTTCTCAGAGGTCATTATATTTATACTTATGTAATGTATAAATGAACCTCTCGAGATAATCCTCCAAGCTCTCGTCTTCAAGTTGTTTTATCTTGAATATATCATGTTGAGAGTCCTTAGGTTTGCAGTATTCTTGATATTTTCACAAGAATGAGGTTTTCATATCATCCCAAGTCTTGACAGTGGATTCTCCTAATCCCATGAACCATCACAAGGTAGAATCCTTGAGTGTAGCGGGAAAGAGTTTAGTTTGTGAGTGTCTTGTAGATAATTGTAAATCCTACAAAGGATATCGAACTCGAACAGGAATGTGTCTGGGTCCTCATTTCTTTTTCTATATAAAGTAGGTAAGGAGGAAGCAGGGATTTTTTCATAGTTACATCCTGCATTGTATCTAATATAGGGAACCCAAAGGTAGCCTTAGTTTGATTTTCCCCTTCTCCTTCTTCATTCCTAACTTCATCATGATCTTTTTTTTCTCCCCGTCTCTCCATATAAGCTGGATTCTTAACTTAAATATACCTAGGAGGCTCCTTTCGAGGTGATAATGGGGCCCCCCTACGTTCTTTTTGGAGAGAGATATTCCTCTAATCAATCATGTTTTTATTGAATCCTAGAGGGATAGTAGGTTCTACTATATAAATTTCAATTTGCGAAATAACTAGATCTACTGAGGTTCCAAAGAGAGCTTTTACTTGAGAAGGATAAAAAAAGTCAACAAAATTCAGATCTCCTACTAGTGAGAAAGTTGTGTTAATTGTTATACCAAAATCTTGTCATCATCATGTGATAAGACCTTTGACATACCAATTTTCCCTTAATCCCATCACTTGGAGTGGAAACCCATGTTGATTGTCAATCTTTCATAAAAATACTCAGCACCGCGCTTTCCCCTTTATCTAGGAGTGGTACCTTGCTCGCACCACCTATTCCTTGTTTTCCATAAGCGGTGCCATCGCTTATAGCCCTTGGTCCATAAGCGTTTCTTACCTAAACTGCTATGTCATAGAAGGAGAAAAGGGGTACCCTGGGTAAAACGGGAAAAATAGAAGTTTCTCAAGGCTTCTAGATCATGAGCCTTGTATCCTCCATTATCCCTATCATTGTGGGTTAGTTGAGCTCGAGATCCCCCCCATCATAGGATCTTAGAGGCCACCTCATCCACAAATATCTCAACCAATCCTATCCATTGAGCCTTATAAATATGAGCGCATGCCCATGATTAATGGGGGAACTCTTAAGGTATTGTTATGTTGTTGGATTGATCACTTGGCCCAAGCCATTGGAGAGCATAGAGAGCAAAGTTGGAGCTTATGGGGATGAAAGTTTTGGTTTCATGGAAGTGCATGTCAACACTAAGGCTTAATTGGTTGTAAAGTTGTCCATTTTATCTTAATGCAAAGCTGATTTCCGTCCCACATTACTGTTGTTGCTTTATTTCACATGTATATGTTGTTAGATTCCTTAGTCACTAACATGGATCAGTAGATTATATTCTGGCATCTTTGATGTGTTTGTGTGTTTGATCTGATTATAGGTACATAGGGTTACTATCGAAGCATCACATTCCAGGTATCTACAGCGTTCAGGGAGGGTCTTCAACCTTTGTCATTCATTTCTTCTGGATCTGAACCATTCAGACTAGTGGAACACCTTACTGTCCGCAGAACATGAAATATTCCTGCTAACAAATCTAGCGACTCTGCTGGGGATTAAATGTATGTATCAGTCGATCTGATCTTCCTCAGTTCTTCAACTCTTGTCTGAATCTAGGCTCCTTCTCCAACTCTCTTCAGTTAGATCTACTATTTGACTCAGTGGATTTTGGTTTCAAACTTCCAGATCTATTTAGATATGAATTATCTTCGACCTTTTATACTTTTTATCACTTTCAATCTATCAGTTTTTACCTTGATCTAGTATTTTTCTGACTTTATATGTCATTCTCCTCTATGTTTTGGATCTATTCAGGGAACCACACATGTCCTGTTGGTGAGGAGTGGTGCCACCACTTGAGTCTAGTTAGCCATATGCAGTGCCACCGCCTAAATACAGTGAGCAAGGAGTGGTTTTGCCTCAAAACCACTTGTCAACAGCTTCATCTGCGTGGTGCTAGGTAGGCCCTATTCCATACTTTGTATGTTGATTTTTGTGTCGCTTTGATTGTTGTATTCTTTCTACATTCAAAGAGAGTTTGTGTTTCTTGCATTAGATTTTATATTATTTTCTTTTCTTGAAACCTTTTTCTCTTTTCTGTAGATATTATTCATTGGAATTGGAAATATACATTTCATTTTCATGAGTAGGTTTTGGTTTGTTTTGGACATGGAATGCATGAGTGATCCATGTTGTTTTGAGTCTTTCTTTTCTTAGGGTGATTCTTGTTTCCTTTACCATGATAATTTTTTCAGTGCTTGATAGGAAAGATTGGTTCTTCGTTTCTTTATCTGTTTCAAAGAGAATTTTTACTTTTATCTCTCCTTTAATTTATTCACAAGTGTTTGTTGAATGATTTTCTTCTTGTTTTGTGCATGATTGTTTGAAATTCTAGATCTTACTTTCATTAAGAAGAAATATTTGTTTTCAACGTTGCGTGCATTAGAGTTTGTTTTGTTAGGAAACGTTAGTGAAATCATCTTTCCATAAAGTTTTTATGCATCTTTTTCAAGCATGAAAATATAAGAAACATTTTTGGTTTATTTATGTTTGATGTTCTCTAGATCTCTTTCGTATTTGCTTTGAAGATTGTTTGGGGTGCATTGATATTTCACTTTTCGTTTGAAAAGATAGAATTGCATTTGCATTTGGGTGTGCATTTTTGCAATAAAAGTAAATCTCTCTCCCTCTCTTAGGTAGAATTTCATTGAAGAGAAAAACTTGCATTATCATATAGATCAGTGTGCATCTTCTTTAATTTCAAGTTTTCACTCCGTGGTTCCACCTAAATGTACAAGATAAAATTAACGGTATTACTAGGCTAAAATTTTCATAGCAATTTGAGTGATAAGTTAGAGACGTGTTCAGGCATCGTTAAATGTAGGAGTTGTCATTACTTGTCTGCATTTCATCCTGAGACTCGCGCGGTTCTTCCAGGTACCATTGGTATATCGAACGGCCTTTCACATACCCTTGAGGTATATAGAAACGTACTTCATGTACTTGATTGTTTTTCGGAAGGCCCCATGTGTACGGTTATGCATTAGACAACACTACTACTGATTTGAGCTCCCACATACCTTGCGTATATCAGGAGACCCTTTCAGGAATTTTCAAACCATCTGAGTTATCCTTTTGGCTTATCCTGTGAGGTTCCTAACTCTTATCCACTCCTTTCACATGTTTGCTTATTGCTTTTAGTTTGAGTAGTACTTGCTTGTGTGTGGTAGTTAGGAGGTTTTTAGAGAGTTTAGAGATGGCATCCTCATCTGGGACTACCACTCAAGAGGTCCCTTTCCAAGGTGTACATTTTGTATTCCCTCCAAGTGAAGGTATTGGTCCTCCCTTTATTACCACTTTAAATCTTCCTGGATTAACTATAGGATTACCAGTCTGGATTTTTAATCCGGTAATTCCTATTACACCTAATGTCTCAAATGTCACATCTCCTCTGGGAGAGGATTGACCTCAACCTAATCCCTCTCCTTCTTCACCAGTTGTGGCTTCATCCCTTTCTTCTTCTTTGCTTGAACAAAGCTCTATGGTTAATAGTCATGTGGATAAGAAGAAGAAGAAAGGGAAGGGTAAGAAGAAGAAGGATAAGAAAGAGAAAAAGCAGCAACCATCTGCTCTTGATGGTGCTTGTTCTAAGAGAACACTCGGAAAACCAAAGTTCCCTTGTAAGCTTTGCAAGGTGGACCACCTTCTTAAGGAGTGTCTCGGTCTCTCCCATGTACAAGAAGAGTGGTATAAAAGGTCCAAACTGTCTATGTCATCAACCTCTGATCATCATGTTGACGATACTCCCTCAACCAGTGACCCATTGGTAAAAGGTCGTAAGGGTAAAGTCTTGTATCCTTGTTTGATATGCAAGGCTATGCATCGTACTTTTCTTTGTCCAAGAATGGATGAAGCTTCGTGTTGGTTGGAAAATATTAGTGATCATCAACAGGTGATTCTAGAAAGTGATAGTAAGTTATCCCTTGATCCCCCACTGGTTGACCAAGTGGTCGATTCGGATTTATCTATGGTTGATCCCACTCTTCCTTTGGAGAGTGAAGTTAAATTGGTTGAGTCAGTGTCATTTCCAGCTGATCCCACTCTTTCATCAAAGCGTGTTAATACTGAAGTAGTCTATTTGACCAAATATTCGTCTTGTTCTTCTCTTCTAGTAGAGAATGAACTAAAACCTACTGAAGTTTTTATGCTTCGTTCTCATTGTTCTCGACAAGAGGAAATTTGTCTGTTTCGACAGAATCCTCTCCGAGTAGTGAGGTTATTTCCTTTTACTGGAGTAACCTAATAGAGTCTCATCTTCATTCGAGTGTTCCTTTATAGATAGTTGTGAATGTTACTGCTAGGAGGATACTTCACACTATTATTGATGAAGGGGCTTTTGTTAATATTCTATCCTCAAGTGCTTGGAAATATTTAGGTTATCCTCATCTTGTTCCATCCACTAATCAAATATTAGCTTTTAATCGAAGACCTACTGCACCTTTAGGGATCCTTCCTTGTTTACCTATTACATTAGGAGGAAAAAATTCTTACATTGATGTTATGGTGGTCCAAGGTCCTTTAGATTTCAATCTGCTCCTTGGACATGATTATGTTTATGCCATGAAAGCTGTTGTGTCCACACTCTTTATATTTATGCATTTTCCCCATGATGGGAAGATTGTGACCATTGATCAGATTTCCTTTGTTACACCTAACCATCGCATGACTCCTAGTAATCAAAATGCCTTGAATGTGCCGCATGTTCTTGTGATTCCTTCCCCTTATTCTAGTTAGCTTCTTCCCATCATAGGTAAAATGGGGGGCATGGCTCTAGTCTATGGACATCATAATGGAGCTAAGCTGCTAGCTTTTATGTAATGGGGGTGTTATAGCGGATTTCACCACACTAGGTGAATCACACATTGTATGGCCTTCCCCTGTCCCGCGGCAGACTCATTAGCCCCTATGGACTACTTTTTGTCTTTTGATGTGTCCTTGATCATCCCTGAAAACACAAGAAAAGTGATATAAGTGGCTTTTACCCCGATAACCGTGTACATACGTGGATATTACCCCTATAGTCGCGTACATCGGGATGTGTACATAATCCAAATCCTTTTGGAGTTTTCCTTGACTTGGATCCGACTCATACAACTCCTGGCCTTCCATATGCCTTAAGATCACACAGATTCGACCTTTCAGTATCCCTTTGAAAAGATATATAAGGAACCCCTTGAGACATTGAAAGCATAAGAGGGAATTGAGAGTAACGAAACTATAGTCCATTGTTGCCAGAACTTATGCTTGAGTCTGCATCCCTTTGTCCCTTGGAGCACTGTTGTGTTCTTCCCAAGCTTACATTTTTCTAGTGAGCTTGCTATATGAGTGATGGAGGATTGAGGTGGTGGAGGCCCAAGTGGGGGATTCATTTTCTCCGGTTCGCAGACGTGCCGTCAGAGGTTGTCACTTGTAATCTCTAATTCATATTAATAGAAATATATTTTCCTTGTCCAATAATGTGTATTTGAATGAATATTGTATCCATTGGAATATGTCAAATGCTTTTACATTATTGATTATATATGCTAGAATAGATCTAACACCATGATATATAGTATGCTTGTATTGTTTACTTATTGTTGAGGAAGTATTACATCAATTCAAGCTGAAGATTGGAAAGCTCAACGAGGATCTACTTCAACCGTCCGGAATAAGGTATGAGGTTCGATCCTTTAGTGTTAGACATTTTATTTCTATTGCATATTGGGAAAGATTGATTTCTGGAGTCTAGCTGTCTGTTGTGGTACCCCAAGCCATAGGAATTTCTCTCCATAACAGAATTGGCAACTCCGCTGGGGAGTTCCTAGTAGTTGTCCTTTGGGGGCAACAATGGGCTTGATATTATTGACTTGCTCTCTGTTTCTCTTTGTTTCTGGGTTGCATTTTATAGCATGTTCATCCATTGACACTCCCCTTTATTGGTTTGATCCTTGGCCTGCTTTTTACCACTGCCTTCTCTGTATACGCAGGTTTTTGGCCAAAATTCGCATACATACGCGGATTTTTGGCCAAAAGTCGCGTATACACGTAGATTTTAGACTAAAATCCCTTTATCCACGCAGCTTTTTGGCCAAAAGTCGCGTATATGTGCCTTTCCATGCAGGTTTTTGGCCAAAAGTCATGTATGTGTGCCTATCCATGCTGGTTTTTGGCCTAATGTCGTGTACATACGTAGTTGTTCTTTATACAGTCATGTACATCCTCCCTTTTGGTGAGTCTGATGTTGGGGGAAGTTGCTGGGTGGGTTGTGAGTGTGGTTGGGTCTTCCTTGGGTCTGATGTTGTCTGTTGGATGCTTCTTTTGTGACCAGAGACCGCTTTTTCATTGATTTTTCTTTGAAATTAGTTTTAGTCATTTATCTTTTTGTTTTGCCATTAGTGCATTACTCTTTTTGTCTTGGTGTCTTGCTGGGCTTGTCTTTTATACTTGCTGCAGAGACTAAGAGTTTTAGATAAATTTTATTGCATTTTTCATTCTTTTATATTGAAAAATACAAAGTAGTTGCATCTTAGATATGGATTTGAGGAGGTACTTGCATTGGATTGCTTGGATGAGAGTTGTATTTAGGATTTCATATAGGAAGGATTGCATTGGCATTCAGAAAAAAATATATATTTATGCATATCATGTAGTGGCATACCCTATTTTTCATTTGACAAAGATTGCACTTAGCATTGTTTGTTATGGTGTGCATATTTATCTCATTGCTAAGTCATAATGTCATTAGTTGCAAGGCCATTTCCCTTTGAGTAATTACAGCCAACTAAAATCAACGCTAAATAAAATGAATTACACTCTTTTATTTTCTAGGGTGCACCAACAAGCTTAGGTTTTAGGATCTTGGAATAGTTCATTGTAAGTTAATTCTCCAAGATCACTAAATGACAACAACTAGGTGTTTGTCCAGGGAGTGTGTGAAATCCTTGATATAACCAGTGTTCTCAGGATCCTCCTCTCAAAAGGGAGTTAAGCACGAGGCAGTGTGAGCAGTTGTTGATTGGGATAACCCTTGGTCAATAATTGTGTAGCACTGGCGATATAGCCAGGATTGTATTCGTATCTGGGGGATCTTTCGAGAGTTTCGGGCTTTGCTACCCTGCCCATACAGTCAATCCCACCTACGACTGTCCGCCTAAGCTTTGATTATATTGAGGTGACCTTAGTGACCTTACCTAGGATATCGAGGGGGTACTTGTAGAGGTTATTCTACATGTGTCCCGGCTAGGTTGGGGTTGGACAGCACAGTCGTTTTATGCATTGAAGCTAAGGGCCACTATAATTGGTTACGTACCTTCGCTTGTAGTGTATGGGAGTTTCGAGCCTCTCCTATGCAAGACATACTTGCTGCATTCGGGAGCTCACATATCATCCCCTTGGTTTGCTTGTATTTTGGCTGTAGAATTTCTTAGGAGTGTGCTCTTTGTGTGCTAGTTGGCCTTTGGGATCGTGGTTACTTGAGTATAATTATGCTCTCTTGAGTTTGGGTCCTTTTGTTTTCAGCATTCTTGGTATCCTATCACCTGTCCTTGGTCCTAGTGCGGACCCTGGTGTCAGACTTGGGGGCATCACAACCCCTTGCCCTGCTCATAGATTTGGGAGTGGTCACATTCTTTCCTCTACTCCATTTGTGGAGGATGTTGACTCCCTTCGCTCGGTCTTTACACTGGTGGTCACCCTCATGGGGGTGGCAGTGGATGCATGAACATTGGGTCTACACCTTACATTCCTTTTTATGTCCCATTGTTTACTGCATTGTTTCCTTTGGGTGCTGTTGTCATGATCATTCCTCCCTATTCCCTATAGTTTGGATTCTTTATTGACTATTTTGGGTTGTTTTGGACTAATATGGTTGTCATGTAGGGTCCAGTTTTTGTACACTCTCTCTGAGGTTTCGACCCGTTCATTCCTATCATAGGTATTATGTCTAAACTGGCATATAGGTTAGGATTTCACATCCGCTTGCACTTATGCATTGCCTTATGACCGTTCCATCTTAACCTTAGGTATGAACCTATTCCATGGTATCACAGAACCTTCATGCTGCTATTAGAAGTGATATTATGTGAATGGTAGAGCTTTCCTATACATGGGTGCCCTATTTAGCTCCCCTTTTCATTTGGTGCTCATGCCGTGAGTCCTCTCTTAGGTCCGGGAGTCCATTGTATAGTATTTCCATGACATTTCGCAAGAGCCTCATACTCCTCTTGATCTTATGCTGGCCATGATGCCCCAGACTCCCTTGTATCAAGTTGTGGATGCATTATCATGAACTTTTCATGTCTTATTGAGCTTTATGCTGGCTCCCCTGACATTGCGTTTCAGCCATATAGCCCGAGCTTGTCTCATGTCTAGCCATGCAGAGCCTTTCTTTATATCCTTCACAGCTTGATTCCCTTTTTACCGAGAGGGGATTTTCCCCCGAGTGTCGATATCCTACACATGTATCCTTGCATTGAGCATAGGTATGTTCCACTACTTGGAACTAGTTTGTTTTCCCTCATGACACTCGTCTCCTCCTAGTTTGTAACTATAAAGCTAGTTTATTCTTTTTTCAAGCTTTTCAAATAACTGAAAAAGACCAAAAAAATCAAAAAACCAAAAATCCGGACAAGAAAAGATATTATCTTTGGCAGCTGTCGAGTCGTGTCACCTTGGAACAGAGCACTGTATATCACATCCATTGGTTGGGTTATAGTTTGACTTTAGGAGTTGTACCCGTTTATCTGAGTTTTATCTCCACCGACTAGTTATGCTTCCAGTCTCTATGGAGCCTCTATTGATGCCTCCTGTATCATAGAGATGTCTCAGTTTGTATATCGAGTCTATGCTGCCTTCATTCAGTCACCATACGTCGTTATGATCTTGTTCGAAGAAAGTTGAAACCTGAGTCGACCATTCCCGGTACAGTTACTGGTTCGTGTACCTTATGATCAAGTCCTTCCACATTATACAACCTTGCTGAGTACCTCATGTTGGATGATGGGGGATGCCCTAATTCCCTCCTTCCAGCGGATTTCATCCCATCGACTTCAGATCATTTATTCTGGGATTGGAGTCTAGAGTCATTTTGAGTGCCTTGAGACTTGCAGTCATCAGTGGCAGGTTCTCTCGCCATCGACGGTTTTGGGAATACATCAATGTCTCCTGATCGATGGATTCTCTCAAGTATTCGACCTCAACACATTTATTCACACTTGTTAGTTTGCACTCTAGTACCTTGATTCCCATTTTCATTATTGGTGGGTGATCTCGCGTCTGTTAACGGTATACATCAATGACCGGTAATCAGATGGTGGACTACTATGTTCAACCTCGACACCTCTATTTGCATAGTAGGACATGTAATCGTAGCGGTGTGTGTAGAAGACCTTCCAGATTGGTGGCATCCATTATATGCTACCTCCTTGATCGTGCCAGTGTTCATGATATTTCAGCTCTCGTGACTTGTTCCAGTATATGTCAGACATTTCCAACCACTATGGAGATCTTGATCTATTGTATATCTTCAGCCTTTGTGGAGATCATGGTCCTTTGTATATCTTCATCATGGAGATTCTGATCTATGTATATTGTACATGGTGATAACCACATATGTGTTATCATGTTTCATTCCTATTCATGGCCATTGTACTCTTATGTATCTGGGACTGCTATATGTATTTGCAGTTATATGCAGAGTTGTATTATTGTACTATGTTGATTCGGTGGCTAGTCTTCCATTTGGGTACCTTCATCACTCCACTTCTGGGATGGACTTATAATGTATTTCGGCCATCGTATAACCCCTCTGATGTCATACATTAGGGGGCATCTGTTATAGCGGATTTCACCACACTAGGTGAATCACACATTGTATGGCCTTCCCCTGTCCCGCGGTAGACTCATTAGCCCTTATGGACTACTTTTTGTCTTTTGATGTGTCCTTGATCATCCCTGAAAACATAAGAAAAGTGATATATGCGGCTTTTACCCCAATAACCGCGTACATACACAGATA